>BQKN01066913.1:965710-1000410 GCA_022839385.1 Asparagus kiusianus
TGTATTTTGGGTGTATGGATAATAATGAAAGAAGGTGGGTTTAAAAAAAAGTTGGAGTAAAACTTTGGATTAAAACAAGATTTTCCCAAAAAAATAAAATGCTGTCCACTCTCATTAAAATCCCTTCTCTCATGAATTAATTTTCTAACCGTTCTTTATAAAAGTAGTTGGTCGCTAGCCTCTTTCAAGCTCTCAATCCTAATAACTTCCTTCTCTCCACAAAAAAAAAAGAAAAATACAAAAAAAAAAAAAAACCCAAAAAATGACAGAAACCGGCCACTCTTCATCCCGCCTCGGCCCATCTCCGACGCACGTGCACCACGACCGCCGCCGTAAACTCCGTTGTCTCCCTCTCCTCATCTGCCTCGCTATCCTCCTCCTTCTGCTCATCATCGCCGTCATCCTCGCCGTCACCGTCTTCCGCCAGCGGGACCCGAAAACGACCCTGGTCTCCGCGACCGTCACCGGCGTCTCGCCACGTGTCACGTTCCCGGCCATCCGCGTGGAGCTCAACGTGACCCTCGACCTCGACCTCCTCGTCAAGAACCCCAACTACGCTTCCTTCTCTCGGGAGCCCGGCACGGCCCAGCTTTACTACGGTGGGGCCCAGGTTGGGGCGGCTGACGTGGCTCCTGGGAGGATACCGGCGCGCGGGTCGGCGCACGTGTCGGCGAGGTTGACGGTGGAGGGGGGCAATCTCACCGCGGAGGCGGGGAGCCTGCTGAGGGACGTGATGGCGGGCCGGGTCGGGTTCGATACCAAGACGAGGATACCCGGTAAGGTCACGCTACTGGGGTTCATCAAGAGACACGCTGTTGCCACGTCGGACTGCCACGTGGAGGTGGGGATACCGGATTTGAAGGTGAGGAGTCAGGAGTGTAAGGAGAAGACTAAGTTGTGAGAAATACAAATCTTATCAGAACAGTCAAAAATGAGTACGAGAGGGCAGAGTAGTTCGAAATTCTTACTGTCATGTTCATGTTAGATGGTGTTATGATGTTCTGATGCGATTTGAATTTACGGGTTTGATAGGATAACATGGGTTGAGATTTGATTTGTTGATATATATATATTTTGGTAGAGGGTTCGTATGTATTTGGTATTTTGGTATGTATACGTTGTAGAGGACGGTTGGATACTTGATATCATCACTTATAGTTATTTATACTTATTTAGTAATACATTTTTATGCTTCTTTCTATGGCAGATTAAAGAGGCTGGGAATAATTCTTTGATGCCAGATTTGGTTTTTATTTATGGAATGTTTTTTTCTAGAAATTGGTATAATAAGATGCAGGAAGTTAATTTAAACATTAGCTATGAGACATAAGTACAAATCAATATAAGTTCTTGAATCAAGGTGTCAGACTCTATTTTCCCAAAAAAAATGTGAGGCTAAGGATCAGTTTTTTGGATGGGTAAAAAGGGGAAAAGCTGTAAAAAATGTTAGCTTTTTGGCAGCTTTCCCCAAAATCGTCTCTATAAAAGGCGATTTTGGGGGAAAGCTGCCAAGGGGCTGTTTGGTATGAGTTTTTGGCCTCTTTTTTGGACAGAAAGCCTGCCAAAAGAGCACTTTTGGCAGGCTTTCTGCCTAAAACGCCTCTTTTTAGAGGTGTTTTGGACAGAAAGCCTGCCAAAAGTGCTCTTTTGGCAGGCTTTCTGCCCAAAAAAAGAGGCCAAAAACGCCTACCAAACAGCCCCCAAAAAGCTAACATTTTTGACAGCTTTCCCTTCTTTTACCCATAAAAAAATGGAACCGCCTAACCACATACTACAGAGTAAAGCAATTGACATGCGCGCAGTCAAGATACCATGCTAGTTGGAATTAGAGGTAAATCCTGTGTGATACTATGTAAATATTTCTTTTTTTCTTGGTGTACTTTCTAGATCAACATGTAATTAAAAAGGTTTGCAAATATATTCTCTTCACCATTGTCACCGTGCGGTTCTTTTATTCGGTAAATAACAAAGAAATCATTTAAGATTTGTATGATAAAAAAACACTATGATGTGTTAAAATTAACACTTCACCCTCCTTATTCTTGAACTTTATCTTATTTCTGAACTTTAATTAGATAATCACAAATTTTGGAATGGATAAGAAGCTCTCATATAATAATCATATATATCATATTTTTTATGAGTATAAAATTTATCCGAAAAGCCCTCGTATGAAGAGTCGTAGTAAGGATTTATGTACCATTCACATGTGGTTGGGATGGTTAGCCTAGGAATTACAACTTTTCTATTTGTGGTATAGATAACTCAACTCATATAGGAGTGATTCTAATAGGATCCCTACTTCATATGAACTATGTATGTTTGTCACCATTCATGAGGAGGTATATGTTGGATTAAATCTAATTATGGGCATATATGTTACATTAGTGTATAATGTTATCCTTAAGGTTAACCCGCATAAAGTGATCAATAAATTTGGGTTAATGGATATTTAAATAAATTATGAGCTAAATGTGCGGATACCAGGTTATAATTATAATTTGATGGTGGGCCAAATTATAAAAGTACAACAACTATAAGTAATGGGTTATGGTCCCTAATCTAGGGTAACATTCTCTATTCTCTTAATCCCCATCTAAAGAGATTCTAAAGGAGAGACCCTCACGATTAGAAGATAAAACTCTAATTCAGATCCGTGCAAAATCTTCATGGATTCAGGTATTGCTTTCGCTCACTGTTGTGTTTATTCTCTTTGAATTAATCATGGTTTTATGGATTAGATCTCAGTTTTAGATCTAACAAGTGGTATCAGAGCCACCGTGTTTAATTCTTTGAGATTTATGGTTAAGATTAAGAATTTGGGGTTTTTTATCTTAATTTGGCTTGATTAAGATCGGATGCACGTTTGGATCTATGCAAATATGATCTGTAGGATGAAAATTTTCAATTTTTTGTTTTGCTTTGGAACTGTAGCACGCATGAACAGTAATAAAAAAACATTTTTTGGTTTGATTTTCTCTTCGGCTGTTGAATCTGGATCAAACTCTTGATCCAGATTGTGAGAAAATCATCAATTTCATGAATTAGGGATCAACTCATTGATCAAAATTGTGTGCAATCAAGTTCATAATTGTCAAAATTTAAATTTTGGATTAAGTCATCGTTCACTTAACTCATCGCCGACGATGTTTACTGGCGGCCCCGCTGTCAAAGGAAGACAGCGACGGTGGCATCAGGAAGCCCTAGAGTTTCAAAACCTTAGGGTGCGGGAGCTTAAGCGGTAGCGGCGACGGTTCAGAACGAAACCATAAACGGGGTGTTCGTGCAGGAAATCATGCGTGAAAACGTGCGGATAATTAGGGCAAAAGGAGGAAGTTACCTCAATTTTAGGTGAGCTTTAGGGCTTGAAAGTTTCAGCGAACTTTGGTTCGATCTCAAACCAAAGTTTTGCCCGCAGCTTTCTCTTTTGGGTTAGGGCACAAGTTTCAAACCTACTTAAGATGTTTACCTGGGTTGAGTTGTCAAGCCCATGTAAGATGTTTTTTTTTCAGTGCCTTTTTTCTTTGTAGGCCTATAAAACACTTGTTTGGGCCTTTAATGCGATGCTGGAAAAGTCAGTAAGGCTATGGACATGTGATTTCAACCAACTAAAGCCAATTTAATTATTGGGTTGAGAGATAACAGTCTAAGCCCACTTAAAGCCATTCGGTTGTGGGCCTAAAATTCTTTAAGAATGGTTTAATTGGATATACCAATTAAAACATATTTTGGTGGGCCTTATTAAGTTATGGGCCCAATTTTTAGTGTGCTTAATTTAATTAATTAAGCCATGAGGCCCTTAATTAAGTTTTTTTGGAAATTTAGTTAATTTGAATTAAATTATTTAATTTGAATTAAATTTGGTAGTTAATCAATTATTTAATTTAAATAATATGACACTAAGGTATTAAAGTTGTCTCTCATTTTAAATGATTAATTGAAATAAGAAGTTGCCAAAGTAACCTTTATTGTGTAGATTGTTCATGAAGGATATTAGATGTTTGTGTGTATGTTTTCGTGTAAATATTTATTTGGGCCCAGAGGAAGGTTAATATTTATTTAGACCGTATACACATCTGTGATTATAAACGTAGGATAATTATAAGGTTTACATGTGAATAATGAATCGATCCAAAGATAGTTTCATTGTTTGACATGAGTTATTGTCAATGTTTGATCATTGCAACAAGGTATTACTTACAAATTAATAGTACTATCTAAAGACTTGATATTAATGTTATGTCAGATATCTTGAGATGAGATTTGTTATTATTTACATTTTATCGATTACTAATTAGAGTTAATAATGTGAGTATCTTTTATTTATTTCAGCTAATGCATCTGTTGCAACAATTTCTGCTAACATCAACTCAATTCCCATGCTCAATGAGACTAATTTCAAGGTTTGGAAAGAGAATATATTAATTGTTCTTGGTTGCATGGATCTAGACTTTGCATTAAGAACTGAACAACCCTAACCTCTCAATACGGATAGCACTCCTGATGCAAAGAAGTGTTAGACCCTAGAGGGGGGTGATTAGGGTCTTATGCTAATCTAATTCGATTTAAATACCAATTAAAACTAATTAACAAATATATTCTTGCAAGATAGATATATAAGAGTTATAAGCAAGAATAAGCAATATGAATAAAGAGATATATCCTATATGATAAAAATATAATCAAGGATATATAAACTAGCACAAGATGATATATCTTACCAAAGAGATATACAATATGATATATGCAAGGATATGTAAACTAACATAAGGATAAACAATATGAACTAGATAGTGGATGATAATGTTGAATATCATATCTCCATGATAGTGTTTTGATGATAATAATTTATACAGTGTGTGCACTAACTTTTATATGCAGATTTCAATATCAGAATATGTACAAGTGCAAGTTGATTTCAAGGCATTTTGAAGTGAAGAAAATGAAGATCAAATGAGATAATGTATTTTACATTTTCTTTACTTAGAATAATTGTACAAGCCTTGATCACACACACGCACACACACAAAATATTAGAACACACTAACACAGGCTTAGTGTGTTGGTTAACTATAGAAATCCCCTATGTTAACCATTAGAATTATAGTTAAAACTTGATTATAAAAACTTTTTATAGCAGAATTTTTACTCTTAGTAGTCGAGTAATTAGAATAGTAGTCGACTACTCATGTATAAAACTCAAATACATGTTTCTGATAATTTACAGTATAATCGACTACAATAGATTATAGTCGACTACTCAGGTGTTCGACAGAAACATAAGTTTCTGTTATTTTATAGTGTAGTCGACTAATCATCATTATAGTCGACTACTGAACTCAAATTTTATTTTATCAGTTTCTGTCAAATTACAGTGTAGTCGACTAATGAGCATTGTAGTCGACTACTGAGAAATTTTCTGAATACACAGAGTCTGTTTGAACTCAGTGTAGTCGACTAATGTCAATAGTAGTCGACTACAGATACAATTTTTCCAGATTTCAATGTTTGAATTTATGACTGTTTATAGCCGTTTTCAAACATTTTTAAAGTTCAAAAATTTATCTTTTCAAGGGCTATAAATAAGTTATTTGTTCAGAAAAATTCAAGAGATATATATACCCATAAGCTTTGATCTTTGTGCAATTTTTCAAGTGAAAAATATTCAGATTTTGTGAAAAAGAGAAGTTTCTGAAATTACCTTTAAACATTCATCAAATACCTATCATTTAGGCAATTTACAGAGGTTAAAAGAATCCTAAGCCACTGCTGCACTTCATTACACATTCAAGGCTCATAGGATCAATTGTTTTCTTGCTTCAAAAGGATTTCTCTCGGGTTTGAGAGGGTTGATCTCTTGGTGTAGAGATTGGTGTTCAAATTGATAAGGTGTTTGTCAATTGGTATTGCAATTTACAGGGACTTGCAAATTAGTCAAGTTTGCATTTGATTTTGTAAGTTTATTCAAAATCATAGTGGAAACTCTTAAGCGGGATTTGCTTGGGGACTGGATGTACACCGGATTGGTGGAACCAGTATAAATCCTTGTGTTTGTGATTGTGATTTTCTGAGATTGCCATTTTTCTTTACAATTTATAATATACTTTGCATAAATTTTAAAAGAACACTATTCACCCCCCCTCTAGTGTTCAAGTGTATCTATTTCAGATCCTACATTTGGTATCAGAGCCAGGTTAAAGATGGCATCAACAAATACATCACAATTCAAAGAAGGTCATTTTACAAATCGTCCACAAATGTTCGATGGATTGAACTACAACTATTAGAAGTGCCGAATGAAGATTTACCTTCAATCTATTGGCTACGAACTTTAGAACGTCGTGGAAACAAAATATGAGAAGCTAACAACTCCTTTTGAAGAATGGACTACTTCTCAAAGAAATAATACAAATTTGGATTCAAAAGCAATGAATGCATTATTTTGTGCACTTGACAAGAATGAGTTTAATAGGGTGTCAATGGCCACATCCGCTTATGATATTTGGCACACACTTGAGGTAACTCATGAAGGTACAAATAAAGTTAAAGAATCTAAAATTTCTGTTCTTGTGCACAGATTTGAATTGTTCAAGATGAAGGAAAATGAGACTATTAGAGAAATGTTCACAAGATTCACTGAGATCACAAATTCTCTCATTGGTCTTGGAAAAACATATACACAAGTGGAGATGATAAGAAAGATACTTCGTTCACTCACTCCACAATGGGAAAAGAAAGTTATCGCTATTGAAGAAGCCAATGATTTGTCAACTCTTACGCTTGAAAATCTTATTGGTAATCTTATGACATATGAAGTTCAACTTCAAGATAGAAAGAATGATGAAGAATCAAAGAACAAGAAAGTTCTTGCATTCAATACTACTTCCGATAAAGAAGATTCAGATGATGATGATGAAGAAATGGGCATGTTTGCACGAAAATTTCGGAAATTTATAAAACGAGGTAATTTTAAATCTAAGAGTTCAATTTCAAATAACCCTCTTTGTTTTAAGTGTAATAAACCAGGACATATGAAGAAAGATTGTCCAATGTTGAAGAATAAGCAAAAATCAAGTTATTTCAATAATTTCAACAACATTCAAAATAACAAGAAAAGGAAAGCAATGACAGTCACTTGGGATGATAGTGATGAGTCATCTTCAGATGAAGAAATTGAAGAAAAGAAAAGTGCTCACATGTGTTTCATGGCACAAGATGAAGTAAGTGAAAATGAAGAACTTTTAGATGCTTTCAATGAATTATATGAAACTTTTGTGAGATTAAAGACATCACATAATTTTCTTAAAGGTGAAAATAAAAGATTACTTGAAGAAATTTCTGATTTAAATTCCTCTACCTTTTCTAATTCTCAAATAATTGAATTAAAAGAAGAAAATTTTTCTTTACTTAAAGAAAATAAATGTTTATCTAATAAAAATAAATATTTAAAATCAGAATATAATGATTTAAATATTCGTATTAATAATTTAGAAAAAGATATTTCTTCTTTTAAATCAAGATATGAAGATATATGTCTAAATGTAAGAAAATTTAATAAAGGTAAAGAAAATCTTAATAACATTCTTTGTTTTCAAAAAAATCACAAAAGACAAAAGGATTAGGTTTTAAAATTAATAAAAATAAATCAAAGAAAACAATTTTTGTAAAACCATCTTGTGATTTGAATGAATATAGAAATAAAAATTTGTGTAAAAAGAAATCAAAATTCTTTTCAATTTGGATTCCAAAAGAATTATCTTCTTTAAATAAAAAATTTTATATCTCTGATTTTATTAAAAATATTTGTTTATCATCTAACTATTTAGGCAAATCAAACTCTTCATGGGTTTGGTTTCCTAAAGGCTAATTTAAAGGACCCAACATAGTATGGGTACTAAAATATAAATGTTTATTATTTCAGGTACCCAAGAAAGATAGGTGGATTTTGGAAAGTGGTTGCTCCAAACATATGACTGGAAACATACAACTGTTGTCATCTTTTCAAAATAAGGATGGTGGTACCGTCACTTTTGGAGATAACAACAAAGGAAAAGTCATCGGTATTAGATCTGTCGGTAATCCAAACAAACCTATCATTGATAATGTTTTATTAGTTGATGGTCTTAAACATAATTTACTTAGTATTAGTCAACTATGTGATAAAGGTTATAAAATTGTTTTTGAAAAAGAATCATGTTTAATTTATGATATTGATTTAATAACTATTATTTTTAAAGGTCATAGAAAGAATAACATATATGTCTTATCTATGAAAATTATTTCAAATGAACATTGTCTTATTACATCATCTAATGATTCTATTTTATGGCATAAACGTTTCGGACATGTTAATTTTAAACATATGTCAAAGATTTCTAAAAATAATTCAGCAAATGGTTTACCTAAGATGTCTTTTAAAAATAATTTTTGTGATGCATGTCAATAAGAAAAATTGCACAAATCTTCTTTTAAATCTAAAAATGTAATATCTACAAATAGACCATTAGAATTAATTCACATAGATCTTTTTGGTCCATCTAGAGTTGCATCTTTAAATGGAAGTAGATATGCATTTGTTCTTGTTGATGATTATTCTAGATTTACATGGGTAATTTTTCTTAAACATAAAATGATGTTTTTCATGAATTTTCAATATTTTGCAAAAGAATTCAAAATCAAAAATCTACCTTTATTATCTCTATACGTAGTGATCATGGAGGTGAATTTAAAAATGAATTATTTGCAAATTATTGTGACAAACATGGTATATCACATACTTTTTTTTCCTCGTGCTGCTCCACAAAATAGAGTTATAGAAAGAAAAAATAGAACTTTACAAGAATGTGCAAGAATCATGTTATGTGATAGTAATTTACCTAAATATTTTTGGGCAGAAGCTGTATCAACAGCTTGTTATGTTTTAAATAGAGTTTTATTAAGACATATTTTAAAGAAAACCTCTTATGAATTATTTTATAACAAAATTTCTAAAGTATCTTACTTTAAAGTTTTTGGTTGTAAATGTTTTATCTTAAACACAAAAGATAATTTAGATAAATTTGATTCTAAATCCGATGAAGGAATTTTTGTTGGATATTCTAATCATAGTAAAGCATATAGAATATATAACAAAAGAACACTAGTTATTGAAGAATCCTTATATGTTTCTTTTGATCAAAATTTTTCAAAAACATCTATTGTAATAAATAATGATGATGATATAATTGATACTATTCATGATACTCCAATGATAGTGTTTTGATGATATAATTGAATATCATATCTCCATGATAGTGTTTTGATGATAATAATTTATACAGTGTGTGCACTAACTTTTATATGCAGATTTTAATATCAGAATATGTACAAGTACAAGTTGATTTCAAGGCATTTTGAAGTGAAGAAAATGAAGAACAAATGAGATAATGTATTTTACATTTTCTTTACTTAGAATAATTGTACAAGCCTTGATCACACACACGCACACACACAAAATATTAGAACACACTAACACAGGCTTAGTGTGTTGGTTAACTATAGAAATCCCCTATGTTAACCATTAGAATTATAGTTAAAACTTGATTATAAAAACTTTTTATAGCAGAATTTTTATTCTTAGTAGTCGAGTAATTAGAATAGTAGTCGACTACTCATGTATAAAACTCAAATACATGTTTCTGACAATTTACAGTATAGTCGACTACAATAGATTATAGTCGACTACTCAAGTGTTCGACAGAAACATAAGTTTCTGTTATTTTACAGTGTAGTTGACTAATCATTATTATAGTCGACTACTGAACTCAAATATTATTTTATCAGTTTCTGTCAAATTACAGTGTAGTCGACTAATGAGCATTGTAATCGACTACTGAGAAATTTTCTGAATACACAGATTCTGTTTGAACTCAGTGTAGTCGACTAATGTCAATAGTAGTCGATTACAGATACAGTTTTTCCAGATTTTAATGTTTGAATTTATGACTGTTTATAGCCGTTTTCAAACATTTTTAAAGTTCAAAAATTTGTCTTTTCAAGGGCTATAAAGAGGTTATTTGTTCAGAAAAATTCAAGAGATATACATACCCATAAGCTTTGATCTTTGTGCAATTTTTCAAGTAAAAAATATTCAGATTTTGTGAAAAAGAGAAGTTTCTAAAATTGCCTTTAAACATTCATTAAATACCTATCATTTTGGCAATTTACAGAGGTTAAAAGAATCCTAAGCCACTGCTGCACTTCATTACACATTCGAGGCTTATAGGATCAATTGTTTTCTTGCTTCAAAGGGATTTCTCTCGGGTTTAAGAGGGTTGATCTCTTGGTGTAGAGATTGGTGTTCAAATTGACAAGTTTGTCAATTGGTGTTGCAATTTACAGGGACTTGCAAATTGGTCAGGTTTGCATTTGATTTTGTAAGTTTATTCAAAATCATAGTGAAAACTCTCAAGCGGGATTTGCTTGGGGACTGGATGTACACCGGATTGGTGGAACCAGTATAAATCCTTGTGTTTGTGATTGTGATTTTCTGAGATTGCTATTTTTCTTTGCAATTTATAAAATTCTTTGCATAAATTTTAAAAAAACACTATTCACCCCCCTCTAGTGTTCAAGTATATCTATTTCAGATCCTACAGATAAAAATAATGAGCTATGGACAATGACGACAAGAAATATAAACATAAGATTAAGTGCGCCAAAGCAAACTCAAACACACGATATGATCACGGAGTTCGGACCTTCCGTCCTACGTCTCTGCTCCCCTCTCCAGGGGAGAAATCCACTATCACGATCGGGTTTTCTATGCTCACCCGAATAACGTTTACAACCACACTATGTCGGTTTTCAACGATCACCGATCAACGTATACACTCAGAATGTCGATTTTTAACGTTCACCGATCAACGTACACTCCTCACACTCGGTTTTCTAGCTAACCGAAAACTTTACAATCTCACAATGTAACAAATGATTTGTTCTCTAATACAATGCGAGAACTCAATTAAAGCTCACACTCAATGTTACAACCTCTCATAACTCTAATATACTATGTATATAAATGCAAAAAAGCTCAATGTAGGTGTGTGTAACAAATAGGTAAATCAAATCTAAACTCAATAAAAAACTAGCTTTAATAAAATAATAATCAAATAAATATGCAAATGTAAAGCTAGATAAGAGTTTAGAAATGCTTCTCTAAAAAACAAGATGGAGAGATGGATTAAGATGAAGCTCAATCAATGTAGATGATCTCCTCCATTTGTGAAAAACTTCTTCCCAAACAAAAACTCTTTTAAACAAACACTAAACAAACTTAAACAAACTTAAACCCTCGTTTAAAACTTATTTAAAAACTTTTTGGATGATTAAAAATAGTTATGGCAAAGGGGTATATATAGGGTAGAAGAAAACAACTCAAAAAATCTCAAAAACCCACTAAAAAACCAAAAACAGAAGTTACCATTAAAGTTCAACGGTCAAATGCTACAGTAACAGCGGTCGACCATGACGGTCGACCGTGAAGTTCATCAAAACTGAGAGAACGTGCAGAGAGTTTGACGGTTGACCGCACTGCAGCGCGGTCGACCGTGGGTACTGTAGCACTACATATCCAGTTTTGTAAAATTAATTAAAAATAGTAAATCAACTCCAAAAATTATACAATTTTGAGGGAAGGTTCTAGACATGTATAAGAACATGTTATAGAAAGAATTTCTGAAAAATCATTTCTCATTTGATATAAATAAATGTTTTAACACAGATATACAGTTTCTGAAAATCTGCTGACATACACGATTTTGTAAAATCAATTGGGCATAGTAAATCAACTCCAAAAATGGTAAAATTTTGAGAAAAGTTTCTAAACATGTAGATAAACATTTAAAAGGAAGAATTTATTAAATATCACTTCCCATTTGTGAAAAATCATCTATTTTGTAAAAACATGCACGAACGAAAAACATGATTTTGTAAATTCAATTAAACGTAACAAATCAATTTGAAACTTGATGAAACTTTGCGAAATATTTTCAAATGTGATTTTGAACATGTTACAAAAAAGAATTTTCCAATTTGCGCATTTCCCAATTGTGGAATCTCATTATTTTGCAAAATCACATAAGTATGGACTTGTAAAAGCTTGATCTTGACAAAACGAGTTTAAACAAAGTTTTGAAAATTTTCCAATAGATTTGTAAACTTGATAAAAGATATAAAATAATGTCGTTAAGTCTATAATCCAAAACGACGATAAACCAAACCAAACATGTGTGTGTGATATTGAGCTTGAAGTATTAACACATATAATATAAGCCCTAAACTAATTTACCCAAGCCTGATTGGTCTTCAATATGCTTGACTTGGTAATCTTGCGGATGAAGCTTTGTTTGTGGAGAAAATTGATTTCTTCATTGCTGAATCTATTATACATTTATCGATTACAGATTCAAAGTAAAATTAGTCTTTTTATAAGACTTTCTTACACAATGAAAAAAATAAAAAAAATACAACTCTCGTCAAACAAATGCAGAGATCGTTTATCGGTCTTCTGCTTGTGTGAGATCTTGGCCTGTGATGGGGATATTGATATCTGTGAACCACCGTCGATCAGATCTGATTGCTGAAAAATTAGGTAAAGCTTCATTGATTCGCGAAGGAATCAAGAAACTATAGCGCTTATCTTGGCAACAGCGAGATAATTGCTCTTCTTAAGATCATCACAACGGGGTAATCTTAAGGGACGGACACGAGAACCACAGATCTGACAAGCTCCTCTTCTTTATACTGATAAACTCGATCCGATCTCTCCTCCTCCTCTTTGAAATCCGTGCACCTTCAGTCTTCAGTCCGACAGGGATTCGCCAATGCTCGAGAATTCCAGATCTAAAAAATAATGGCCCTGGGGCTGTATTTATAGGCTCTAGGGAATCCAGATGGTTAAAACCGCGTAACAGCCAAAAAATTGGATTTTTAAGGTCTAAGATACCCCCGGGCGTCTCAGCGGGGCCGAGACACCCTTGGGTGTCTCGGTTAGGCCGAGACACATCGGGGTGTCTTAGCTTAGGCTGAGACAGTCTGTTTTACGCGTTTCTCCGTTTCCACTGTAACTTCTTTATCCGAACTCGGATTTGAGTAATTCAAAGTGCGTTGGAAAGCCGGCGAGGGGGTCTATCAGCTCATATGGTTGAATTATTATGGAATAAACTGGGACACGAGGGGCGTTTTGCCTTTTGTAAGCAACGCAGGGCTCCCAGTCAGTTCGTATTCTCGTTATTCTGAAACTCCGTTGCTTCACATAGTTTGTCGATTCACTTCAAGCGTTCGTCGACATCAATCAAGCTTCTTTAACTCGAATAGTGACGTTCATCGTCTTCTCTTTGTCTCGAGCCTCGTGCGGGGACCCATAGATAATTTTTGACGCCTACAAGCTTGAACTTGATCTTTAACTTTGAATAGCAAGGCTTCACTCTACTATTCCGCCAACCTCCATTTGATATGATCGTTATGGCGCAATTCATCCATCCTCCAACATATTGTTTGTCTATAATAAATAAGAAAACACAAACACTAGATAAACAATATTAGTAGTAAATTGTTTGTTAAACATCATCAAAACAAGAAGGCCAACAAGAAGGAGTATGAGATATGTGAGCGTTCAAATCGTATGGGTCTCATGAACTTAAGCGTAGCATTCTGGAAGCCTTCAGGAGCGTAGAATCCGAAGGGATTAATAAGGCTAAAGATTTCCTTGTTGAAATTGAGAAACGTATTGTAAAAAATGATAAGGTAGAAACAAGCACGCTTTTAGCTCGCTTGATTTCGATAAAGTATAAGGGCAAAGGAAATATCAGAGAGTACATTATGAAAATGTCTCATATTGCTTCAAAACTTAAGGCACTCAAACTCAATCTCTGTGATGAGTTACTAGCGCATCTGGTTTTGTTATCTCTTCCTGCACAATTCAATCAGTTTAAGGTTAGTTATAATTGCCAAAAGGAGAAATGGACTCTGAATGAGCTCATTTCATATTGTGTGCAAGAAGAAGACACGTTGAAGCAAGATAAGACTGAAAATTGCTCATTTGGTCTATGCCTCTAAGGATAGGGGTAAGAAAAGGAAGAATGATAATGATGCTGCTAAGGGTCCTGTTCAGAAGAAATAACAAAAGGATGGTCAGAGTTGTTTCTTCTGCAACAAGTCAGGACATGTAAAGAAGGACTGTACCAAATATCATGCCTGGCGTGCTAAGAAGGGTATGTTTCTTACTTTGGTCTGTTCTGAGGTTAATTTAGCTTCAGTACCTAGAAACACTTGGTGGTTAGACTCTGGTGCTACTACTCACATAAGTGTTTCTATGCAGCGTTGCCTGAGCTACCAAAAGCCAAGTGATGTTGAAAGACACATCTTTATGGGCGATGGATAATCGGTAGATGTGGAAGCAATTGGGTACTTTAGGTTATTGTTAGGAACTTGGTCATATTTGGATTTAAAAGATACTTTTGTAGTACCGTCTTTTAGACGGATTTTAATTTTAGTTTCTGTATTAGACAAATCAGGTTCTTCTTGTTCATTTGGAAACAATCAATTCAGTTTATCTTTTAATTCAATTGTTGTGAAAACTGATTACTTGAGTACTTATGACAACCTATATTTGCTTGATACAATTGCTTCTTATAATGAATCCTTATATGTGGAATCACGTGGTACTAAGTGTAAATTAAATAAGGAAAAATTCAGCAGCATTATGGCATAAACACTTGAGTCATATCTCAAAAGGTAGAATTGAGTATCTTGTGTCTGATGGCATTTTAAATTCTCTTGTTTTTTTTTCAGATTTTGACGTTTGTGTTGAATGTATCAAGGAAAAACATACTAAAGTTAAGAGATTAGGTGCCAACAGATCTTCGTATGTCTTAGAATTGATACATACGAATATTTATGGGCCATTCCCTACGACATCTTGGAATTCAATAATATTTTATATATTCATAGACGATTACTCACATTATGAATACCTATATCTCATTCATGAGAAATCTGAGTCTTTGGACATGTTCAAAGCTTTTAAAGCTGAAGTTGAGAATCACCTTAACAAAAGGATTAAAATCGTTAGTTCTCATCATGGTGGTAAGTACTACGACAGATATGATGGTTCAGGTGAACAACGTTCAGGACCATTTGCTAGATACCTAGAGGAATACGGTATCATCCCATAGTACACCATGTCGGGTTCACCTAATATGAATGGTGTAGTAGAAAGACAAAACATGTCTCTTAAGGATATGGTAAGAGGTATAATTGCTCATTCTTCTTTACTATAGTCACTATGGGGAGAAGCACTTAAGACAGCAGCTTACATTCTGAATAGAGTACCAAGTAAAGCAGTTACTAAAACACCTTATGAGCTTTGGACTGATCGAAAGCCCAGTTTAAAGTACTTACATATTTGGGGATGTCTAGCTGAGGCAAGGTCTTATAGGCCAAATGAAAAGAAATTGAACTCTAAATAGTTAGCAATTATTTTATTGGGTATTCTGAATGCTCGAGGAGCTATAAGTTTTATGATCCCATACCTAAGAATATTTTTGAGACGGGAACAATAACATTCTTTGAGGATGTTGAGTTGGGGGGGGGGGGGGAATAAGGTCAAAGACATTACTTTTGAGAGGAGGAATTGGCTTCAGATCCAATCCATACAGTTACTCTTGACAATATTCAGGTTCATATACTTGTTATTGATCAAGAAGTAAATCCGGAACCTTAAGAAGATAATGTTGAACAACTCCTTGTTCCAGAAGAACAAAATCAACAACCTCAAGAACCAGTGCCATTACGGAGATCCACGAGAGAAAAGAAAAGTGCTATTCTGGACGATTATATTGTATTTCTCCAAGAACATGAGGAAAATAATGGATGATCCTATCAACTTTCTTCAAGCCATGAAAAATTCTAACTCTCAAAAGTGGATTAATGCCATGAATGAAGAGTACAAGTCTATACAAGATAATAAAGTTTGGGAACTTGTCCCATTGTCAGAAGGTGCAAAACCAATTGGTTGTAAATGGATATTTAAAACCAAGCATGATGCAAATGGTAATATGGAGAGGTATAAGGCATGTCTTGTAGCTAAAGGCTATACTCAAAAGAAAGACATTGATTGTATATAGACTTTCTCTATGATTTCATCGAAAGACTCCTTCAGAACAATCATGGCACTTGTTACTCATTATGATCTTGAGTTATATCAGATGGATGTTAAGACTACATTTCTCAATGGAGACATTGATAAAATGATCTATATGGTGCAATCAGAAAACTTTGTGTCAGGAGATCCAAAGAATATGGTTTACAAATTAAGAAAATCTATCTATGGACTCAAGCAAGCTCCTTATCAATGATATCATAAGTTTCTATAAATAATTATCTCATTCGGTTTTGAGATGCATATTGTTTTATGTTGATGACATATTGCTTGCCACTAATGATATAGGCATGTTGCACGAAATCAAGAAATTTCTATCAAAGAATTTTAAAATAAAAGATCTTGAGGACGCCACTTTTATATTAAAAATCCAGATACATCTGTAGGCGTATAAAATTGCCTATAGGTCCCACAATACAGCTCGACGATGCTAATTCGACCAAATCGACCATCGGGCGACGTATCAAAACAAGACCGTTATCCCGCTAACGCCGAAGCCAAGTCATACGCAACGGAGCGGGATAACGAGGCTACGAAGCCGACAAATCACCACCCAAGCATTGGAATGCATCCACTCGCACGCGGAATCAAACCAATGTTTCGAGGAATCACCGAGTCATCTAAACAAGAGCGAACTCGGTGATATAACGATCGAATCAAGATCAATTCCGGACTCGAACTCAGAAGCGGATTAACTGTCATATTTGGAATCAAGTCAACAAGTCGATTCCAAATCAAGTCAACCATAAACCGAATCAAATCCGAACAACGGAGAACCAGAAACACCGGAAAACGGACGAAACAAACACACCCGGGGGGACTCGGCCCGAACCGACCCAACCCGGGGGGGCGCGCCCCCCCCCCCCCCACCCCAGGGTGGCTCGGCATGAGCCGAGCCACACCAAGGTGGCCGGCAGCCCCCCTCTCCCTTGTGTTGTGTACACGTGCTCGTATGCATAGGTTCGTTTGGCTATAAATAGGGGGCTTGGTTCATTTGTTAGGAGGTTGGATTTTTGGAGGGTCGAAGCTCTGTCGGATTGGAATCTCAGATCTAAAAAAGATTGGAGCTTTAGAAGATTGAAGACTTGGACTTTGAGATCTGGTGCTCGGCGATCGTCCACGCCAAATAAGGCAAGAGTTCGAGAGGGACCGGATCTGAGATCTACACGATTTTCCTCCGGATCTAAGCTTGGTTCTTAGATCCCGAGAAGAGTCTCGAATTCGCTTGGTCGATTTTGACACTTGGGCTACTATTTCCTTGGTGAATTAGTACCCCACCCGGCTATTATTTCATTCGTGAGATAATACCCGTCATATCGTGTAGATCCGACCGGATCGAGATCACGCGGTGGTCCACGGCAAACAACCCCGGCGCAGGCAAAGAACCCACACAAAGCGAGTGACCGCATAACAGGAGCTCGCGATTCGTTCGACAAACAAGGATAAAAATTGTAATCTTTCTTTTTCGTATTTTGATTTTCATTGTAACCGGATCTTATAAAAAGACCGGATTTTTGTAATCGATAAACTATTACAAGAGTGTGCAATGACATCAATGAAGAAAGACACGATTTTTCCCGCGAACAACATCTAGATCATTCTCGCAATATACTTGGACTATCACAAAAGAGCTATATCGATAAAGTACCCAAAAGGTTTGGCATGTAAGATTGCAGACCAGGTGATACCCCTATAGCTAAAGGAGATAAGTTTAGTCTAAATCAGTGCCCTAAAGGTAACCTTAAAATTTAGCAAATACAGAAGATTCCTTATGCTATGGCTGTAGGAAGTCTAATGTATACTCAGGTGTGTACGCGTCCGGATATTACGTACATTGTTGGGATGTTAGGTAGATACTTAAGCAATCCTGGTATGGATCATTGGATAGCAGTCAAAAGGGTTATGAAGTATCTTCAGAAAACAAAAGATTATATGCTCACATACAGAAAATCAGAACAGTTGGAGGTCATTGGGTATTCTGATTCTGATTTTGCTGGATGCTAAGATAGCAAAAAGTTTACATCAGGCTACATTTATATGTTAGCAGGAGGAGCTATATCATGAAAAAAATGTTAAACAGACACTCGTAACTTCCTCTACTATGGCAACAGAGTTTGTAGCTTGCTACGAGGCATCAAATCATGGAATATGATTACGAAATTTTGTCACTGGACTGCACATTTTAGAAAATATTGAAAGACCACTAAGGTTATTTTTTGATAATAAATCTGCAGTTATGTATTCCAATAACAACAGGAGCTTAACTAAGTCAAAACATATTGACATTAAGTTCTGGTTGTGAAAGAAATGGTACAGAGTGGACACATATCCATAGAGCATATTGGGACAAGCTCCATGATAGCAGATCCTCTTACTAAAGGATTGCCACCCAAGGTTTTTCATGAGCACACTGCTCATAGACATCATGATTTAGTGGGAGTTTGTAATTTTATGGTGCTTTGTGTTTGGTTGTATTGTCTGATCAGAATAAAGTATTCAGTTAAGACACTCTGTTTCATTATATTTAGTTTTGACCTCACTAAAGTTTAAGGTAGGATCAATTAAAAATAGACATGTATTGATCATATTGCATGTAATTTTTATGTTGCACATCCATGATTGATCTATGTCATTTGATTGTATTGGTATATGTGACCATTGATGGGTTTAGTCACGATAAATATGACAAAGACCGCTTTGATCCTATATTGATATTGTCAATGGACGAGATTGTTTGGAAGTACCCTTATTTGTGATAGCAATTTCTGAGCTCATAAGGTTGTACACATTTTTTATGAAACATATAGTGCCCAAGTGGGAGATTGTTGGATTAAATCTAATTATGGACATATATGTTACATCAGTGTATAATGCTATCCTTAAGGTTAACATGCATAAAGTGATGAATAAATTTGGGTTAATGGATATTTAAATAAATCATGGGCTAAATGTGCGGATACCAGGTTGTAATTATAATTTGATGATAGACCAAATTATAAAAGTACAACAACTATAAATAAAGGGTTATGGTGCCTAATCTAGGGTAACATTCTTTATTCTCTTAATCCCCTTCTAAAGAGATTCTAAAGGAGAGACCCTCAAGATTAGAAGATAAAACTCTAATTCAAATCTGTGCAAATTCTTCATGGATTCATGTATTGCTTCTGTTCATTGTTGTGTTTATTATCTTTGAATTAATCATGATTTTATGGATTGGATCTCAGTTTTAAATGGACATGCAGCAATTTGAAGATATGAATCACTCATATATGGCAAAAGAAATCCCTCTCACAAGCAGAGTTGTTGTGATGATAAGATTTGCATTATATGTTTATTTGGGAGTGCATATTATTGTCACATCCTATGATATTCTCGTTGCATTGAAACTAATTCCATAGAAATTAAAATAACTATAGAAGGTAAATGTGCGGGGAGATCTTCAATCAGTTGTCAAAATATTGGGAGATTTTGTTAACGAAATAACGACAAAGCTAATCAAAAATCACGATATTAAAAGAAAACATTAGACCTAAGAACATTCATAGGAAATACAGGCATTTTAATTATGTTCGAAAATTAATGTGATTACAACGCCTCAAAATGCAGTAAGATGATAACTTAGCTAATAAATAACGCAAGATCACAATCCATCTCTCAAAATGCCTCATATATCTATTTTCTTTCTTCTGGGTACGGAAACAATCGACCTCCTTAGTGCTTAAGAGCATCTCTAACCCAACTCTAAAAATCCAAAATGACGCAAAAACTGCGTCAAATCTCCCTCCAACCGGGCGGCAAATGTAGCGCCATTTTGATGATGTGCTACAGTATTACACCAGATTTGACGCAGCACTGTAGATATGGAGATTTTGATTTTTTCCAAGTTTGCCCTTATAGTTTGTTATAACAAATCAAATATTCAAACTATATCTCATTTTATAGTTTGTAAATAAAATAAATATTCTTTTTGGTGTAATGGTTGGGATAAAATAGTGATTTGGTGTAAAAACTATACCATTTTGAGTTTTTGGGTTGAAGATGCTCTAAGTATTTAATATCTAGATTTCTGGTATGAGATTCCATATATTTGATTATTATCTTTTTTTAGAGATTTGGCTGTATGCTGCGTGTTCCTTTCGGATCGCGGATTAGATTCGGATCGGGTACGATTAGACCCCAACCCAATTCACTCATAGGCCTGTCCGAAATTTGAAAGATCACCGTCCGGACCCGACCCAAACCCAAAATTCAAAAAACCAAATCTAATAATTTTCATCTCGATTCCGCCACCCCCATCTCTCTCCTTTCTGTTTCTTTTCTCATCCCGAAATCCCTCCTCCAATTCAAAACTCCAAACCCCCCCAAAAAAAATAAAAATAAAAATAAAAAATAAAAAAAAGCAAAAAAGCCAATTATTTCTAAACCTCGCAATTAGATCCATTTTAGGGCTTAGGGTTTCGATTTGGGGCCAAGATGGAGACTTGCCGGCGGATCTCGGCGAGCCCGAGACCGTGCTCCGGCCGGCGAATCTCGGCGAGAAAGCGGACGAGGGTCGATTCTTTCGTCAACAGCGTTAACAAGCTTCGGAGGCGGGAGATCTGCTCGAAACCCTGCCGTTCTTTTAATTTCATCAATAACCATGAGAAATTCCGGCACATTCGATTGCAGGTTTGTGAGCTTCCTAAAAAGTTAGGGTTTTGGGAGAAAATTTTGTTCCTTTTGGTTGCCCTAATTAGTTTTGTGTTGCTGGGGTTTTGAACCCTTTTTTCAATTCTTGGTGTTTTCTCGTTCTCATCTTTAATATGTTTTCTCGTTCTTATCTTTAATATCCAAGACTTGGTGATTTCGGAAGAAGAGATGGCTTCTTTTCTCTATTTTTTTTTGTTTTTTCCCTTTATTTCTGGGATGCCATACTTCTTTCTTGATTATTTTGAAGGACAAGCGCACTATTCAATTAAAAGGAGTTAAATTTTTTTTATCATCGAGTACTTGATCATCAAATTGGTACATTGTTCAGCTCAGGTGTTAGGTTCTCTAATCAAAGAACATATTCGTGCTGAAAGTTCTTGGAACCATGCGTTGAACATTTACGAAATCAAAGGCTAGAATTGATCACCTTTGGGTGCTGGCTGCTTGTGTAATTTATATTTTCTCCTCTGGGTTTGTTGAATTACTGAAATAGCTTTAGAGCAGAATAATCAGGAGGAGATATAATATGGAATAGAGTTGTTTCTTTTAGGCTAAAAGCAGGACATGCAAGAAGGAATATTTAAAATACATACACGAAGAGGATGCATTCAGTTGTATTTGTTCTGGAAAAGGCCGCAACTCCAATGGGGAGGCTGCATTTTGCAGCCTCCCCAAATAATATTCTTGGGAATATGCTTTTTTAGGGGGGGGGGGGGGGGGCACTCCAACCACCCCCTCTATATGAAGCTCCATTTGTATTTTCAATTGATTTATTTTATAATACTTTAAATAGATTTGAAAATATAAAATATAAAATATAAAAATATAAAATGTTAAAAAAATTATATGAATTAATTTAAAATATAAAATATATTATAAAATAATACTAAAAGTATAATATATAATATACTCATTATTTAAATAAAATTAATTATCTTTAATAAATTGATAACGGAAACGGAACGATTCCAATGGTTTCTTGCTCGACATAAGAGGTTAAAAAACAAAGAAGCTCATTTTGCACTTTGAAATGCATTGATTGAACATTTGTGGGAAAGACATGGAAATGAAGCGATGTAACTTTTTTTACTAATGAAATAATGACTTTTTCATTTTTAATTACTTGGTTCTTGAAATTTTATATTTCAATAAATATTATTCAATATTAGTCTCATTTTGAAGGTATCGACAAAACATTTCCAACTATAAAACTTTTATTTAAAAATAATTAGTAGAAATAAACTTATGTTGATTTTAAGTTGAATATCTAAAAATAATTAGTTAGTTAGAAGGGTAATATTGTTATTTTTTAGGGGGAATAGTGAAATGGAGGGGGCTGCATATTTGGAGCAAAAACTCCAAATATGCACCCGGGTGGGATTTTTTGCAGCCGAGCTCCAAAATTTGGAGCTCGGTTGGATGCCAACCGGGCTGCATTTTGGAGAAATGCAGCCCGGTTTTAAAGAAAACAAAAAGGATGCAGCTAATTGAATACAGTGATCTGATTGGATTCAAAAAGCAATGGGAGTTGGTTGTATTTTGGATCAAGTTATTACAGAGGAAATATTATTTTGTTATTTGTTAGGGTCACCTGAGCATTTATAGTCTATCATTATAAGTATGCTCTGCTTTGCTTCTGATGTATGTTTCTTTTGTTTCTATATGAGAACATAAGCATGAATGCATGATTACTCTAGATAATGCGGAGGCAGTTTACCAGGATTGAAGTTCTTTTAAGCACGCATACTTGATAACTATTATGCTATTCCTAATTTCTTATGTGTTTCTTCATACAAGACTGCTATGCCTAGACTGCCAAGAGTTTTGCACATATTTGATCTTATATATTCACTTTTCCCTTTAGGTTTAGTTGATCTATACTTTTTTCGCTAAGATTTAGATTTCTTTGCTTCAGGAAGAATTTGACGCTCATGATCCCAAGGGACACAGTTTCACGCAATTGCCATTTCTGAGAAAAAGGTCAAAAATTGTTGAGATAGTTTCGGCAAAGGACATTATTTTTTCATTGACACAATCAGGGGTTTGTGCTGCATTTAGCAGGGGTGGGTACTATTTTCCTCCAAACACTTCGTTGCCTATCGCATTATTGAAAAGTATAGCTAATATTTTTCCAATGTTACAATTTAAAACAGAGACAAACCAGAGAATCTGCTTTCTAAACGTGACTCCTGATGAAGCCATTCGCAGCTTGTTTTATAACAAAAATAATAATTCTCTGATAACGGTTTCAGTTAACGCTTCTGACCACTTCAGCTCCTTGAGATGTAGATCAACCAGCATTGAGTATGTCTAATCCTTGCATTAAACCTTTTGCTTGTATAGGCCTTTTTACCTTTTACTTCTTCTAGTATAATTCTAATCTTTTAATTGCTTCCAGGTATATCCGGAAGGGAAAACCTGATGCTGGTTTTGCACTTTTTGAGTCAGAATCATTAAAATGGCCTGGTTTTGTAGAGTTTGATGATGTAAATGGGAAGGTCCTCACATATTCTGCTGATGATAGGTACAGTGTAATTATTAACTTATTTAGTAGTGCTATCAGTGGCTATCAGTGTTATCAATGCGTGAGGCGCAATGCGGGGTGCAAAGCATCTTTACACACACATGCGCAAGGCGCAACGCGATGCACGCGCCCGCGAAAGAACATGTTTTTAGAATTCACATGAAAAATGTCATGATAAATAATATCTTACTACAAAATCACAATATAATGCTTTAATTTCTAATGCTAACACCTAACATAGTAGCAAAAGTCATAAATTTTCAAATCAAATGTTAAATCAAGACTAATGTCCAAGCAAATGATTAGTAATGGTCATCAATTGAATGTTACTAAAAAGGCCTAATGGATTTATTATGCTTTTTCGGATATGAAGACTCGATTGAAATGTTAACAAACAAAACTATATGAGGATATGTACTACATGCACCCTGCACAAAGTAAGGATGTACGCGAGGCGCAAAAGGTGCTGTTGCATCAGAAGTGGGGCGCTTCGTCACCGTCCCGCATCGTAAGGCGCATGAGGCGCAGTGAGCCGTGCGCCTTTGAAAACACTGGTGGCTATAT
This sequence comes from Asparagus kiusianus, assembly GCA_022839385.1. Taxonomy (NCBI): domain Eukaryota; kingdom Viridiplantae; phylum Streptophyta; class Magnoliopsida; order Asparagales; family Asparagaceae; genus Asparagus; species Asparagus kiusianus. Next base: position 989,689 of record BQKN01066913.1, read on the forward strand.
TTGTTTTGCTCTTAGCAGTTGTGACATTGCTTGATATCTTTTAAATTTTTTTTTATCATAGCAGCACATACAAGGTGTTCGACCTGAAAAACTACGCACTGTTGTACTCTATATCAGAGAAAGGTGTTGAAGAAATTAAGATCAGGTTAGTTGGCATCTCTCTTTCAAATGTTGAAATTAGTCAAAAGAAGAATTATTGTTCTTCTGAGAAACTATACAAGTGAGGCTATGTCAGTTTTTCCATGATCAATAAATTTGCTGCCAGTAAACTTCCCTTGTTTTGGGCTTTGGAGGTTTCCTTGTTATCTATGTTTCCTTAATGCAATTACCCTGCATATGATGTCCTCACAGATTTTTATTACATCTGTTGTGACTTTTACGTGTTAAAAAACCTGCATGGAAAACTTATGCGTAATTTTAAGATAGTTCGTTGCTATTCCATCCTCTTTATCCCGTGTTCTTCATAAGCGTTATTGGAAGTGCACAATTCTAAGTACAAACATCTTTTTCTTTCTTGTGGGGGTTGGGGGCATGTACTCCTTTTCCCCCCTCTTTCTTCTCCTTTTTTGTGGGCTCCAAATATAAAGTTCAGCAGTTTGGCTGTCGTGTTAGCTTACCGCGTCTTTATCAGATTCAGCCATCTACTAAGCATTTTGGGAGATGCATATGAAACTAAACTAGGCTGGCCCATGGAAGTTTTACTTTCAGAAGGCTAGGTTATTAAAACTTAATAAGTCTAGGATATCTTTACTATGTATAGACTGATATGCAACTTAGTTTGTGGACCAATAAATTATTAGTTCTTCCAAAAAAGAATGATCCTCTGATGCTTCAAATTCATTATATGCAAATATTAGTGTCTGTGTTTTGCTCTATGCTAAAATATCTAGGTTACAAATAACCATATAAGAGTTAGAGATAGAGGAAAGAAGAGACGAGAACATGAGAAAAGAGGTAGGAGAAGAGGGAAAAGGAGACGAGACTGAGAAAAGATGGTTACCATAAGAGTAGAGATGGGGGAAAGAGGAGATTTTCTTTCTCTTCATCCTTAACACCCTGTCTGTTTAATAGGAGTAGAGATGGGGGAAAGAGGAGCTTTTTATAGTTTTGAAGTACATTGGAGGTCGCTCCTAGGTTGCATAAGCTTAGGAGGATGTATCTGAGGGCTTATTTTTTGAAGTTTATAAGTTATACCGGCTTTTAAAAAGTAAGCTTAAAAGCTATTTTGACCAAACAATAAGCTCCACAACCCTCTAAATTTCATTAACCGAGAAGGCTTCCCTACTGGTGATTGTCTTGGTTTTATTTACAAGATCCTCTAGGCCATATTTACTTAGTTGAGATTTACATCAAAATTGGAAATTAGATGTCAAGCTGATAATTTTGCTATAAAATTATTTTAGACTGCTCCATTTATTTAAATGGTAAAAGATTTGGGATATTTGGATGTCAATTATGACAATTCTAAAAAACAAACTGAGTAATATGCATAAAAAGCTACATCTTGGCAACACAAAGCACTAGGCTTAACACGACCTCTGAAGACTCCTTTTTCTTACGTGTGGGGAGCAAGGGTTTTTTTTCCTAGTTGTAGTGAGCATTGACAAAGAGTGGAAATTTGAGTATAATTGGACGATAAGGATTTTGTTTTGGTAATGGAAATGAGATGATAGAATTAAACATGGAATTTCTATTTCACAAAGATTACCTTGTTCGACTAAGAACAATGAGAACTGAGCAAGGGATAAAGATGCAACAAGTAAACCATCTAATAATATTTTTTACTTTGGAGGATGGAAATCCTAGACGACTATATACAGACAAAATAATTGATAGATGGCAAGGGAAGAATGTTTTACACATAGCTAACAAGCGAGTTGGCTGTTTGCTGTTTGCTGGTTCAAGTTTCGAAGTACAATGTATTACGGGGGCTCGAACTGAATAGGAATATGCTTAACTTTCATGTTTGTATGACAAGTATAAAGTATTGATGTTTGTGAATTGTGAGTATTGACGTTTGTGCTACCATTTAGATTCAGGGCCATATGACTGATGATTCTATGACAAGTATGTATGTTTGTGCTATCATTCAGAACCCACACATGTTTTGTTACCTGCAACTTTAGTTCTAATGTTCGACTTAAAAGTGATATCGTTGATATGTCTGGAACCTGATTTTTCGTTCATTAAATCTACTTTGGGTTGTTTATGTCATGTCTGAGTATTTCTATGCAATGTGTAGCATAACTTTCATTATTTTACTTGAAACAGCCCAGGTATTATGTTACTGATTTTTAAGAAAGCTACCAGTTATGTCCTTCTAAAAATTCTCTCTATAGAGGATGGTACGGTTCTCAAATCCTTCAACCATCTTCTTCATCGGACTAAACAGCTGGACTTTATTGAACAGTTCAATGAAAAGCTTCTAGTGAAACAGGAAAATGAGAATCTACAAATCCTTGATGTATGTATTTTCCTCTTCATTTCCCTGAAGTAAGTATTTAATTGTGTTTGCTTATTTTATGATTAGTCATCTGATGTATCTCTTCATCTTTCTTCCAGGTTCGGGACTTCCAGTTAACGGAAGTAAGCAAAACAGAGTTTTTAACCCCATCCGCATTTATTTTTCTATATGAGAATCAGTTGTTCTTGACATTTCGAGATCGAAATGTAGCAGTTTGGAATTTCCGTGGGGAACTTGTTACCTCTTTTGAGGATCACTTGTTGTGGTATCCTGATTGCAATACAAATAACATCTATATTACGAGTAACCAGGATCTTATAATCTCTTACTGCAAAGCTGACTCTGATGATTCAAATGGCACTGGTAATACTTCTAGACCTTAATCTTCAATATGAGCGAAATGATATTATTGACAAATGTGATCATATATTTTAAAGGTATAGATAGTGTTGCTAAATTGCTAATTCTTTAAGATCCTTTAAGATCATATATTTACAAAGTCTATAATCTTACTAGTACTAAATCATCATAGCTCTTCTGGTTCTTCTTTCTAGAGAACTCACATGTGACACTGTACTTTGGCTAGGGTGTTTTTTGTGAAGTTTTTTGTCTTACATTTTGTACTGGATTTTATTTGCCTCTTTTTTTGCTTTATCCAGCTAGTGGAATTGAAAATTATTGTCAAAGGAAAATGCTAGATAGATCTTGTGAAGTATTTTTATATGTTCCTTTTGCATCATGAATGGTGCCGTGCTGTTCAGAACATGTAAGTGATTATTTGCATATCTTTTTTGAATTTTCCCTTTAACATAGGAGAATATGCTCTGTAGGTTTGTGTCGTTTGAATGTGTGGGGTTAGAGATAACTAGCATTTATGTAAGAAAAGTGGGGAAGTTCCTTTTTGCGTATGTTTATGTGGTATATCAAGTTCCCCACACCCACAATGAACAGGAGAAAACAAATGAAAAGAAAACTGTTAAAAAAAAACACATTTTTTTGCCATCCTAACCACCATTGCCAAAGGAGAAAATGCCTGTTTTGACTAATATAGTTAATATTTTGTATTCAGGTATCTAAACTCTCTCCTTTTCTTCCTCTAAACAATCAAAGTTTTCAGTGACCCTATTAACTTGTCAGAAACCTAAAGAAGTGAAAGCGGTTAATTAAATTAGCTTAATTCTTAACACACTGGCTTTGCTTTGTTACGGTTTTTTGTTACTGTTGGTGAAATGCAAAAATATTTGAGGGTATATAAGCATAGCTTAACAGAAATTTCTGAAATGCTTCACGAAGACTCTTTTGATTTTCGTGAAAAATTAAGTGCTAGTTAATGTTTAATTCATGAATAGTGGAAGATGAAAATTGCTGAAATATCTCTATTTCTTACCACCACAAATAGATGTTTTAGCTTGCATGCTTCCTTTCAATTGCCTAAGTGAGACTGCTGCTAATTCTACTTTTTCTTCATTGAAACAGCTGGATCCATTAACATCAGTAACATTTTGACTGGAAAATGCCTCGCGAAAATCCAGGCTAGTAACTTGAGCAAAACCACATGCAATTCCAAAGTCGGGAGCAGTTTAACAGAAGCTCTGGACGATATTACTGCACTATACTATGACGAGGAGCGGTGTGAGATTTATACTGGCAACAAACATGGTATAATTCATGTTTGGTCTAATTAGCGTGGACATCAGAAAGCCGAGCAGCAAATCGCTGCTACAAATGTAATTTGATGTATTGTGTCTGTATTTCCCCTAATCTTAAGACGTAGGGTCTTGTTGTGCTTCCCCCACCCTTCCAATTTTATTTTGTATTCGTTGACAATTTTTGTTATGTGAGTTTCAATCTAATTGCGGCGTTCAATTTTATTCTCCATCTTTCGGAGTGGTCAAGGTGTCTCGTAATATAGTTCTGAACTATTATGCCGGTAAAATCTATATGAAATACTCATACAGGTTTTATAAGCTGCACGGTGAGGTTGCTGCTATTTTAGTTGGGATTTCTGGATTATATCCCTGTACCAATTTGAATTCTATGGGTTATGATCATCTGTCTTCTTTGTCTGCGAACTTTGGGCACTAGTACGTAAGTGTCCCGGTTGCTCAAAGATCCTATTCTCTTTCCCAATGATAGCAATAAATGTGGGGATGTTTTTGTCATGGAAAGGATCAGATGATGTACATGTGAACTTGTTTGATGGGCAAATACAAAAAAAGCATGCGAAGTGTTAGTGTTTGATGTAGAACACATAGCAGACACGTTTATGTCAAAGTGAGACAGTCGCAAGTCCAAATGCAGGCCTGGTTGAAGAAAATAACTAGTTTCGAAGAAATGGCCATAACTTTCAAACCGTACGTCGGAATTGGACGAATTATATACGAAAATCGACTATCTCGACGAGACGAAGCCATCCAAACCCTACCCCATAGGGTTCGGTTTGCGTTTTTCGTTTTGCCAAATTCCTTACGGTTTGAGAGATATTTGTATTTTTTGTTCGTTTTTTTATTATTTTTAGTAATATTTTAAGAGTCTGTTTTGTTTAGGAAACAAATCCGATTTGATATCAGGTTTGACCGGTGGACTTTGCTAGTAATAAGGAGTCTTTTTAGGAGTTTTAATATTTTAGGAATTCTTTTACTATTTTTGGTAGAGTTTGAGTCCTTGTAGAAGGAGTCTTGTTTTTTTTTCTATTTAAGAAGAGTCTTGTAAGCCCTAGAGACATAACTATTGATTAATAAAATTTTGTTTTTTCTCAATATTTCTTCGTGGATTCGAAGCTCTTCGTGGATTCGAAGATTTTTCCTGTGGATTCCGAGGCTACTACTTCCGCGCTGCGTTAATTGGTATCAGAGACTTGTTCCTCCGATTCGATGGCAGGTGATGAAGCCCCTATTTCTCGAACTGAGTTCGACGTGCTGAGGTCCGACGTAGAGCAACCGAAGACCAATGATGATCAGATGAGGGCTGCCATAGAGTAACTTATGATGGCAGTGGAGCGTCTGAACCCGATGGGAGTTCACAATCGCGTTGATGGCCGCCAACGACGTGATCTGACTCCATATAAAGAATCCGACAGCGAGGAAGATCCCTATGCACCCCCACGCCGCGGTGTTTATTGCAGAGACCGACGACAAAGGGATAATTATGACGCTGGAGGTTTCAAGATGAAGATGGATCTGCCATCTTTCAACGTGCAACTTCATATTAAAGAGTTCCTCGACTGGATTGCAGAAGTAGGGAGATTCTTTGAGTATATGGAGATCCCAGAAGAACAGAAGGTAAAATTAGTGGCTTACTGACTCAAAGGTGGAGCTTAAACTTGGTGGAAATCTGTTTGTCTGAATCGATCTCGTCAAGAAAAACTGAAGGTCGATAGGTAGGAAAAATAAAGAAGCTATTGAGAGCCCGTTTCTTGCCAAGCGATTATGAACAAGTTTTATTCGGGTAGTACCAGAATTGTAAGCAGGGTGGAAGAACCGTGGATGAGTACACACAAGAATTCTATCGACTATCATCCCGCAACAACTTACACGAGAGCGAGGCCCAACAGATGTCTCGATATACAAGGGGGTTAAAGATGGCGATTCAGGATCGTGTATCTCTACAGCAGACTTATACCTTGACAGACACGGTTAGCCTAGCCGAGAAGGTGGAGTGACAACTCGGACGAAATAGTAAAGGTCCATGGGCAGCTTCCGACGCGTCGCACACGAGCTTTAATCGTGGTAAACAGTCCCAAACAGTTTCTGATCAAGATACTACAACAGAGAAGGGCAAGGGTCCAGCAATAACAACTGCAAAGAAGACTACACCCCCGAACCCATATGCCAAGCCTGACCTAATCAAGTGCTATAAATATGGACAGCCTGGTCATCGATCCAATCAGTGCCCTAAAAGAGGTGTTGTGAACATAGTGGATCATGAAGATGAAGTTTCAGACCGTGACGAAGTTGAAGACTACGATGGTGGATTGGATCCTGATGATGATGGGGAACAACTCTCATGTGTTGTGCGGCGTCTATTGTTGGCCCTAAAGACAGAAGAGCCACCGTAGAGGCATAATATCTTCCGCACGAGATGCACCGTGAAACAAAAGAGCAGTGATGTCATCATTGATAGTGGGAGTAGCGAGAATATTATCTCTCGGCGCATGGTGGAGAAGTTAGGATTAAAGACAAAGAAGCATCCCGCCCCTTACAAGATTGGTTGGATTCGAAAGGGTAGCGACGTACAAGTTGATGAAGTGTGTCGAGTATCCTTTTCTATTGGCCGAACTTATATCGATGAGGCATTATGTGATGTAGTTGAGATGGACGCATGTCATATCTTATTAGGCAGACCATGACAGTTTGATGTTGATGCGACACATCGGGGAAAGGATAATGTTTATATATTTAAGAAGGATGGTCGACGAATTGTGCTTAAGCCTCTAACTGAAAAGGAGTCTGTCAATACTAATGTGGCTGAAAAGAAGACTTTCTTGGTCGTTGACAATGAAGATTTTATGAAAGAAGTGAAGCAGTCCAACAAGGTTTATGCTCTTATTTTGTCGGGAAAGGAGGATTCTACCACAACCGAAATTCCACATGGAGTTCAAACCCTCTTACAGCACTTTCAAACAGTTATGCCTAATGATCTGCCCTCTGAATTACCAATGCTTCGAGACGTGCAACATCAGATTGATTTCATCCCTGGATCTCGACTACCAAATCTGCCATAATATCGGATGAACCCGAAGGAAGGAGAGATTTTGCAGAAGCAGGTGGATGATCTCGTTCAGAAGGGTCTTATACGGCCTAGCATGAGTCCATGTGCCGTACCAGCACTACTAGTCCCAAAGAAGAACAGAGAGTGGTGCATGTGTGTGGACAGTAGGGCTATCAACAAAATCACCGTGAAGTATCGATTTCCTATCCCACGCCTAGAAGACATGCTAGACATGTTATCTGGATCAAAATTGTTCTCAAAGATAGATCTCAAGAGTGGTTATCATCATATTCGGATTAGGGAAGGAGATGAGTGGAAGTCTGCATTCAAGATAAAAGAAGACCTGTATGAATGGTTAGTAATGCCTTTTGGCCTTTCTAATGCTCCCAGCACTTTCATGCGTTTGATGAATCAAGTATTAAAACCCTTTATCGGCAAGTTCGTGGTAGTTACTTCGATGATATCCAGATTTATAGCCAGAGTGAGACTGTACATCTTGACCACTTGAGGGAGGTACTAACAGTTTTGCAGGAGAATAAGTTGTACATCAATCTGAAGAAGTACAACTTCATGACCAGTGGCCTCGTATTCCTAGGCTTTGTTGTTAGCGCAGCGGGCATCTATGTTGATGAAGAGAAGGTCTGTGCTATTCGAGATTAGCCTACACCGAAGAAAGTAAGCGAAGTTCGTAGTTTTCATGGCATAGCAACATTCTACAGAAGATTTGTCAGAAACTTCAGCAGTATTGTAGCTTCTATCACTAAGTGCATGAAGAAAAGCAAATTCAATTGGGGGGACGATGCGGATCGTAGCTTTGCACTGATCAAAGAGAAATTGTCCACCGCACCAGTACTTGCACTTCCAGATTTTCAAAAGGTCTTTGAAGTTGATTGTGATGCGTCCATCATAGGAATTGGTGGTGTTTTATCTCAGGAAGGGCGTCCAGTTACTTTTTATAGTGAGAAACTCAGCGAAGCTCTGCAGAAGTGGACCACATATGAGCTGGAGTTATATGCCATAGTTCAGTCTTTGAAGCATTAGGAGTACTATTTGATCTCGAGAGAGTTTTTGCTTCATACTGATCATCAGGCTTTGAAGACCCTTAATAGTCAGACTACCATCAACCGTATGCATGCTCGTTGGATCGCATATCTGCAGCGTTTCACCTTTGTTTTGAAGCATAAATCCGGGCAGCAAAATAAGGTTGCATATGCGCTCAGTAGGAAAGCTGGGTTGTTGGTAACTTTGAAGGCTGAAGTGATTGGGTTTGAGTACTTTAAGGAGCTATATACAGAGGATGAAGATTTTAAGAAGATTTGGGACGATTGTATTCAAAATAAATCAGTCAAAGGTTTTCATATTCAGGATGATTACCTATTTCATGGCGATCAATTATGCATACCCCAGAGTTCACTAAGAGAGTAGATAATTTGAGACCTTCATGCTGGCGGAATAGGACGCTTGGGACGTGATAAAACAATTGCAGCCATTGAAGAACGATATTACTAGTCTCAGTTGAAGAAGGGAGCAGAAAAATATGTGTGACGTTGTCCAGATTGTCAAGTTGCTAAGGGACAGTCTCAGAATACAGGATTATATACACCTTTACCTGTTCCTGATGCACCATGACATGATATCTCTATGGACTTTGTGTTAGGACTGCCTCGAACCCGACGAGGCATGGATTTTGTTTTTGTTGTAGTTGATAGGTTTTCGAAGATGGCGTACTTTATTCCGTACAAGAAGACTGCAGATGCGAGCAACATTGACAATCTTTTCTTTCGGGAGATAGTTTGCCTTCATGGAGTGCCGAAGTCCATTACATCCGATCGAGATTCTAAGTTCTTATCTCACTTTTGGAGAACTTTGTGGTAGTGATTCAATACTTTTCTTAAGTTTAGTACTGTCTATCACCCTCAAACAGATGGGCAAACTGAAGTGATCAATCGCACCCTCGACAATCTTCTTAGATCCATCTATGGAGATCGACCGAAACAGTAGGATCTTGCTTTGGCACATGCTGAGTTTACTTATAACTGTATGGAGAGTTGAACTACAGGCAAGTCACCCTTTGTGATTGTGTATGGAAGGCTTCCAAATCATTATCTCGACCTTGCTCCATTGCCTAAGCTTCCCAGACAGAGTGTTTCTGCAGATCATATGGTTAAAAAGATATGGGCTATCCAACAGGAAGTAAAGGAGAAGATAGAACAGTCTAATGCTAAATATAAGAATGATGCTGATTGACACAGGAGGCAGAAGGTGTTTAAAGAGGGAGACATGGTGATGGTGTTTCTGCGAAAAGAACGTTTTCCCGTGGGCACCTACAACAAGTTGAAGAATAAGAAGTATGGTCCATACAAAATACTAAAAAAGATTAGTGACAATGCTTTTGTGGTTGACCTTCCTAGAGATTTGGGTATTTCTCTTAGTTTCAATGTTGCAGATTTGTTTGAGTATTACCCACCAGAAGAAACAACTATTCATGCAAGTGTAAGCTCGGGGTCGAGCTCTTTTCAAGCAGGGGGATTGATGTAGAACACACAGCAAACACGTTTATGTCAAAGTGGGACAGTCGCAAGCCCAAATGCGGGTCTGGTCGAAGAAAATTACTAATTTCGAAGAAACGGCCGTAACTTTCAAACCGTACGTCGGAATTGGACGAATTATATATGAAAATCGATTATCTCGACGAGACGGAGCCATCTAAACCTACGACATAGGGTTCGGTTTGCGTTCTCCGTTTCGCCAAATTCCTTATGGTTTGAGAGATATTTGTATTTTTGTCCGTTTTTTACTACTTTTAGTAATATTTTAAGAGTCTGTTTTGTTTAGAACAAATTCGATTTGATCTCAGGTTTGACCGGTGGACTTTCCTAGTAATAAGGAGTCTTTTTAGGAGTTTTAATATTTTAGGAATTCTTTTACTATTTTTGGTAGAGTTTAGAGTCTTTGTATGAGTCTTGTTTCTTTTTTTATTTAAGAAGTTTTTTTTTTATTTAAGAAAAGTCTTATAAGCCCCAGAGGCATAACTTTTAATTAATAAAATTTTGTTTTTCCTCAATATTTCTTCGTGGATTCGAAGATTTTTCTTGGTGGATTCCGAGGCTACTACTTCCGCGCTACGTCAGTGTGAGAAGTTTAGGTGGACTCTTTGCCCAAATATTTTTCCTTCATGAGAAAAGTGCAGCCGGGAATCAAACCCAGAACCGTGAGCCATATTAGAGCAACTCCAACCATTGGCTCGATTTTGGAGTCCCCACTAAAGCATATTCTAAGGAATATGCCAAAATAGAGCTTTGCAACTCCAACCACACTCCTCTATTTCCAACTCCATTTCAATTTCTCTCAATTTAACAATTCTTTTACTTATAAACTAATAATTAAATAGGACATAAGTGGAATATCTAAAAGTAGTTTTGAATATATTATCAATTCTAATTACTTGTTTTGCAATTTTATATTTCGATATTAGTCTCATTTTGAAGGTATTAACGAGATATTTCCAATGATATTATTTTTATTAAAAAATATTTAATATATTAATA
>BQKN01066913.1:1010410-1027063 GCA_022839385.1 Asparagus kiusianus
TTTTTTTTTTCTCAATCAGATCTCATGATGTGAGGATTTTGACGGGGCTACCGGGTGTCTAATGATGTCACAAGACACCGTTGGAACCAGATCATAGCACTAAGGTTCCATTTGGTTGGAGATTGAGGAGCTCGAAAGCTGCCAAAACAGTCTCATCTGTGGTAGCTTTCGGGCAAAAACGCTTCTAAAAGAGGCGTTTTTGCCCGAAAGCTGCCACAGATGGGACTGTTGTGGCAGCTTTCGGGCTCTTTCCCACCCAAAAACGAAGAGCAAAAACGCTTCTAAAAGAGGCGTTTTTGCCCGAAAGCTGCCGCAGATGGGACTGTTGTGGCAGCTTTCGGGCTCTTTCCCACCCAAAAACGAAGAGCAAAAACGCTTCTAAAAGAGGCGTTTTTGCTCGAAAGCTGCCACAACAGTCCAGCTGCCACAGATAGGACTGTTGTGGCAGCTTTCGGGCTCTTTCCCACCCAAAAACGAAGAAACAAACAGCCCCTACAGGAGAGAATGATCCTAGACATTGACTTCTTCAATGAAAGTCCCGAGTTACATGACAACGCGCCACTTAGACAAATGGTCACAATATTAGTTACAAATGCAAGACTTGGATCAAATGGAAAAGCAATATAAGAACCATTTGTACTCTAATTTCACGTACTTATTTTTAAAGAACTCGTCACTACATAATTCTGAGGCCACAGCAAGAGCGCCACACAAACTGGGGAAGAAAAAAAAACAAAGAAAAAGAGCAACATCACATCCACACTAGAGGAATAAGCACCAGCACTTGAAAATTCTCCCGTAAAAGTTAATAAACTAAATAATCTAAGCAAAGAGTTCCAAGCATTAATTCCATTATTTTCAGCAGTAACATGTAAAGAAGTACAAGGAACCATCACAAAACATAAAATTCTCACAAGGTACAAAAGTTTCATGGTAAGGGTAAATATTTCAGTGAACTGCAACATTACAGTGCATCTCCCGAAAATGATAATCTCCTCTTACAAAATTCAGAAGGATGTTATTCAGATCTCACTCTGAAGCATTTATGCGATGGGTACTATAGGTAATATAATCATCAAAATCTAAATGTGGAGAAATCCACAATAGCTTGCATTGCAGCAAGCAATTTAATCAGTTGTCGACTACTTCAATGAGGGTGGTTTCGTAGTCACTGGGCGCCTCAAGACCATGGAGGTTCATGATGGTTGCAGCAACATTGGCAAGACCACCGTTCGGTACATCTTTGCGGAATCTGACTCCTGGTGCAAGTCCGGGGCCTCCAATGGCAATCGGAACCTGAAAAAATTATACATGATGTTAAAAACTTTAAATAATTGTATGTACGGAACAACATACATAAGCAAAATGGGGGTTTTCTAATGATGCAAGCAAAACGAAGAAGTCCTAAAAAATGCATGAAGATTCTTTAACAATTAATGTTTCGGGGGTCTACTACAACAATCAAGCACTAGCTCAACTGAATTTTGTTGTGGTCATTGATATGAACTTCCTTGCACCTAATGCCATTTTCGTAATGCCATTTTCATAAGAAGTGAAAATTACAGACACAAGTGATTCTGATCAATTGTATGAGAATAGGGAATAGTCTTCAAATATTTTAACCAATGGAAAATATTTCCCATGTTCTTCTCAAGTTAAACTAATCGATTAGCTCTCTTTTCACTTCATAACATTCAAGGAAAATACGCGTGTAATGAACCACACACGAACCAGATATGTTAGCACTTACTATATACTTTTATAACTGAACTAACTATTATATCTCGATATCTCAGATGTTAATAACATCATCTTTTTGTGTCAGACCTTAAAAGTCTGTATCCCTACAAACACAACCTACATGATTAGTCTAATGCTGAAGGCTCATGGGATAATATGTAAAAACATTACGTCTTAGCATATATGATCACAACTCTGTTAGCACCAATCTCAAGCATATCGGAAAGCATGAGGGATAACCATAGCGTACCATATAATTTGTACAGATCAAAGAGTGTAAATAACATGCTAATAAAAAGATAATCATCTAAAAACAAAGGCAAAAACACACACATCAAACAATTGTCTGTTATACCGGCAAAACCCCCTGATATCTCTCATTTTTCCTATGTAAGCTTGTAATAACTGTTTAAAGAAATACTTCTAGCTGCTGATTTTCGCAGTTTGATGTACTTACTGGTTGAAGAGTATGGGATGTGAGAATTTGAATGTTTCCCGATTTGTCAAGCTGAGGTTTCCCAGATTTGTCTCTCTTTACCATGTCTTCAGCATTTCCATGATCAGCAGTGACAACATAGATCCCACCCACTTGTTCTATGGCATCTAGAATCATCTGTGTAAAAAGAAGATGTTCTAAAGGTTAAAGAGAAGAACATTTTCAGATTCAGAATTAATGTTAAACTCTGTGTCGATCACAATAATATACTTAATTGCAATTGTTCGATGCACATAAACTCTGCCATATATACAAATTAAAGCATAAACTCTTAATTGCAACAAAAGTGATTGCATTGATACACAAAAAACAAATTGATGCTATCAAACACAAGCTACTGACATTTTGAGACCCGAATTACAAAATGGAAAGATTTCGTCAAATAAGAGACAATATCACGCCAACAGCGTATTTCTGTGTCTCAAATGTGGCTAAGTATGGTGAGAAAACACTTGAAAACTTTACTAGAGACGCAAAATGGTAACTTCCAAGATCTAGTTAACATTTACAATGTCTTAAGGGAGAAAAAACCAGCAATTATATCAGCTACAAAATAAGCCACTTAAAGCAAGTATGCAAAGTTTCAATTATGTTTCACATGTCATGTCATGTACATCATTAAGTCCTTCTATTAAGGATATTCAAAGATCAAAACTAAGGAGGTTTTCAGTTATTACTCTGTCAACCATGACTGCACCAGTTAATGGAACTTTATCAAGTTCATGAAAAAATAATGAAAGGAAAAGTCAGATTACATATATTAAAACCCATTACCTTAACTGCTTTGTCAGCAGCCTCGCAAGCCACAACGGTAGCCTCTATATCACCAGTATGTCCCACCATATCTCCATTAGGAAGGTTAACACGAACCTGAAAATAGAAATTTAGTAAAGACCCATAAAGCTGTAAAGCTTTCTCTTATTGCCCATGAATTTATCTTACCTGGTCAAATTTCCTGCTGAGGATAGCATCCGTTGCCTTCTCAGCAATTTCCAAAGCCTTCATTTTCGGCTGAACATTAAATGTGATTCCACTATCACTTGGAATTTCAACATATTCCTCCATGCTTGCATCAAAATACCCAGAACGGTTACCGTTCCAGAAAAATGTGACATGACCAAATTTGACAGTCTCACTGAAAAAGATAAAAAAACATGACAAAGACTCTTGTGATTGGTACACTTCTATTAATCATAATGAAACAAAACAACCAAAGAAAAGTTCATGTGTCACTGTTGTGATCGCATTAGATAGAAAACAAAAACAACCAGCATGCCAAACAAAGAATACTCACGAGAACTGGAGAAGAAATTTCCCTCATGCAGAGAATCACGAAATTATATAAATAAGAAAGAAATGAAATATGAGACAATACTCAAGTTGTTAGAAATCAGTGTAAAAGACAATCCGACAACGGAAGTTCCTTAGGGCCTAAAATTTAAAATTGCATAGTATTGTACCTGCAAGCAAAAGTCCGGATGTCATTGTGCACCAAGTATTCACCCGAGGTTCTCTCTATCTCTGGAGGAGAAACAAGGTAATGACTAGGAAGCTTCAATTCACCATCATACTGAAGCATTCCTGCATATCGAATCTTTGGAAAACGAACTCTGTCGAATTTGTCGAAATCTTCATATTCAAGTGCTTTAGCAAGCATAGTCATACGGTCTGCTCGGAAGTTAAATGTTACCACTGCATCACCATCAACTATAGGTCCAACTGCTTTCCCATTCTCATCAACTATAACAAAAGGAGGCAAGTACTGGTCATTGGCTTTGGGATCCTTCCGGAGCTCTTTCACAGCTTCAACGGCATTATGAAACTTGAAAGGCGCTTCACCTAGAACCTGGGCATCCCAGCCACGTTTCACAACGCTCCAGTCATTCTGCAATTAAAAAAATTAAAAATAAAAAAATAAGTAAGGTGCTACATTTTTAAAGAAACAGCTACCAGATCTTCTGAGATGCAACAGTACCACTGACAGCCAAAAATAAACTATTAACAGAAAAGATTAGCTCTTGGTGTTTTTGTAGCACAATCACAAACTGTTTGCAAGGGCATTAATTAGAGAAAAACACTTCAGCACCATAGTTGGGCTGTTAAATTATTCAATAAAAATTGCTAGATTGTCTGAGATGCAGCAGCATCAATGGACAAGATAATTATTTAATCAGAAACATATCAGCTTGTTGAAATTTTTCTAGCACATACCAGCATCATAATTGCAGACTGCATACAAGGAAAAAAATAATACAGAACAGAATCTGCATCAAATTTCAAATAGAACTATTCCAATATCATAATCATACTCCCTTTAAAAGTGGAAGTTCTGGAAAATCTTTCATTGCTCGATATTACCCCTGACTCAATTTACCAATTTCAAATCAACCAATTAAATATAATTTGTTTGCGACAAAAATACCAAATTTTTTTTTTTTTTTTTTGGGGGGGGGGGGGGGGGGCCAAAGGATGTAACAAAGTACTCTCATGAATTGGATCTTTTTAACATATGAATTGCATTTTCTTATTGGTGGATAGGGATAGACATCAACATGAATGTTCCACTTGAATTTGGTATATTTCTGTAAAGGCTTGGTGACATGTTGGTATATTTTCTTTTAGTTTTGTCAGATTGGTATATTTTGTCGATTCCGACGCCAAATACACCTTAAATTTGGTCGGAATTACTGTTCCGACCAGTGTTGACGGGATTTCTTGCATAAAACCCCCTCATTAAAACCCCATCATGCTCCTAACCCCTCCTCCCCCCTCCCTCCTCCTCCTCATCCTCTTCAACCTCCCCCTCTCCCTCATCTTCATCATCCTCTTCCTCCTCCTCATCCTCTTCAACCTCCCCCCTCTCCCTCCTAAATTCATCCACAGCTACTAGTAGTTCAGCTAGCTTCTTGTTTGGGAAAATATTATCAACCTTCATCCTTTCCCTAAACCCATACGTTGGAATCCTTGCGTTCAAGTTTGCTTCAAGCAACAACTCATGTAATTTCATCCTATTTTTGAACCAGCTTGCCTTCATCCATTCTTTTTCATGCGCTTAACCAAATCTTCCCCCTCAAATAGAAGTTTATTTTTAGCATATCCTCAGAAGAGCATCATAGAATTTTGATAAAACTTTATTTCCCAACTTCAATGTTTTCTCAAATACTTCCTCAGCCTTATCTACACAACCACGACGAGGTTTAGCCTCACACACTTTCCAAACCCTCTCAACTTCAGAAGCTTTGTTAAGAGAAGCATTTAGAGGGAGAACAAACTTACAAGCCATAAATTGAATCATTAGATCAGGCCACATTCCCTCAGCTTTCATCTTCTCCACAATCTGTTCGATGCCATGATGATGATCATGATTACGAGGTTTTGTTGAAGAGAATGGATGAGGAGGAGGATGATGAGGATGAGGGAGAGGAGGGAGAGGGGAAGAGGGGGTTAGGAGCATGATGGAGTTTTAATGAGGGGATTTTATGCAAGAAATCCCGTCTGGTCAGAACAGTAACTCCGACCAAATTTAAGGTGTATTTGACGTCGGAGTCGACAAAATATACTAATCTGACAAAACTAAAAGAAAATATATCAACATGTCACCAAGCCTCTACAAATATACCAATATGGCCATTTTGCCTATAACTTAATGGTAAAAAATATTTAATAAAAAAGTAAGACACATTATATTTGACCATGTGCAATGCATGTGCATCCCACCTAGTAGCATTAAACCAAGGAGTTTTAGAAAGAGCTAAAAATAGTCCAAAAGAACATTATTCTCATTATATCATTCGAAGTAACTTTTTCCTTCAAAATTACATAGTTTCTCTCATAGATAACAGGAGTGTTGCATTAGAATATATCATTAGAACCAGAGATAGTCTGTTATTGTAGAGAAGACAAATGGATGTTGAGCTAGAAAGTACCACAATATTTCTCTGGGCAAGCAATAATATTTTTATCTATAAAAACTATTACTATTTAAGTTAGATAATGGTAAAAAATATTTAATAAAAAACTAAGACCCATTGTATTTGACCATGTGCAATGCACGTGCATCGCACCTAGTAGCATTAAACAAAGGAATTTTAGAAAGAGCTAAAAGTAGTTCAAAAGAACATGACTCGTGATACAGATGAAGAGTAAAACTTCTTGTATAGGAAGCAAAACCTTCATAGATTACAAATAAGGAGTTCCATTTTTTTTAAACACTAAGGTTAAGAAGAATAGATTAAAAATAAAGAATATACATAAAGCCAAGTAATTTTTCAAGGAACTTATAATATACCCACACAAAAGTATGTTCATGATATAAACTAAAGCTCCATTGAAATAAAACATAACATCCAGCACTATCTAATAGAATCATCATACACCACATATAAATGACATCTATTGCTCTATAATAATGGTAGGACCCAAGATTCACTATTCATGATACAGTAAATGATATAGTAAATTATTACTGTAGTTCAGCAGGATATTATAGCATTATAAAATATGTTACTGTATCACATACAAAATATGTATTTAAATACAGAATTACTATAGTGGAAATAAAAAAAATAGAGACCGTACTTTGCATGGGGTGCGCACTAGTTCTACTAAAGGGAAATAATATTAATACCTCATAGCGGTCCATGGTAACATACATCCGCCCACCACCAGAAGCAATTTGTGCATCAATACCTTTCTCTCGCAACTGCGAGAGGTCATTTTCAAGTGTTTCTACAAACCCTACACTTGATCCGTCCAAAACATCACGACCATCAGTAAGAATATGCACTCGAATTCTTTTGGCACCATGCTCACTGGCACCTTTCAGCAACAGCTGCAAGTAAAAAAAGATCATTAGCGCAGAAAAAGTAATGTATACCAAAGACGAGAAGGAAATTTCATTTAAGTACCTGTAACTGGTCAAGCCGAGAGTGGACACCCCCATCACTCAATAAACCTATTAGATGCAGAGTACCTTGCTCAAAGCATTCCTTGATGTAATTAAAGCCTTCTCCTTCAAAAATCTTCCCAGAGGCAAGAGCCAGGTCAACCAGCTTAGCACTGTAATGTAAACAGCCTTTCCTTCAGTACAGGGCAATCACAGATGGTTCTAACCAATTGGACAAAAGGGGTCGGCAATGACAATGACAACGATAAAGAGAAGTTGTGTCCTTGAAGATGTATCAATATTAGATGTTCTAAAGTCCCTATGTTTGCATAACGGCCACTGTATGATTTATCCTGGGGAGCAGTGAACCTACTTTATATCCATTTAAAGGGGTAATTTTGTCCATTTACACAAATTTAAAGTAAATTGCTCCAAGCAGTAAGCGGCATCAAGAAAACATTAACAATGTTGACATAAATGAAATTCACAGTATATAGTAAAAGGCTCTATTTTTTCCTGTGATTTGGTCTATTTAATATACGTTTATTTAACTTAGAAAAATAATTACCTAAACTCTTGAAATTTGGAGAATGATGTAGGAGATAAAGCACAAAATGAGGATGCATAAGATAGAGTTCGTAAGAATGCCTACAGAAGCCTACTTCTGAAACTATCCCATAATAAACTAACTGACATAACTAGAAGCAGCAGTAAATATACTAGACAGAAAGATATAAAAACCATACCCTTGAGCATATATCCGGCCAGCACCCAACGCATTGTGACCTACTTCACTGTTACCCATGTCATCCTCAGTGGGAAGTCCCACCGCAGTGCCATGAGCTCTTACCAATCTCCATCTCTCAGGGGCACCCTTCAGAAAGAATATGAAGAGTGTTAATAGCTAAGCTTCAAACAAAAACCTAGCTTACGATTAAGCACATACAGAGAAGCGGGTTGTCGCACAATCTACCCATCATTTCCCACTCCATCTTAAATTCAATGAACCACAAATATCATCCCAATAGTATGAGGATATGAAGAGGCATACTTCAATCTTACGCTACATACAGTCTAATTCCTAGCTAACATCCATTTTCCCTACTTCTCGCTTCACTTCACTTACACCCCAGTTATAACTAAAGCATCAAAGGAATTATGAATTTTGTATAAGCCTGATCTTCCTGATTGAGCTGCAGGACTACCTCCTTACAAGGTAGATCAAGTTTTACTCTATGGTTCAAATTTTCATCCGACTAACAGGAATCGCCCGTCCAAGTAGTTATCTTGTGTATCAATCAAATCTCATCAGACATGGAACTCTTAGTAGCAATACATCTTAAAAGGTTTCAGACCCCCCAAACACAAACTTAGCCTTAGAGCTGTTTGGTTGAGTGGTTTTATAGAAAATTTTATAAAAAATGACTAATAGTGATAATTTTGTAAATAATTTTTTTGGAGATTTCTGTAAACTTTGTTTGGTTAAAAAAAAATTTACACAAAAAATTTCTATAAAGTACAGAAAATTACCTCAATTATAGAAATTAATTTTCGCTCAAAACGAACGGAAATCAACCAAATATCTGATGCATATATTAAAAAATAATTAAATATATTAGTTCAATTCCCACATGATTTCCCATGGGTATTGTTAGTAAGATATTTTCTACAAAGTGAAATCTAACCAAACAAAAGAAAAAAAATGACATATTTTCTATAAAGTTTGAAACTTTTTATATTTTGAAGCAAGAAATATGACACTCTTTTGAGTTCTATAAATTTTTCCTACAAATTTTATAAAAATACACAGAAATCTTTTTTATATAGAAATTGAACCAAACAAAGTCAAGCTTACATTTCTGAGCGAATCCATGGTCGGCGTCTTGGCGACATGAATACAGTTATAATTATCGGGATCCGCCTCGCCCCATCCATCCAGAACAACTACAGCCACCGTCTTCCCCTTCGGCAGCTTCGGATGAACCGCCAACTCCCATGAGAAACCCGAGCTGCTCATTTTCCCTCTAAAACCCCCTGCAAAATTTGACCAGCAAATAAGATTTAGAGGCTCGATTTGATCGATTTCGATTGTCGGCGTAGGGTTTTAAGGGAAAAAGATCTCACCTTTTTTCTGGAAATTTCTAGGTTTGGTCAGCGTTTTAGGAGGTCTGTATATAAAAATGTGGAAAGCGATACTTTTTATAGGGGGGGGGGGGGGGGGGGTGGTGGGAGGGAGAGACCATGGGTTTCGTTTCCTTGTTGGCTGAAGGGCTGCTTGGTTCGTTTCCGGAAGGAAAATTTGACGACAGCCCCCTGTAATATTTTACAGTTTAAAAGAGACCCTCTGTAGTTTTATTTGTTACGAGTAGAAGTCATGAGTTTTTTTTTTAAATTAACTTATTTATTTATTTTCCACTCTTAAAAATATTTGAGGAGGTATGTAGACCTATTATAGTTCTATCGGTGAGGTCCGTGAGGATAGATGTCTAATTGGTGAGGGTAGACATCTAATTACTAAAAAACTTTAATTTTAAATGAGTCAAAGAAGCTTTTCTGAACCTTTTTATTCTGCTAAATTTCACATGAATATTTTTTTATTTAATCGCCAAATTAGCTCTGTCAATTTAACATCTATATGACATACATGTGTTGGAAAAATATGAAAAGAATCTCTAAGTCCCAAAAAATCACGTAGTTTCTATTTTTTTAATAAAAGAATTTTTTTGGGACTAAAAATAAAATTTTTGTCTTCTTTTTTGCCAATGCTTACCAATGACATGTTAGAGTTTATACTGCTTATACGAAGTTTAAAAGATAATATTTAGGTAAGATCTAATCTAAGGAAATAAAACAACCAGAGTGGGGGTGTTATGTGCAATAACTCCTAGAAATTTAGTGTGTTTAGCCTAATAAAAAGGTTGAGGTGGATTTACTATCACTCCCCAAAAGTTTAGGGGTTTTCTATAATTTAATCAATTAAAAAAACATGAAAGCTGATTAGGGCGCGTTTGTTTTACTGTTTTTGCCTTGGAAGGGGGGCGGAAAGCTGCCAATGTGGCAGCTTTCTGCCCCCATTCCAAGGTAAAAACTTTTTACCAAACGCGCCCTTAGTGAGAGAATATATCAAATGGTTCTCGAAGCATGATGTTAAATATATACTAAATAAATTCATGTACGAATTTAATAATAAGCATTCATTTAATATACATTAAATATCACTGATTGTTGTTAGGATTCGTTTGGTTTCGCACAGAGGAGCTCGAAAGCTACCACAACAGTACCACCTATGACAACTTTCGGACAAAAACGTCTCTTTAAGAGGTGTTTTTGCCCAAAAACTGCCACATATGGGACTGCTGTGGCAGCTTTCGGGCTCTTTCCCACCCAAACATGAAGAAACAAACAGCCCCTTATGAAATACTTTCTCGATCAGTGGGGTCATTATTTTATTAAATTTTATTTTTAATCTAAATTTTGCCTCCAAAATTGACCCGTTATTTTATGGAGAAACGGTTTCTAGCCCA
The DNA here is from genome assembly GCA_022839385.1 of Asparagus kiusianus. Lineage (NCBI taxonomy): Eukaryota > Viridiplantae > Streptophyta > Magnoliopsida > Asparagales > Asparagaceae > Asparagus > Asparagus kiusianus. Next base: position 1,021,056 of record BQKN01066913.1, read on the forward strand.
TTGGATCTAGAAGTCTACGTGTACAGCCGCCATGAAGAAAACCAAAAGCTGAGAACGCCCTAGCGGCCTAGCCCAAAGAAACAATTAATTAACCCCCTCAGACCACTTTACATCTCTCTTGTTTTTTTATTCTTCTATTTCTCTCACCCAAGCTGAAAAATCACCCTAGGATATAATTCATAGCATTTTCTTTAAATTCGTACAAAACAATTGGTAAAAACCAAATTCTATAAATTTGTATGACAACTTTAATTTGCACTCTAAAAAAATTCCTTTTGCTCAATACTGAAAAATCGAAGGGCAAAAAAAAATTGTAGAACTCCACTAAGAATTTTATCAATCCACAACCACGTCAATAACCATCAATGTTGCGCGGCCCAGTAGGTCACATGTATGCCAAAAGATGCAACCAAAGGAAAAAAACGACCAATGTCAGTGAAGCTGCAATCGTAATGGGAGACAAGTTTCGTGCCAAAATTAGGCAAACCAAGGTCAAAGATACTGGCTTAGTAACGACTCAGAATGGGACGATGATGCCGATGAAGACCTCAACATTATAACCTCTAGAACCACCGCTCTCGAGCAAGCTTTCCTCTCTCATGAAGACACTAATATCGCTAGAACCGATGATCGCAGACCCCGGTGACTCGCCGAGAGCAAATTTGAGAAGAAATTAGGGTAGATCACCGGAGAAATCGACAAGCTGATATTGTGATTGTAAGCAATGTCAATGAAATTTCATATAATAAAATTAGGAATTCATAAATTACATACCTTTGTGACAAACTTGATTAACATTCTCCAAATGATCACTGATTTTCATAGTGTCATCCGTAAATTGATTTTCTATTATAGAAAGAGTTTTCTACAAGCAATTAGCTTGCACCTTTCGGCTAGACAGGTAGAATTACAGCCTCACTTGTAAGACCATGGAGGAACATATATAATGAAAAAGCTTTTACCATTCATTGATATAAAACTTTTCACCTCCCCATGTGGTGTTATCACTAGCCATGATTCTCCATATTAATATGCAAATAAATCCATAATGAAAGCATACACATGACCTTTGAGTTTTCCAATAAGTTACAAAGGTTTGACATTATTAGGAAATTAAATATATTAGTATTATGTTGAAATCATTAACAATGTTACATTCTCCCACTTGATTTCAAAAACCTTACAATTAAGAAAAATTCAAAGGACATAAAAATTTTTATTACTCAAAATACACACACACACATACACACACATGCGCGCGCGCGCACACACACACACAATCTAGTTATCCGGGGTCTACATTGTATATATCCATTAATACATACATATGAAAAAAATAGGCATATAAAATCACTGGTCCACCGTTCATAACATACTCAAGACTTAGGAACCCGGGTAAGAATCTGTACCAATTTAAGCATTAGCCACTAAGGAAATGCTCCCTAAACATTCCATACGCCTAAACAAATAAAGATCTAATTCATTTCTCCATGAGACCCTCTTGTATACAGTCGCAGGTGTATACCTCATGAGAAAATTAGATCTAGGGAGAATCCATGAGTACTCATAATATATCATTAAGCTAGCCAAATAAAACACATATTATTATTAATAATACGCCAACCAAGTTCATCAATACATTAACATGGCAATAAACCCATATTGCGAACATAGTTAACAAATACAGAAACAGAAACAAATTTAGTAAGTGGATCTACCAAATTATCCTTTGAGGCTACTTTATTAACAAAGACCTCTCCTTTCTTCAGCATATCTCTGATATAGTGATACTTACCTTTAATATGCTTTGCTTTGGAATGACCCTTTTGGATCTTATGTCAATAGCTAAAGTATTGTCACAAAAGATTACGATTGGTCGCTCCACACAAGGTACCACTCGGAGATATTTCAAGAATTTCCTGAGATATACTACTTCTTTTGTAGCCGAATTAACAGCTACGTATTCAGCCTCCATGGTTGACTGAGCAACACAATATTGTTTCTTACTCTTCCAAGAAAAAGCTCCACCACCAAACATGAAAATATATCCAGAAGTAGACTTTCTAGTATCTACACAACCCTGATAATCTGAATCAGAGTACCCAATTAGCTGCAATTTATCTGCTTGAAAACTTAAACCAAATGATCTTGTCCTTTTCAAATAACGTAATACACGTTTAACTCCTTCCCAATGATTTCTACTAGAATTAGATTGAAATCTGCTCAAAACTCTAACAACAAAAGAAAGATCTGGTCTTGTACACATCACAACATACATAAGACTACCTACGACAAAAGCATATGTATATTTTCTTTCATTAAGTTTATCAACAAATGACAATGGACAATCATCTCTGGACATCTTCCTTGTTGCATCAAATGGAACACTACCTTTAGAACAACGATCTATCTTGAATTTATGCAAAACTTTGTCATTATAATTTTCTTAGGATAAACTCAATCGACATTGAGAGCTATCCCTAATAATATTAATACCAAGGATATATAAGGCTTCACCAAGGTCTTTCATTTCACAAGTATTGAATAGCCAACTTTTGATCTCCATTAATAAAAGTACATCATTACCGACCAAAAGAATGTCATCAACATATAGAGTAAGAAAGGTAATTTATCTCCTACTATTCTAACATAAACACGAGAATCTTCTGGATTATGAATAAAGCCATATGTCTCTGATCAATTAAAATTTATTTTCCATTGTTTAGAAGCTTGTTTCAACCCATAAATTGATTTTTCAAGCTTGCACACTTTACCTTCTTTCTAGATTCTATAAAACCTAAAAGTTGCTTCATGTAAATCTCTTCAGTCAATTCTCTATTAAAAAATATTGTCTTTACATCCATCTGATATAGCTCATAATCATAAAAGGTAACTAAAGATAAAATTGCTCGATAGACTGAATGCGTGCAACCGATAAAAAAGTTTCATCATAATCAACTCTATACTGCTGAGTAAAACCCTTTGCAAATAGTCAAACTTTGTATCTTTTAACTTTTCCTTCTGTATTTCTCTTCCAAGTAAAAATCCATTTACACTTCATAGGTTTAACAGAATTAGGTGCATCAACTAGTTTCCACACTTTATTCTTATACATTAAAAGTATTAGTATTTCGTCCTGCTTCGCCTCTCTCCATTTCTCAACATCAGCATCATTAATAGCATTTTGATATGACTTTGGATCTGAAGAATCCTCATTCAACCTTATTCACTCAAATACTTCACCAACATAAACATAATATTCTGAAGAAGTAAGAATAGAACTAGGCTTCATTTCTCTACTCCCTCTTCTGGTGGGTTCAATATGATCTTTTCCTTTTCCTGGAATCATTTTGATTTTTAGTATTGCTTAAAGGAATAGAAAATGAAGTTTCCATAACCTCTTCAAGAGAAGACTTTTCTCCAAGAAACTCACGACAATTAATCTATCTTCAATGAATTTCATATGTCTGCTCTCAATGATGATATTATCTATTGGATCATATAGCCTGTACCCCTTAGAGAGCCCAGGATACCCAATAAACAGACACATTTTAGTCTTAGCTTGAAGTTTTTCTCTTCCTGAATCTGGGATGAGAACAAGTGCAACACAACCCCATACCTTCATATAGTTCAACTTTGGTGTTTTATCATACCAAAGTTCATATGAAATTTTGACAACAGATTTAGAAGGTACTCTATTCAAAATATGAATTGCAATAAGCAATGCTTCTCCTCAGAAAGAAGTTTGTAAATTTGTAAGTGCTAACATGGATCTTTCCATGTCTAATAATATTCTATTTCTTCTTTCTATAATCCTATTTTGCTCCGGAGTACATGGTAGACTAAGCATATGCGCAATGCCATTTTCTCTACAAAAGTCATAAAATAATCCAGACTTATATTCACGCCCACGATCAGAATAGAATGTTTTAATGTTTCTTCCAGTTCTATTTTCAATCTCCTTTTTGAAAGCCTTAAAAACATATAAGGCTTTATGCTTTCTACGCAAGAGATTGTTGGAAATTGAGGTTAAATCTGGAATTAAACAATAAAGGATGATGTGCTGTTATTTTTATATTTTTCAATTAATTGTTGTACGTTTGTGAAACGCTGTGCTTAAAGCAATATTTGGTCTACTCCGGTGCAAGGATCCCAGTATTGTCAAGATGTCCTTGATCTATAAGACCTTTCGGTCTAGGCAAAAGATCTTCTCGATCTCAGAACCTTTCGGTTCAAAACCTTTCGATTTAAGACAAGTTTCTATGGGCACAAGTTCCTGTAACAGCAGCACAACAGCAACAACGTCGGGATCGATGTTCGTATTCCAGCACGCGACGTTCGTGTTTCACGCTCGCGAGAGGATTTTCAACTCGCAACCAAGAGCTGCCCAAGGGCGCTATTTATAGGCCTCTAAGGCCAGCTTAAGAGTCACAAGCAATTAATGTGACTGTTACAATTCTTAATGGCAATTAAGATTATAACATCAATGCATTAAATTGCTCTTAATGCTGTTGTAACCGCTGTATACATTAACTCATGAATACGAGGCAATCAATGGACGCATTGCTACGAAACGTGAGGGTCACATCTCAACAAGTCAGACGAACCTCGTTTGACAAACGAACGTCGTCAGACGAGCGAACCTCGTATGACAGACGAACCTCGTCGAACGAGCGAACATCGTCAAACAAGCGAACCTCGTATGACAGACGAACCTCGTCGAACACGTGAACCTCGTATGATAGACGAACCTCGTCGAACAAGCGAACCTCGTATGACAGACAAACCTCGTCGAACGAACGTACATCGTCAAACAGGCGAACCTCGTTGAACGAGCGAACCTTGTCAAACTACGAGAACGCTAAGGTCACCCTCGTGCGAATACGTAGCTCGTCTGCATGCTGCGAAGCAGCCTACGAGGCAACCTTCGTGGCGCCAAACAGCACCACCTCGCCCTGATGTCTCCGTGCGAAGTGCAAAGTATGCCTAACAAAGCGCCACTTAGCGCCTCAGCCCGATTAGCCCCGATCCCCAACCCATTAGCCCATAGCCCACAGCCTACGGCTAATAGCCCACGGTCCACGACCCACTAGAACTTATTGTAGGCGTCAAAAAATGCTTACGGACATCCAAATACCACTCAAAGCAGAGAGAAGAAAATGAATACAGATCTCTCAATCAGAGGAAACAACTCAACAATGAAGAAACAACATGCACACCAACACGCAGCTCATGGTGTCGCGGCTAAGGCGCGGCAGCCATTGGCGTCGCGGCTAAGGCGCGGCAACTATTGACGTCGCGGCTAAGGCGCGGCAACCTGTGGTGCCGCGGCTACAGCACGGTAGCCTATGGTGTCGCGGCTACTGAAGAGGGTTGCCGTGGCAGTTACGAGACAGTTATGCGATAATTTTTGAAGTCTACGTGGCGATATATCAGAAACAGAACGTGTGCTGACGTGGACAAGCAGTTAAACCACGAAGAAAGTGGTTAAAGGTCGTGGGAGAACGGTTTCAGGCACGATGAAAACGTGTTTGTAACCGTCTCTTTGGCCGCGGCAGCCTATACTGCCGCGCCAACAGCCGCGACAGGATTGGCTGCCGCGGTCAAAGGGAGGACACTTGATCAGTTATTTTTGCCCCATTTTCGTTGTGGTGTACTTCTACCCCTATAAATACCCCCTATGCACGAAATAAAGGACAGAGAGCAGATTTGAGCAAAGGAGACTTGAGCTTTTGGAGATTTTTGAGGAAGAAAGAAAGAATTTTCACCCTTTGACAAGCATCATTCGGTGATTCCTAGAGATCTAGCTCAGACTTGATCTTTGGAAGAGTGAATATCTTTGTTTTCGTCAAAAGTTGATCTTGTTGTCGAATTCATTATATCTTCGGTCGATTACAATAAATTCAAAGAAAACAGCCTTTTTATAAGGCTCTTTTACACAACAAAATTGAAGATTACAACTCTTGAGAAAATAAACGCAGGATCGTTGTTTGGATCACTGCTTTTGT
>BQKN01066913.1:1043582-1068563 GCA_022839385.1 Asparagus kiusianus
CCAATCTCGGGACTCGGACCCGATTTGGGTTGAGTTCACCTCTTTGGCGTTTACGTTTCTATCTTCCTCCTCTTCAATATCCATATCGTATATGGGTACGCAGAGTTGGTGTGATCTTACTGTGACTAGCAGTTCAGTTTCGGGCGGTTGCGCGAGCGATACTGCTAGTGCTGCCAGTGCATCTGCATAAGCGTTTTGAAGACGCGGGATATACTCAATGTAAAATTCTTCAAAAGAATCTGCCACTCTGATGGCCTCCTGGTGGTATGGAATCAGATCTGGGTTTCTGACTTCATATTCCCCACGAACTTGGTTGACAATTAGTTGAGAATCCCCAAAGGCTTCGAGATATTCGACCCCCAGCTCTTTGGCGAAACTGAGTCCTATGAGGAGTGCGTTATACTCGGCTACGTTGTTAGAGCATGGACTCATCAGCGAATAAGCTCGAGGCATCACGTGCTTCCCTGGGGAAACTAAGACAACTCCAACTCCAGAAGTGACCTTAGGGCATCCCGGGGTTACTGCTTTATTGACTGCTCTCGAGGCACCATCGAAATATAACTGCCATACTTGTTGGTGTGACGTGGTATTAACCTCGTGGGTTTCATCTGGCAAGTCATCGTATACTTCAACCGTATCTGTCGTCGGGCTTGCCGCCAAAAGATCACAGATCGCCTGTCCTTTGACCGACTTCTGCTGTTTGAAGTGTAGATCATATTGGGATAAAAGAAGGGCCCACTTTGCCAACCGCCAATTCATCGAACCTGGTTGAGTCATGAATACCCGTACCGGATTAACATTAGCGACGACGTAAATCGTCTGGCCAATTAAGTAATGTCGCATCTTCTGAACCGCAAACACCAATGCGAGACATTCTTTCTCGATCATCGGGTATCGAGACTCGGCGCCTATCAAGGTCCGACTTAGATAATAGACTGCCTGTTCGTGACCATTATCATCGTCTTGTGCTAATAAAGCACTTATCGAATGGTTCATCGCCTTGATATAAATCAAGAACGGTTTACCTGATTTTGGTGCAACAAGAACAGGTGGATTCATCAGATATGCCTTGATATCTTCGAATGCTTTCTGGCAAACATCGTCCCAAATAAACAATACGCCTTTCTTGTTTAGCTTCGAAAATGGTTGGCACTTCCCGGAAAGATTTGAAATGAATCTCCGGATATACGCCAAACGCCCTTGCAATCCTTTGAGTTCCCTTAGATTCTTCGGGGGTTGCAATTCGTTTATCGCCTTTACCTTGTCTGGGTCGATATGTATACCCTTGGTGGTAACGACGAATCCAAGGAATTTTCCGCTGGACATTCCGAGGAAGGATTTTGTGGGATTCATCTTCAATTGATGACTCCGCATGAGATCAAACATTGTCCTCAAGTCCTTGATGTGATCTTCTTTGCTGCGGCTTTTCACCACCAAATCATCAACGTAGCATTCAACTGTTTTCCTGAGGTGTTTCTGGAAAATCTTAGTCATTGCTCGTTGATACGTGGCACCTGCATTCTTTAGACCAAACGGCATCACCGTGTAGCAGAAGATACCGAGAGGCGTTCTGAATGCCGTGTGCTTTTCGTCATCCGGGTGCATTTTGATTTGATTATACCCCGAAAAGCCGTCCATGAAGGACATTCTTTCGAATCCACATGTATTGTCAATAATGACATCTGTGATCGGGAGGGGAAAATCATCTTTTGGACACGCTTCGTTCAGATTCCTGAAGTCGATGCAAATCCTGATCTTGCCATTTTTCTTCATGACTAGAACGATATTGGCTAACCAGTCTGGATGTTGTTCTTCCCGGATAAATCCTGAGTCGATCAACTTTTTAACTTCAGCCTCGATGGCTTCCATGATCTGCGGACGAAACCGTCTTTGCTGTTGCTTGACAGGTTTGGCATCCGGCTTGATGTCGAGGCGGTGCATTGCCACATTGGGATCGAGCCCTGGCATGTCTTCGTAGTTCCAGGCGAAAACGTCGATATACTCTCTGATCAAGGCAATTAATTCCTCCTTTTCATCTGATGGGAGACTACCACTGATGAATATGGGCTTTGGATTGGCTTCATCACCCATATTGATTTGGACTACCTCGTCTTCGGTGGGTGGCTCTCTCTGTTCGAACCTATCACCATATTGCATATTCAGGTGATGAACCCATAGGTCCTCCCACGTTTGCATTTGATCGTCGTCCTCCATTGTAGATGGATCAGCCGTAGTCATGTTCGACATTAAGGCCTTGAACGTTCCTCCCAAACTTGTGTCGGAATCTTCAGCTGAAGAATCTGGTAAATACCCATCCTTAGCCTTGTTAGCAATTTGATCGATGATCTGCCAGCCACATTCGTCATCTGACGAAATGTAGCCTAAGCCCCTCTTGTGACGATAATAGCCCTCCGGTTTACCCTTTGGTACATATGCCGCTTTGACTGGGACACGGGAACCTCGATCGAAGTATAGACCTTCTCCGAGTGTGAAATCATATCCTTGTCTTTCCATGAGCTTGCGCGCTTCTGGACTGTACTTAGATAGATGTAAACCAGATTTGTCACCATCTTCATCCTCTCTTAGGAAATGATCTGGCACCGGACGACTTTCTCCTTTACCGAAGATCACTTCTTTTTGTCCTCCTATTTTGGCGGGAATAATCTGAGTTGTTCCGAAAGAGTGTTGGAGACGCTTCTTCGTTACATACGACGATCGGAGCGGCATACATAATTCGGGATTATCGTACAATCCCTTTATCACATCATCAAAAGACAAGGAGTACTCTAAACCATTATTTATTTCAGGTTCGGCAAGTTGCCAGTTACAACCGCCATCTGACGACTGTTCGTCGTCAAGATTGATTACAAAGGGTACAATGTCATTAAAAACAAAACCACCATTGTAATCGAATCCGGCTTCGGAATCAGCTTCTTCTCCGCTGTCCGTACCTTGGATCGATGGTTCCGTGTCGGATTCATTACCATAAAGGAGAGAATCTGTGAAATAATTCTCATACCCTTTGAATGGTTGCTTATCCGCGACCACCGTCCTAACTCTTCCATCAGTGTCGACATATTTCAAACACTGATGTAGAGTGGAGGGGACTATAACGTTACTATGGATCCAAGGCCGACCCAATAGTAAGTTATAGGATGTCTCAGCATCAATCACGTAGCACGTGACCTCCGTCTTTAAATCGCCCATTTGGCACTTTATCTGGATTTTACCCAAAGGTCTTGACCCGCTGGTGTTGAATCCGTATATGACTGTGCCTGTAGACGCCAACTTGCTGACTGGAATGCCAAGGCTGTGCATCAGTCGAAGTGGCATAATACTCACAGCGGAACCCGGATCTACTTGGATTCGGTTGACTTCGCTGGAGCCAATGTACCCGACGAAGTACAGGGGCCGATCATGGTTCGAATTCTTCGTCTGCATGTCCTCTTTGGTGAAGGTGATGCAGGGAATGTTCTTGGCTGCCACATTACATTGTTGGGCTGACAATTCCAGTTCCTCGGGTGCTGGTTTGACTCGAGTAAGGAACACCTCTGAATCGGCCAAGGCTTCTTGCAAGGCTTCTCTAGTCTCCTTGGATAACCGCAGCAGCTCATACAGTGTTATCCTTGCTGGAATGTTGGCTAGCTGAGCCATAATGTCGAAGGCGCGAGGGTTTTTTGAACTCTCCGGTTTGTCTTTTCCAATCGGACGACTGAAGCGAGACTGCTTCGGGTTCTGAACCTCTTGGGATCCTTTGTCTTTCTGTTTATCTGCCGGCTGTCGTCGAACCTCTTCAGCCGGTTTGGGAATTGGGATCACCCCCATCTCTGTGATAGTCTTGGCTGGCCCCTGTTTTGTCACCCCTAGCTTAGCTGCTTGTTCATTATGTGACGGATAGTTGAAGTGGTATTGGTTCCCGCTTCTGGTGGTGAAGACTTCTTGTTCATCTTCAGAAAGTGGGAAAGTTGGGATTCCTTCGTCGTCTTTCCCTGGGATGGCGGAAACTCCGTAGCAAGACTTTTCTTTCCCTTTAGATTTCTTCGTGGATGACAATCTGGCCCATTGTTCATCTTCAGTCAGGTCGGGGTGAACCCAAAGGATTTCGCCGTTCGGGGCCGTGTGTGGCACTAGTCCCTTTTGGCGCTGTCCGTGCGGGTCGTCATTCACCGTCTTCATCCCAACTTTGGTGACACGCTTCTGCTCGAACCAAGCTGTAGGTACTGACCCAAAACTGATCAACACCGCATTTGCTCCTACATTCTTGGCCGGTTTCGGAGTTATGACTCCTACATCGATCAACGCCTGGATCTTGTCCTTGAGGTGATAACAGGACTTCGTAGGGTGGTGGACCGCTCTGTGATACGCGTAGTACCTCGGGTCCGTCACTTTAGTGGCCCCTTCATGATCCACAATCGCCGGCAGCTGGATCTTGTTGTTCTCCAACAGATATTTGAAGATGCCGGGAACTTCGTCATCTTTGAAGGAGTAGACTTTGGGAAACCTCGGCTCCGAAGACTTTTGCTTCTGAGACCGCTGCTACCAATGTGGCTGCGATTGCTGTGGAGCTCGTTGCTGCTGCTGCTGTTGTTGCTGAGGTTGCAATTGGAAGGTTTGGTTAGCATCAACAGCATTAACCTGAGCTTTACCTTTTCCCTTCTGATTGAAGTTCTGCTTCGGAGGATTTGTAGCTGGTTGGCCTCTCTCCGCCTTCTTCCTCCTGAGGAACCGCTCAGCTTGCTCGCCTCGGACCTTCAAGTCCTTCCATGTCTTGGATGGAGCTGTGCCCATTGCTTCCAAAACATCCAGTGAGAGGTTGTTGTGGCAGGTCTGGAGAATGAACTCCTCGCTGATCGGGTCCCGGCAATTCATCGCCTTATTCCGGAACCTTTTGACGAATACTTCGACCAATTCTCCGTCCTTCTGCTTCTCATCGAGCAATGTCCCGATAGAGATCTCAGTGTCGTCGTCGAAGAAATTCGTAAGGAATTTGGTTTCCATGTCGTCCCAGCTATTTATGCTTCCTGGCTTGAGGCGACGATACCAATCGAAGGCAGCTCCGCGAAGAGTGCCAACGAATGACCGCACCATCACAGGCTCATTGCCAGAGATGACTCCCAAGTGCGATTTGAAATAAATCAAATGCTGAGTTGGTGAACCCATCCCATTAAACGGCGTGAAGTTGATTAGACTAAACTTTGCCGGATATGGGATCGATTCCCACTCTCTTGGGTAAGGACAGGGAATGCCCGTCTTTTTAATCTCTTGAGCAGAAATCAATGTATTGATTTTGCTTTCGAGGTTCTTAATTTTTAGGCTTTCACCTGCGTCTTCGCTAGCATTATCGTTACCACCCCCTGGATTAATGGGAGGGTTATTGACGTTGCGAGCTTCATTTGTACCCTCATCTTCCAGGTTGTTCTGGTTGGGCTGACTTGGTTCCCCTTGTTGGTTCCTTAATGCTTGAAGCTGTTGGTTATGCATTTCTCTCATGTTCTGCATGGCCATTTGCATTTCGAACCGAAAGGTCTCCTGTTGTTTGGCCATAGCATCTTCAAGCATCTTGGCCACCTGCTCCGCGCTTATCATGAGCGACTCGCGGGGCTGTCCCTCACTGGACACTGTATTATCAGACGCCACTGTGGAGCCAGCATCTGATTCTTCATCTCTCGAAGGTACTCTTGTTCGGACTCTACCATACGTCGCACGAATGATAGCTCCGGATTGAAGACGAGTTACACGTCGGGTTATTTCTGGAACCGCCTCGGTGTTGTCCTGAGCCGTTGTTCCTGTGCTGGTCATGTTGGCGGTGACCCTTGAATGTTCACCGTCCTTGACCCTTGTTCTTCGTTGGAAACGCCTGTGTCTTGGCCTTGGCGCTCCAGTGCTAAGTCTTTCAAACACCGATACTCTTTCGGGGACTGCCTTAACACAATTGCATTCAGACAATACCGCCCGAATGAGATTTGAACAAGGACATTGATTCCCGAACCTTCGAGGGCTTCTCTTTCTAGATTTGTTCGTACCCCCGGCACGATAGTACAGCTCATCTGTTTGGAGGTCAGAGCAACCTATCGTGTGTTGACACGATCTCTCAGGTATAACGTTGTCGTCATCAGATGACAACGTTTCCTTCTGAGGAACAATTGTCTTCTTCGGACCCTCCAGAGTCACACGCCTCGAAACACGCCTTTGTGGGTGTGAATCTTTGGCGGGCTCTCGCACTTCTATGCGCAAAGTTGTGCGCTTGGGTGCCGCGGTTTGCTCCAAGTGTTGAGGGTTGCGGCGACCCCCAGCATGCTGTATTGGTTGGGACTTCTTCACTGGCCCCAAGCGTTCCTGAACTGGAGCTTTACCTCGTTCCTTCGGAAGTGGACCGAGGCGCTCTAAAACTGATCTTTTCTTCTGGGATGGTCCTGCGGGATCTCCCAGGGTAGTTGCGGCAATCACCGGCTGTTTGGATTGACTTGCCGGCGTTCGAACTTTCGGAGGCTGCAGGTTTTGCTCCTTAGCCTGAACTGCTTCAGACTTTGGCCTCCAAACCTTGCGAGTTGGTGGCGACTTCTTGACCACTTCCTTCTGCAGCTTCCGACGGGCTTCTTCAGCTTTGGCCCGTGCTTGCGCCGATAACGCGTGGCGTTTGCGGATGCGCTCCTCCAGCGTTGAGCGATTCCGTTTGACACGGACCCACTCCATTGTCGATGGTTTGGAGGAACCACCCTACATTTGCTGTTGAGGCTGTTTGCCTCGTTTGTTCTTCAGATCCGCATGATAGCGGACCCCGTCAACGGACTCCATGGCCTTGGCGAATTGCTTCGCGAGGCGTTGACGCTGCCTCTGGCGGGCTCTCTTGGAGAGAGTCACCACGCCTTCAATGGCGGATTTGACCTTCTTTGAGGTCGGTAGGGCCTCACCTAACGCAGCTTCGGCGTCGATTGGGGTGAGGTCGTCGTTGGTGGCTTCAGCTTCATCACACCAACGGACTTTTCTCCTGGAGGAGAACTTCTGGAACTTCTTGGACTTGGGGGAGGAGGCAGATCCGGACGAGGACACGTACTCCTCGTATTTCTGCTGGTCGAATTCGTACTCGACCTCCTCCACGACCGGGATCGAGATCCGCGGCTGCGACACTCCAGCTTCGGCAGCGAAGCTGGTGGCTCCCACTGTGGTCGCCAGATTGTTCGCGTGGAAAATCGTGTTCTTCTTCATTGATGATTCTGTTACAACTTTGACAACAACTTTATGCGTTTACAAAGAGATCCGGTCTTTTTATAAGATCCGGCTTACAACAAAATCAAAACAAAGAAATAAAGATTACAACTTTCCTTGAACAAATCACGAGTTTCCTGTTTTGCGGTCCCTCGCTTCGTGGGGTTCTTCGCCTGTGCTGGGGTTGAGTACCGTGGACCACCGCGCAATCTCGATCTGAACGGATCTACGTAGTATAACGGGTACTATCCCACCAAGGAGATAGTAGCCGAGAGGGATCGTTTCACCAAGGAAACGCTCGCTCTAATCTCGGGATCTAAGAACCAAGCTTAGATCCGGAGTAGTATCACGTAGGTCTGGTTATCCAAGTCTTCAAGCCTTCACAATCCGAGTTGAGGTCGCAATCCGGCAGAGTTTCGGCTCTTCAGAAGTTTCAGAAAAGTCCTCCCAAATGAACGAGTGCCAGGCCTATTTATAGGCACTCAAGACTGTGCCTTTGGCACAAAAACCGCCTAGCCACCTCTGGGTGGCTCGGCTTGGGCCGAGCTACCTTAGGGTGGTTCGGTTCGGGCCGAGTTCCCCCAGGTGCGCTGGTTTCGTCGTTTTCCGGTGTTTCCGGTTCTCCGTCGTTCGGATTTGATTCGGTTTCTGGAATCGACTCACTGACTTGATTCCAAATATGGCAGTTAATCCGTTTCTGAGTTCGAGTCCGGGATTGGTCTTGATTCGATCGTTATATCACCGAGTTCGCTCTTTGTTTAGATGACTCGGTGATTCCCCGAAATGTTGGTTCGATTCCACGTGCGTACGTGTTCCATTGTTCGTGTGCCTTGTCGCCTCGACCTTTCGTTGATTTGTTCAGGTCTTGATTCGATTCCCCGAATCTTCATTTGGCAGTAGCTCCGCTTCGGTGTTTGAGTTCAAGTCCGTTTTGTTGTTGGACAACTCGTTAACTTTCCGAACCGTTGGTTTGGTCCCGCACGCGAACGTATTCCGTTGCTTGCGTGCCTCGTCGCCTCGTCGCTCGAATGTCCGTTGTTTTGTCGAATCATCGTGCTGAGCTAAGCTAAGGGACCTATAGGCAATTTTATACGCCTACAAGGTTCAAATGAAAACCTAGAGAACTAAAAACCAATCCTAACCCTACATTCTATTTCATCCAATGGCCAAGATTGAAAATGGCAGAATTGAAAATAAATACAAACCAGTTGACAAAATACCAGTAAAAGGGGTAATTTAGGAAAAGAGGCATTAATGAAAACCGCGTAATTAATTACGAAAAGATGGCGGACACATTTTTTCGCGAAAAATCGTTTCAGTTCCACTATTTTGAATACAGTTTCATCTTCTCTCTACACGAACAACTAAACTCTTCACATTCCGTCGATTTCTCCACACCTAGGTTTCTTTGAACATCTCATTACAACTCGAACGAAGACGAAAAGCAAGAATTCGACGATAAAGATGAAGAAAAGCAACTCAGACACTCCAAAACCCTCGTCTTCAAGAAGGGGTAAAACATTTCAAACCCTTGTCTTAAAAATGTATATTTTTTATCAAAGTTTGAATATTTTTCATAGATTCAGTGATTAAAGGTTCGCAATTTCGACATAATTAACTTGCATGTTGTTGAATACTTTTCGACAGGAATAAATGTTATCGATGCATGTTCTATTTTAGGGTTTTTCATTTTTTCCAATTTCTTTGATCTTATTAGAATAATTGAAGGTTTTTTTATATTGTAAGATGTTTTGATTCGTTCTAAATGGATAGCGGTAAATATTGGTGGTCTGGATTATGCAATATGCACTATAGTTGAATCTACTCGATTCAGTTGAGTGGATCGAGATTCACTGGGTGAATCTATTCGATTCAGTTGAGTGAATCGTGATTCACTGGGTGAATCGACTTGATTCAGTTTTGTAAATCACGATTCAGTTTTGTGAATCACGATTCAGTAGAGTGGATCGAGATTCACTGGGTGAATCTACGCGATTCAGTTGAGTGAATCGCGATTCACTAGGTGAATCGACTCGATTCAGTTTTGTAAATCACGATTCACTGGGTGAATCTAATCGAATCAGTTAGGAAAGTGAGGGTTTTAAATTTTTACTGTATTTCTTTGATCTTATTAGAATAATTGAAGGTTTTTTTATATTGTAAGATGTTTTGATTCGTTCTAAATGGATAGCGGTAAATATTGGTGGTCTGGATTATGCAATATGCACTCTAGTTGAATCTACTCGATTCAGTTGAGTGGATCTCATTAAAAAATGGATTGTCATCTGTTTAGCAGGTCTACGATCTAGCGCAAGGAACAAACAAAAAGCAGGTGTTGGGAATGTAGACGTATTTACACCTACACCTCAACAGAGCACAACACGAACTGTGAACATTGCCAGCAGTGACGATGACTTCATCAACCCACCAAATAATCTTGCCGGTGAGGAAACATCAATGCGTACAAGGGATGAAGAAAATGAACAGACCACAATAAGGATGAAGAAGAAAAGGGTTGGTGTACTAAACATCTCGATTCACTTAAGTGAATGTTGATTCACTTCATTGAATCAAGATTCACTAAAGTAAACATATTGCTGTAATAAATATCTTTAAATTTATTTGTGTATTCAATGATGGATAATTTCATTTAATTATATTATATTTCTTACTGGAGAAGGTTGTGAAAAGAAAAAAGTGAGCTACAACAGTGACGATGACCACGTCGAACCACCAAATAATCCTGCCGGCGAGGAAACCTCAAAGAAAAAGGTTGGTGTACTAAACATCTTTATTTATTTTTTGGTATTAACTGATGGATAATTCGATCTAATTATGTTTTTTTTCTCACTGTAGAATTTGTTTAAAAAAAAAGTGAGATCTGAACCTAAGGAGTTGACTAGGATACGTGTCTCTCCAAAGATATTCTCTGATATGGTTTTGTCACTCTCTGACTCACAAAAAGAATGGGTTAGACTAGCTGGTTTTGGAGGTCTTTTAAAATTTGCATTAAAAGAACTGCCTCATATGTTGGGGTACCAGATTCTGCAGTCGTTTGACAGTGAATCCGTTGCGCTTAATCTTCCCAGAGGATCAATAAGTATCACAGAGGAAGATGTACATCAAGTTATGGGATTACCTCTTGGCAGGAAGGTTATACCAGACTCTAGTACTGGGAAGTCATCATTGGTAGATGCTTGGAGGGATCAATTCAAAGACAGATATGGTTGGAAAATTACTCCAGGGGCTGTGGCTGATAAACTGAAGCAGACTTCTGATGTTAACCTTTTTTTCAAACTGAATTTCTTGGTTCTCGTTCACAACATCATGATCCAGTCGCTTAGCAATCCGTATGTCAACCAACGGATTCTAGTACTTGGTGACAATGTTGATCAGTGCTGTTCATACAATTGGTGTTCTTTTTTGATTGACTCTATGATAGAAAGCCAACACAAGTGGAAGGTTGACCCGACAAAACAATTCTACACTGGTCCTCTTGCATTCTTGATTGTAAGTCAATTTTATAATATTGATTTATTTTTACATTACTGTAGTTAAAGTAGTTTTACTTGATAATTACTAATTGGTATGCTTAATTTCTTATCTACGTCTTTCTAGCTGTTCTATGCCGATCGGGTTCTGTTCAAAGGGAGAAGATTGGTTGAGAGAACAACCCCTACTTTTATAGGCTGGACTGACTGGGCCTTGAAGGAAAGACAGTCAGAGGAAATTAGTACAAATTCATTTGGCAAAGGTGCATTTACAGAGAGGGTTGAACTTGCACCTTCATCTCTTCCTACTGGAAACTCACCTAAAAGTGTTGATACAATTAGAAAGGTTAGCCAATTAAGTTGCAAGTCTTTGTTTATTCAATTTAATCTCAATACAGTAGGAGTGAATCTCGATTCACTTAAACTGAATTTCAATTTATTGGTGAATCTCGATTCAGTAGGAGTGAATGTCGATTGAATGAAATTCAATATCAATTTACTGTAGTGAATCGCGATTCACTACGACTGAATCTCGATAATCAACTCGACTAAAATTGTTTATTCAATTTAATCTCAATACAGTAGTAGTGAATCTCTATTCACTTAAACTGAATTTCAATTTATTGAGGTGAATCGCGATTCAGTAGGAGTGAAATGTCGATCGAATGAAATTCAATATCAATTTACTGTAGTGAATCGCGATTCACTACGACTGAATCTCGATAATCAACTCGACTAAAATTGTTTATTCAATTTAATCTCAATACAGTAGTAGTGAATCTCTATTCACTTAAACTGAATTTCAATTTATTGAGGTGAATCGCGATTCAGTAGGAGTGAAATGTCGATCGAATGAAATTCAATATCAATTTACTGTAGTGAATCGCGATTCACTACGACTGAATCTCGATAATCAACTCGACTAAAATTGTTTATTCAATTTAATCTCAATACAGTAGTAGTGAATCTCTATTCACTTAAACTGAATTTCAATTTATTGAGGTGAATCGCGATTCAGTAGGAGTGAAATGTCGATCGAATGAAATTCAATATCAATTTACTGTAGTGAATCGCGATTCACTACGACTGAATCTCGATAATCAACTCGACTAAAATTGTTTATTCAATTTAATCTCAATACAGTAGTAGTGAATCTCTATTCACTTAAACTGAATTTCAATTTATTGAGGTGAATCGCGATTCAGTAGGAGTGAAATGTCGATCGAATGAAATTCAATATCAATTTACTGTAGTGAATCGCGATTCACTACGACTGAATCTCGATAATCAACTCGACTAAAATTGTTTATTCAATTTAATCTCAATACAGTAGTAGTGAATCTCTATTCACTTAAACTGAATTTCAATTTATTGAGGTGAATCGCGATTCAGTAGGAGTGAAATGTCGATCGAATGAAATTCAATATCAATTTACTGTAGTGAATCGCGATTCACTACGACTGAATCTCGATTCACCAGAGTCAAAATGAAACTATTTTAGTCGACTATGGATTCAATCATTTGAATCATGATACAAATACATTGAATGTAATCTCAATCTATTCAAACTTGTCTCAAACCATGTTAATAATTTATGGTGACCAATGTCTGTGATTTTCAAACTACAGGATTGTATTGATAGGGTTCAACGGAGAGCTGCAGAGTTGGAATCTGCAAAAGAAAGATATGATGCTGAGTGTGAGACAATGAGAAAGCTGTTCCCCAATGACAATGAGCTCTTGCAAATTCAACAAAGAGTTTCAAATGTTCTTGTGGAGGGGTGTGGACATCGTGTAAGTACCTTTAACGATGAAACAGCTGAGAGAAACATTGTTGATGATACACCTAACATTAACACAAATGTGAGTAGAGATATGCATGCTTCCCTTGCTATTGATCCAAAATCAGCTGAGATACCACAAACCCAAGTCTCCCCAAATTTTATTCAAGAAGTTGATAAGATTATAGAGTCTGTTAGCAAGAAAAAGGATGAAAGACCAGTGAAGCGGAAGCTCAGCGAATGTGGTACCCCACAGACTGAAGAACCTAGTTTTTCTCTTGGCCCAACACAGGCTAACGAGAATGAGACAGTGGAAATGGCAGATGTTGTTCAGATTGCTAAACAAGTTGAATCTGAAGTCACTGATGACCCTGTAAAAAGAACTGATAAACAAGTTGAAGATGCTGCTGCAGTAGACGAATGTAAACATAAGAAAGTTGAGGTGACCGAAAATAAGGGAGATGCGGGAAGGAGGAAAGAAAAGAGGATGGTGAAGCCTGCAACGTCTCTTCGGTCACCATGGGTGCAGAGGGTATCTCAGATTACTGCTAGGCAAAGTCAGCTGGAGAGCATCATATGTAATTGGGTATATAGAGAAAAAGCAAGGCATTCAGCTGATGATTCTGATGAAGAAGAGGATTTGTGAGTTCTTAAATCTTATGAATCTATTTTATTTTTATGTGTGAGACTCACTATTTTTAGTATTTTCTCCCTTTATTAAATTGAATATTGTTATTGTTTTTTCATTGAAGTGGTTTTTAAGTGGAGACAAATTGAATGTTTCTTACTGGCTTTCAAGACTTTCCTTCCTGATGAGGACATTGAGGCAAATTTAATCAGCATTTGGTCCAATATTTTGAACAACAGAGAAAAAATGAAGTCAGAAAATTCTCCTCTTAGATTCTTCTGCAATGTTGAGACAACCGTAAGTATCTTCCTTTATTCTTTTTAAAATAACAATTCAGTTACATCTTATTTAACAAGTTTTATGTTGTACAGTTTTGCAACATTCATCACACAGATGAGGCCAATGATGAATTGAGATACAGTCGTTTTGCTTCCCGGATGGATGAGCAACTTGCTCTGTATCCACATATGAAGTTTAATGAGATTGATATGGTAAAGATTCGAAGACAATATTTTTCTTCTTTAGCCCAATTTTAACTATATCTGTTAAATATCTGATTAAATTCCACAACCATTAGGTCTTCTTCCCCATAAATGCGTTTGAGCATTTCTATATTGTGTGCTATGGGCTAAAGAATCCAAATATGGAGCTGATTGACAATAGCAAAAACTGCCCAGACTACAAGGAAAAATACCAAGGTCGTCCTGAGGGTTTGGTATGTTTTCCCACCTTTTGTATGTACTTTAAACATTTACTGGCGGAATACAGTAATACATGAAACTGCATTTACTAAATTGAAGCGGGATTCACTATAGTGAAAGCAGATTCACTCCAGTGAAAGCATGTTCAATCTAGTGAATGCAGATTCACTACTGTGAATCCAGATTCACTACTGTGAATCCAGATTCACTACAGTGAATCCAGATTCACTACTGTGAATCCCGATTCACTACTG
Organism: Asparagus kiusianus; assembly: GCA_022839385.1. Taxonomy (NCBI): domain Eukaryota; kingdom Viridiplantae; phylum Streptophyta; class Magnoliopsida; order Asparagales; family Asparagaceae; genus Asparagus; species Asparagus kiusianus. The sequence continues at coordinate 1,057,643 of BQKN01066913.1, forward strand.
TGAATCCAGATTCACTTTAGTGAATCCAGATTCACTTTAGTGAATCCAGATTCACTATAGTGAATCCAGATTCACTTTAGTGAATCCAGATTCACTATAGTGAATCCAGATTCACTAAAGTGAATCCAGATCCAATATAGTGAATCCTGATTCACTATAGTGTATCCTGAATAACTAGCGTACGAGAAATCAAGATTTAGTAGAGTTAGAACAGGTGAACTAACTCTATTAAATCCTATCGAGCTAGATCCAATGAATCGTGATTCACTGCAATTAATACTGTTTCCATATAAACAACCAAAACAATTTGTATATTACATTAAACATTATTCTATAATAATTTGTATTTATTATGTGACACTGATTGCTTTTGATTAAACAGCACCAGAATTTTGGGAGATATTTGGCAGACAAGAAACATCACAAGGCGAGTGAAATAATTACATTAACGCCTGACAGACTTGAAATGGAGTGGAGAACGACCAAAAATACATATGATTGTGGTATTTTTGTCATGAGACATATGGAGACCTACATGGGCGGTGGTACAGCAAATTGGAACGCTGGTTTTCATAGAGAGGGTGTAAGTGTTAAACTAAAAATGTGTTGATAATTTACAGTTAGTCTTCTTACTTAACTGTTGTTCATATCGACAGGAGCGATTAAAAAATCAGCTACATAGACTGAGGTCTATATACTGTTGCCAAATTCTTACTGAACCACCAAATGAATTGGCCAAAGAAGTAATTAGCAAAGCCCAACAGCACCATGCTGAGACTGGAAATATCAAAAAAGAGAAGATGAAGACCACAAGATGTCAAAGAAAATGAGAATATGTAATCACCATAATTTACAATGTTGAAGTTTAAAGTTATTGAGTACATTGTCACTATCTGTTATTTCTAGATTTGTCAGTTTTTTCAATGTTGAAGTTTACAGTTATTGAGTACTATATAAGAATAGCTTTGTCATAATTTTATTTCTATATTTGTGAATGGTTTGGATATATGAAAATACTGTGAAGGTAGTGAATGCAATTGTAAGAATTTCGATTTCAGCAGAGATTGGGAGATATAATCCAATTTTTTATGTAACATACAATAAAATAATCATACTTATTGTGGATTGTATGTATTTAATCTGGAATAACTGTTTGACCATTATCTTATGTTGAATCTACTCGATTCAGTTGAGTGGATCGAGATTCACTAGGTGAATCTTATCGATTCAGTTGAGTGAATCGCGATTCACTGGGTGAATCGACTCGATTCAGTGTTATAAATCGCGATTCACTTGGTGAATCTACTCGATTCAGTTAGGAAAGTTAGGGTTTTTCATTTTTTCTAATTTCTTTGATCTTGTTAGAATAATTGAAGGTTTTTTTATATTGAAAGATGTTTTCATTTGTTCTAAATGGATAGCGGTAAATATTGTTGGTCTGGATTATGCAATATGCACTCTAGTTGAATCTCGATTAACTACACTAAAAAATCCAGTAAGTCAGTATTATTTTAGTCACTACACTATATTGAATTCATATTCAGTTCAGTGAATCCAGATTCACTACATTGAATCTATATTGATTATAGTTAGTCAAGAATCTCTTAAACAAAAACAATCAAATAATTTTATTGTTTGATTGATTATAATGAATCCCTATTTATTATAGTTAGTCCAGAATCAATTAAACAGAAACAATAAAATAATTTGATTGTTTGATTGATTATAAGGAAAATAATAATAATGGAATTCACATGCTATATGAGTAAATCTCAATTCAATATACTAACATCACACAACGTAACCATGTAATTAATAATCTAGTAAATATATGTAGTTAATAATTACACAATTCAGAAATTTTAATAATAAATGTATTTATAAACATGTGTTTGAAACGAAATATGACAACTAAATTAAACATCACTTTGCTGTATTGTTTTCTTTAATGGGCATGTCCGTGCGTCATGGAAATCGATTTTTTTGCACATATTGCAAAGCCTTGGCACCTTCTTCTTCCGTTGACTAATTGATTTCTCATAATCACCAACAATTCTCCGTCCACAACCCTTGTTTCTACCTTCAATGGGAGGTTTAACGATCACTTCCGCTGGTATTTTTGAGCTAACAAAAAACTCCATTACATCATTTTTGGTCTGTGTGTCAGATTTCAAACTAGATTCACGCAAACTGTGCTTCAACTCCTTCAACTTCCCTTCCAGGTAGTCAAGTCTCTCACCATCTAAACCTGCCAAACTCACACAGGATTGGAAATCATACCATATGTCATTCAACTTACGATTTGTAACTTCAATTGCATTACATTGTTCTGATATTTCCTTGAACTGCAATGAATGCCTCATTTCAGCACCTTTTGTCCATCGGTTCACAACAAGATGTCTTGGTATTTTTGTTACATCAGCTTGGTTAAGTGCAAAAAAACCATGTCTACATACTATACCCATTTTCTCAAACAACCTACACGTACATTGAACGTCATTGTTCAAATAAGTGTGTTTCACCTAAAATTAAAAAAACAATGTATATTAGCACTGATTAAATAAAGAAAATGACAAGTCTTTGAAATGGTCACTGAATCTCGATTCAGTGATGTGAATCGAGATTCACATCATTGAATCGCGATTCACTTCATTGAATCGGGATTCACTACATTAAAAATAGATTAAATTTTTATTGTTTCCATTTAAAAACGCTATTAAGTATTACCTCAAATATTTTTCCATGTCTCCTTTTGTCCTTTATGGAAAAAATCTTCACACCATCTTCTTCTGATATACTGTTGATACTCATATCATAACAGGATGACATTATCTCTTTCTGTACCTCATAAAACATTGTTCGAGTGTACAACTCTGCTGCATCCCTCTCTAATAACAATGGCGTGTCCATTCTTGGCATCGACTTCGTTCCTTCATAGTTTAATCTTGCGTTTGTATGCCTTTGCTTCTCCATAGCACTCTCGTATTGGAGATAAAATTCTGTCAATGTGTCAGATCTACGGTTGAATTTGTCAAAAAAACTGTTCTCACTCTCTGATATTGATGTAGTACGCAATAAACCAGCCAATGGATCATCAGCATAATAGGCTGGAATCCATGACTCCCGAATGTTATACAATTCACACAACCATTCATTACTTTCAAGCTTATATTCTTTCATAACATCTTTCCAACCTACTTCAAATGTTGCTGGATCTATATCTACACTCCAAATCAGTGCATTGATTTTCCTCTTGAAATCATCCATCTTCAAAATGCATTTTGCCAACTACAATATAAATATATAACGAAAGATTCAGTATTTATCTATTGAGGATTCATTATATTTGAATGCATGATTCATTACCTTTTGGTTAAATTTCTTCATTATGTGCCACATGCACAAACGGTGACGTGCTTCTGTAAAGACAGTTGGTATAGCTTGCTTCATGGCAGGGCACTGATCTGTAACAATACACTTTGGCTCGCGAATCATGCATTTCATGAATACCTCAAAAATCCAGACATAGTTATCAATGTCCTCTTTAGCTATCAATCCAGCTGCAAATACAACACACTTCTTATAATTGTCGAGACCAGTAAATGGAACAAACTTCATGTTGTACCTATTGTATCACATACAAAAAATATAAGATTCACTATGATATATAATTACAATATTGAAAATAGTAAGAGATTAACTATAAAATCTTACTTGTTTGTGGAATATGTAGAGTCAAATGATATCACATCTCCAAATACATCGTAATTTCTTCGACCAATAACATCTGCCCAAAAAATGCGAGTTAATCGACCACCTTCATCAACTGCATAATCATAGAAAAATCCATCACTTATCTCCTTCTTATCCGTGAACTTCTCGATGATCATTTGAGCATCTCGATCACCAATATAAAGCTTCACATCCCTACTCCAATTTTTAAACTCGGTACAAGTAGCACCAACATTAGAATAACTTCCACACAACTCTTTAGCAAAGTTATATGTTTTGTTAGGCCCCATGTTGGCTTTTGCTCCATCAAATATAAGTTTCTTATGTGCGAGACCGAGAACTCTATTTGACTTCAAAAATTGTTTCCCACTACCGGAGACCAAAGAATGTGAATGCTCTTCAACAAATGAGAGAACATTATATCCTTTCAAACCATCAAACTTAAATACAACCTTAGCTTTGCAACCACATCTACTAGATACAGTTCTCCTTCTCTTTTTCAAAATGCTACTAGACTCATCAATATCAACATCCATCTTTGATTCATTGCTGCCAGCTCTACTGCAAACAATGTATTTAAGAAGAACTGTACCGTCCTCATGTTTCTTCTCCGTACCCCGTCTGATCTCAAACCCACTTTTACGTCCATACTCTCGGTAAAACTCTATACCATCCTCTAGTGAGCGAAAGCTTTGGTTTAGATAAGGTTTAACTTCAGCTTCAACCCGAGGTTTCCAATACATACCACCACCTGGTGATTCAAAAGGAATAGAGCTAACTTCGTCCATTCCATCTTCCCCAAAATCACTGTCCGATGCATTTATAACATGTAGTATGTAAATTTGTTCATTGCTGCCTACAACTGAAAATAAAACACCATCAATCATATGTGTTGATATACTGAATCTGGATTTACCGTTATCCATTTAGATCAAATGAAAACATCTTACAATATAAAAAAACTTGACTTATTCTAACAAGATCAAAGAAATTGGAAAAAATTTAAAACCCTCAATTTCCTAACTGAATCGAGTAAATTCACCCAGTGAATCGCGATTTACATAATTGAATTGAGTCGATTCACCCAGTGAATCGCTATTTACAAAACTGAATCGAGTCGATTCACCCAGTGAATCGCGATTCACTCAACTGAATCGTGTAGATTCACCCAGTGAATCTCGATCCACTCAACTGAATCGCGATTTACAAAACTAAATCGAGTAGATTCACCCAGTGAATCTCGATCTACTCAACTGAATCGCGATTTACAAAACTGAATCGAGTCGATTCACCCAGTGAATCGCGATTCACTAAACCGAATCGAGTAGATTCACCCAGTTTATCTCGATCCACTCAACTGAATCGAGTAGATTCAACTAGAGTGCATATTGCATAATCCATACCACCAATATTTACCGCTATACATTTAGAACAAATGAAAAAATCTCGATTCAATGCATCAAATTCTTGATTAACAACTAGATCGTCTTCAACTGAATTCAAACTCTCCATTTAAAACTGCATAAAATGTTTAAGAATGTAAGCTACAAGATAATAAGTCATATGACTAAGTTTTTAAATACTGAATCTAGTTCCATTACAATGAAAAAAACTAGACCATGCACACCTGAATTCAAGCTCTCCATTTCAATCTCCATAGAATGTTGAGCAATGGCCAGCTGCTGGACGATGAACAAGAGAGCTGAAGAACGATGAATGAGAGCTACTGGACGTTTTCTCGATGAACGAGAGCTGAAGAACGATGAACGATGAACGAGAGCTGCTGGACGATTTCTGAACGAGAGCTGAAGATCTGAAGGACGATGAACGAGACAGCTGCTGGAAAATTTCCCGATTGAAAGCTGCTGGACGATGAACGAGAGCTGATATTCGTGACTGTTGGGTTGCCTGAGTCGTAAGATTGCATGGGGAAATGGAGAACTCAACAGAAGCATTAATTGCCTCTCTTTGGGTGCTATTTATTTTACCAGATTACCCTCATGCAGCTTTAATCTCAGCCATTGGATGAATATAGATCCAATGGTGATGATTGGTTTTTAGTTTTTAGGATAGTGAGGTTTTCATTTGAACCTCTCCATATATATATATATATATATATATATATATATATATATATAGAGAGAGAGAGAGAGAGAGAGAGAGAGAGAGAGATTGAAAACTTATTTTGGAAAGCTATTTTTGACCAAAAATCCAACAGAAATATATTCTTACAAATTTAGAAAAATCATCTATAATGTAATAAAATATAAATCACCATTTCTAGTTTGTACATTCATAGGGCCACAAATATCTGAAGAGATGATATCAAGAATATCATTACTTCTCTTAGTTATAGAAGGAAGTGGAACCTTAGTCATTTTTCCATATAAACAACTCTTATAAGTGGGAAACTCCACAAAACTTACATTATCAAGTAAGCCATTCTTGACTAGCTGACTCTCTTTGCCAATGTGCCTAAGACGTAAATGCTACAAATAAAATTTATTTGACTGGATAACAGAATAATTAGAAACTTCACAAATAAGATTTTCACATAATTAGACTTGATACATAACTGAATTTCGAAAACCTTTCATTATTATTACATTATCTTTATACATCACAAACTTTCCATTTCTAAAGTAAAACGTAAATCTATGTTTTCCAAACAAGAAATAGACAAAAGATTTCTCCTCATCGAAGGAGCATAAAGACAATCTTCTAAATTAAAAATTTTGTTCTCCTGCAACTTTATCTATAGATACTTTGTCATCATTCCTCATATAGGTAAAGCTTTGACCACTTTTAATTCTTCTTATTTCCTTGAACCCTTGTAGATCATTTGATACATGAACAGTTGCATGAGAATCAGCCCACCAACTAAAATGTTCAATATACGAAACACAACATTCAAGAAGAAATGACTCACTGAGATTAGTACTCAAGCTCTTGCTGTCAACATTCTAGTTATTTGCAATTTTTCAAGCTTTGCAATTCTTCCTAATATGACCAGGCTTCTTACAATAAAAGCATAATTTTTGCTGAGATTTTAATTCAACTTGTTGATTAAATGTCTGCTGATTACAATCCTGATTATAACTTTGATATCCAAACTTCTTCCCTTCCTTCTTGAAGCCTTTATTATTTTTCGATTTAAACATCACATTACTAGCAGATGGGTTTGACTTTGCTACATCATCAACCTTTGTGATAGCTTTTCTATCCTCCTGATGATCAATCTTATTAATTAGATGCTCAATTGTTCAATTAGACTCAACCAATGTATAGTAATTCTTAATATACTTGTATGAAGATGGTGATGAATTAATGATTGTGGACACAATGATTTTCTCATCAACAACTCGTCCATGAAATATCAATTCATCAGCAATAGTCACCATGTCATTAGCATGTTTTCTAACATCGGTTCCTTCCTCACATTGAGCTCTAGTAAACTTCTTCCACAAATTCTTCACATGAGAATCATATTTCTTCCCATATTTAGCCTCTAATTTGTCCAAGATTTCTTTAGTGGTGGGAGTATTAAAGTAAGCCATTTGGAGGGTTTGTTGAGACCACTAAGCACATAAGACTTAGAAATATCATTGGCCAACTTCCGGTTGTTATACTTTCTAAAGTCCAAATCAAATATAGCTTTATCAACTTTGTTAGGCTAGAGTTTCTTAAGAGAGCAAAAAGAATATCCTTATACCCATAAAAGGTTAATAACATATCAACTCTTTGTTTTCAATTCACATAGTTAGTTCCATCCAGAGCTTCATTTCTCAGAATATCCGCAAACGCGAAACCACCACTAGGTGAAGGCAATACTATTCCTATAGAATAAACATATACAAATTATTCACACATCTTATGATTTTTAATAATCTCAATTTACCCAATGGGAATTTATGAAGATTATCAAATTTCATAAGAACAAATCACAACATTCACAAAATCTAATCAAAATAATACTATATGACTCACATTACCCGATGGGGATTTAGTAAGCCATGTAATAACTATTATCTACTCAGCAGAGATAATTATATGATTTATATTACCCGATGGGGATTTAATAAATCATATGATTAGCCACAAATCACTACGATAAAAAACATAATTGTATGATTCACATTAACTGATGGGGATTTTGTCAACCATATAATTAGCCACAAACTACACATTAAGCATTATCTAGTGGGGATTTTGCAAATCGTATAGTTAAAACATTCAGTCATAATATCAATCTGAAATCCTAAGAGACATATCAATTATAAGACACTAACACTTGAACAAGCAGAAACTTGAAAATGATCCATTGAAACATAATTATATAATTAATGATGTTTCTATAATTAATAGGGAATGCATACATGATTGCTCGTGCGCCATGTGCAAATGTCTCTGTACCTGTGCCCTACTCTTTGGTAGAAGCACTTGAGTTTGATTTCCAAATTCCATCCTCTAAAGTGTCCATAAACAGAGCATACGAACAAAAGATAATTGTTGCAAGAACTATATTGAATTAAAAAGAAATTGAGATGGTTAATGTTGTTGGGATTGTCACCGATTGTGTCTTTGATTCTTTGTAGAACTTAATGGAAATTAGATAGGATTAGAGATCTATCATGATTAGGAATTTGGGTTCCATCATGATTAGGAGTTTGAATCATATTCTAATTAGGAAGTTAGACTAGAGAGGTGGTTTTGATTTCCCTATATATATTCTTCTATTGTTGGAGGAAAAACTAAGAAGAAGAGGGTAGAGAGAAGATGTAGTAAAGAAAGAGAGCTAATATTCTTATAATCTAGGGTTAGCAGAGGGCGCAACCTGATTCAAGAATATTGTGCGAGAGGCGAGGGTTTCGTGATCTTTATCCGTGCAAAAGATTACAAGGTGTGGGTTTTGGAGAGAATATGAGAGTTGATTATGTGTGTGAAGTTGAGAGATTGTGAGACGAGAGTTGAGTGGTTCCTCTTGTAGTTCTCCTTGATACATAGTGAATTTCTCGTATTGTTACCTCGTGGACGTAGGTCGAAGTTGGTCGACTGAACCACATAAATTCCAGTGTTCATTTTTTCTTGATTGTGTTGTTTTATAACTTGTTGATTGTAGTTGGCTTCGGAGTTGCGCATATTATAGTAGGCGGGGAGAGTGAAATTCCCCAACAAGTGGTATCAGAGTGATGTTGATGGATCCGGGAGCGAATTCACAAGATAGAAGAAGACATCGTGCAAGATTGAAGATCGACGTTACAAGAATCAAGATGAAAGAAAAAAGGGAAAAATTACTGTAGCAGCGACAGAGAACTGTAGCTGGATACTGTAACAGGAACACTGTAGCACGCGTAGATACTGTTCACACAGATCCAACAGTTGAGATTGATTTGTCTTTTAATCAAGGATTTGGAGATAGATTTTGATGATCCAGGAGTCGTTCCTAGAATTTTTCGATGTGCTGAGTTTATTTTTAGCGTCAGTTTTATCAAATTCAATCTCTACAGCGACTGATTTAAATTTTAATCGTGGTTAGAGAATGATAACTTTTTCGGGTCCGAAGTTTGATATTCCGCTATTCAACGGCAAGACAGGTCTGATGGCAGATAGGGCAAACGAGTATGCGACAAATAAGACTAGCGAGAGAATCAGATGTGATTCTAGCAGTAGAGTTGTCAGCATATAATTATTCAAAGGCATCGTGTGAGCAGTAGTTGGTTGGTGTGTAAACTCGATGAGGACATTGCCAGATTAGGTGGAGCTTGCAAGCTGACACGGTCGAGTGACACACATGGTAATAGAGATGGTGGCATTAGACTTGAAGACGATGAGCGCTCATATTCAGTTCAAGCCAAGTGATGGAGGAGATCGAGACATCCGGCTCGTAGTGTAGAGTAGGGAGGTGCACTGATATGATTCGAGACGAGCGATGCAGGTGGAGCACAAGGACAACAACTCAACAAGTAGGGGGATGTTATTGTCAAGCTCAAATTGGGAGGACAAGCATGATTGATTTGCTTTTATTGTCAGAGGTGGCGAAGATCTCTTGGTGCACACAAGAGAGGTGGAGGCGTCACGGTGAAGCAGATGATATTGTGGGTCACGAGACAACCAGTTGGAGTGCATGTGTTCTGATTAGGAGTATGGCTGCTTCGATTTGAAGTGCGAAAAAAATAGAAGATTCTAGCGGGAGAGACAAAGTTTCAAGATGACGATGATATATCTTCAAAGGAGTTTGGGAATCAAATCCAAGGTGGAGATTGTTGGGATTATGTCTTTGATTCTTTGTAGAACTTTATGAGAATTAGATAGGGTTAGAGATCTTTCATGATTAGGAATTTGGATTCCATTATGATTAGGAGTTTGAATCCTATTCTTATTAGGAAGTTAGGCTAGAGATAGGGTTTTGGTTTCCCTATATATATTCTTCTATTGTTGGAGGAAAAACTAAGAAGAAGAGAGTAGAGAGAAGACGTAGTAGAGAGAGAAAGAGAGCAAATATTCTTGTAATCTAGGGTTAGCAAAGTGCGTAGCCTGATTCAAGAATATTGTGCGAGAGGCGAGTGTTTCATGATCTTTATCCGTGCAAAAGATAACAATGAGTGGGCTTTGGAGAGAATATGAGAGTTGATTATGTATGTGAGGTTGAGAGATTGAGAGATGAGAGTTGAGTGGTTCCTCTTGTAGTTCTCTCTGATACATAGTGAATTTCTCGTATTGTTACATCGTGGACGTAGGTCGAAGTTGGTCGACCGAACCACGCAAATCCCGGTGTTCTTTTTTTCTTGATTGTGATCGTTTTATATCTTATTGATTGTGGGTTGGCTTCAGAGTTGTACATATTGTAGTAGGCGGGGAGAGTAAAATTCCCCAACAAATGTGGTCTTATATGTACATATGCCAAACTATTCCATGGGCATGAGATCAGGAACTAGAAATAAAATTTGAAATATGTAGCTACGAGTTTCAATAAGAAAGCTACTTCACCAAATAACAAAATTCAATTGAACTGGAAGATCATATGCATATCAGAACATTATTAAGAAAAACTCCAGTAAGGATTAATCAATATAATCATGGGATCTCATTGTGCTATTCTAGCAGAGGCATAATCGCTTGCAATTGTAAGCAATGTTAATGAAATTCTATATAACAAAATTAGTAATTCATAAATTACATACCTCCGTGA
>BQKN01066913.1:1082409-1116606 GCA_022839385.1 Asparagus kiusianus
CTCTCTCTCTCTCTCTCTCTCTCTCTCTCTCTCTCTCTCTCTCTCTCATTTTCACTCCGATCGAGTCAGGAAAGGGGAAAAGAACTGAGTATATAGGTGTCTTTCTACAGTGATTTTAAGATTCAATTCCTTTCTCATTTTCTTCCGAACCAAACAAAGAAAAATTACATCTATTGCACTTTCTTTTCATTACCTCTATTTCCCTTCAAACCAAACAGGGCCTTAGAGAGTTATAGATTTCTTTTCTCATTTATTGCGGCCCATGTAGCAGGTATTGGCAAACAAAGAAAAGGAACTTAAAATAGGAAAAACAGGATTAGTTACAGATGTATGTAACATTCTTTATTAGATATTTTCCCAGCAAAAAGATGCTTTTTTTCCAGGCCAAGAGCACAAATGAAGTCAGGTGTGAAGCCAACAGCTAAGGGCATCTCCAACAGCTTCTCCAAATTTTTTTTCCAAAATGGGAAGCAAAAGTCATATTCTTCAAATTATTTTTACACCAACTCTAACAGCTTCCTCAATTTGAAGAATCCATTTTTTCCTCCAAAAATTTGGAGAATGCTGCAGATTTGGGGAAGCTTCCCCATTTTTTCTCCTTCATCCCTATTTTGGAGAATGAGATGAGGAATCTGTTGGACCAAAAAACTAACTAAATTCTCCAAAAATGAAAAATGAGGATGTTGTTGGAGATGCTCTTAGAAACCGCTGATTTGGACAACCAACAGCCAAAAAGAGACCACTCTCTATAGAACACACAGTGTCAAAGAGTTAATACGCACGCATCAATATTCGTACTTTTTGTTGGCTCAGTAGCAGGACTCGTTAGGTCATAGAGAGTGAGAAGCTTGAGGCCAAAGATGTCTTTTTGTTTTTCTCTAAGAAATAAATAATAACTGTTAAGACCTGATTTTGTGTTCAACTTCAGCGTGCAAGTTCCATTCAATACTTGCAACTTGAGTGTAAGTTATATTTTAGATAAAATACAGTACACCCTTTGAACTTTCAGCGTTTGAGGATAAGTTAACATCAAGAACAAATAAATGTACTATCAGTCAATGCAAAATGTACTGAACCTTAAGAAAAAAAAAAAAAAAAGATAAGGAAAAAAGAGATGTCTTAATCTCCAATCTATACATCCAACAACCTAGATGTATAGACAAAAAAGACAAAAAAAAAAAAAAAAAAAATCTTCCAACCACATGATTCAAGATGCACATACATGTACAGCCTCTCTCTGCACGCCCTTGGTATGCACCGTAGCTCTACCATCTACGATCCGTACATCTGTTCCAATACGATGACCATCGCCATGTTAAATGACAAGTCTACCCCCGGCTGAACCACGAGGCGAAATACGTCGCCGCCGAGGGCAACGCCTTTAGGGGCCTCCTTTCTTCGTATTTCCGCCACTGTGTTCCGTTGGCCATCGTAGACTGTACAGCTACGCTGCGCATACGAGCCCTCGACGGAATACGAGTGGGGGCTACGTGGACGGCAAGGGGTCACGTGAGCGAGCCCTTTGGAGGGGAGGAGGGTCACGTGCTTCTTTACCGAAGAGAGGGGCTCGACCGTCTCTTCCTTGTCGTAGATTAGCCAGGTCTCGGTTAGACTCAGCCTCTGTATAACGTTATCAGACCACGGGTTAGATTGAACATTTCTTCAATTAATGGAGCGTTCTCTAAACTTCTAATAACATATTTTGATCTATTACAAAAGTAAAATGGAAAAGATCGAAATATCGAGAGTTGCTTATGAGTGAAATTTGAAGAGTATTTCGACAATTCGAACAAGAGCTGTTCCTATTGCATGTTGTGGTTCTGACTACACCAAATCAAACACACATCGACTCGAGTATTTCGACAATTCGAACAAGAGCTGTTCCTATTGCATGTTGTGGTTCTGACTACTTCAAATCAAACACACTTCGACTAAGTGAGTTTAGGAATAAACTACATGAAATTTCACAATAATTTGCATATAGATAACTCATTGGGAGGAGTAAATAGGAAAAATATCCAATGGAAAACATCATTTTTTTCTAAAAAAAATTACACATTTATCAAACTGCAGTTAATAATTATAATTAATTAAAAAGTTAAAGATTAATCAAATCAGTTCCTTAACTAAAATCAAGAGATACAAATTCCATCTCCACAAAAACGAGTAAAGATCTTATCAAAACACTCGTAGGGGTTATTTTTGGAATTACAACTCTTCTACTATTTAAGGTATTCTGATAGGATCTCTTCTGCGGCACAAAACAATCTATTTTCACTTTAAAATTTATATTATTAACAAAAATCAAACAAAAACAGAATCTTGGCAGATAAAAACTAACTATCTAAGATCCCAAGTTTCAAATCTAACCAAAAAAAAAAAATCATTTAAAACAATCAAAATTTCAAGAAAAATTTACCTTTCTTCTAATACTAAAGAGGGGCTTTCCACAAGAATCCATGAGGACAATCTCGTCATTTCGCCCTCCGGAGTAACTATCCACCCGGAAACGGAGATTCCCTTCTCCGTCGAACACCGTGAACCCCTGGCAGTTGAAAAGCAGCGACTTTCTCCACACCGTCATCACCTCCTCCTTGTCCGCCGTCAGATATGACGGCGGAGTGGACGGAGATTCGGCCGAGGGAGCGTTCGGGTAAACCTTCGTCATCCGCCGAATAAAACGGAGCAAAAAATTCGGGCGGAGATCCTGAAAGTTTTTTTTTAAGGGAAGAAGGAGGCCGCTGGGGGTCGTATTTATATGTTTTGTTGACGAAAATGCCCCTGGAGGTTGGAAGGACACGTGGCGGTCAGTGATGATGATAAGATTCGAGTTGTTTGGACGGCAACGTCAGCGTGATGGTGGTGTGGCCCATGATAGACGCGGAGGCATTTTTTTCATGGTTTTTAATTTAAACGCAAAGTTTTACAGCTGTTTATTTTAAGGGGTTTTTGCTTTTAGACCTATTTATTTACTCTTATTTATTTTTAAATTTAAGTACTATTATTTGTATGTTTAAGTCCAATTCATATTTTGTATTTATCTTTATACTCAATCTTCAAAATATAAAAAAAAATGGTGACAATATAGTATTTTGAAGATTGAGTTTAAAGATAAATACAAAAGATGAATTGGGCTTAAAGATACAAATAATAGTACTTGGGTTTAAAGATAAATGGGAGTAAACAAATGGGTCTAAAAACAAAAACCCCTTATTTTAAAACCCAGACTTAATTAATTTTGGGGTTTTTGTATATATACCGCCGACATCTTTTAATATTACAGAATCACCCCTATATTGATATTTGCAAAAATGCACCTTAAAACTTGTATATTGAATTTTCTACGACTCCATTCTGAGAATATTACCTTCTAAATGAGGTAATGTCAAAAAATTCCAACAGATTTCTGGTTTAAAAAACTAAAATTAGTAAATAGAAGGGGAAGAAAAAATCGATGCGAAAGATATGGGGAGCAAAATTTGCAAATATCAAGATATGAGGGAAATTTTGCAAATATCAAAAAATTTAGGGGTATATACATGTAAAAACCCCAATTATTTGTTAACTCAACAATAGCATCTTTAACCGAATATACTTTGTTAGTTTATTAAATAGATGTAGCAACTAGCAACTTAGATCCATATATGACTACTTATACACCAATTACAGTAATTTTGACTTCAGGTGCGTGGGCTTAAAAAATGAAAGTAGAACTTTGCGTTTTTGTTCGCATAGCCAGAAAACTATCTGACAAAAAGAAAAAAGAAATTTCCAAATTTTCATAAGTTTGAATAAAATTTCATAGCATTGATAACACACTAATTGTATTTCAAGTTTGAATATTCTCATTTGATAATTAAAAATTTGAAGTACCTTAGGACGGAGTCTGTCAAACACAAATAAAAATTAGAGCGGAGAGATTGAATACTATTTTCATTAATGTGTTACTTGTGTCTAAAGAAAATTAGAATAAAATTTGAAGGTATATAGTCAACTAGAATTTCCTTTGTTTGATATATCAGATCAAAACATTCGTAACCGGCCTCACCGCCAATTAATGCTAAATTCATTCTTCCTTCCTATATTTATTTCATATTTTTTGCGGTAATGAGCAAGAACGACTCGTTTCTCCTTTGAATCTTTGCTCGTTTTACCCTACTTATTATTATCGCCGACTCTTTATTTCATTGGTGCATAAAAGGAGATATATATATTAAGATGACCAATCGTAGCCAAGAGCAATGAATTTCATTCTCATTCATCATAAATGATTTATAAATCATAGTTGACCCCAATTATACGTAGAATTTTGAAACGTCTAATTCACCCTAGCTACCATCCACTGTTGTTTAATCCATTTGATCAAGTCTTAACGTTGTATAAACTTCTAACCGCTATCTACCCTACTGCTAGATATGCGCGAATATATGTCATCCTAGAATTTGCAATCAATATTCTCACTTATTAACATATCATTTTCAAATGAGTGCTGCTACGGGGACCTAAAATATGGGACCAGGGGAGGGAACAGGTAATGTGTCCATTCCCTATTGCATAATGAGTTGGCATGACCAACTCATTATGCAATAGGGAGGGGACACCTCACCCGTCCCCTCCCTTGGTCCCATATTTTGGGTCCTTAAGTCATTTTCCTTTTCAAATATGTAGTACGATTAAATAAACACTAAACTATTTATATTATTAAAAAAACTACCATAAACTTTAAAATTAGAAGCGGAAAAAACCCCTCTAACAACATTAATAATACAAGTATATACACAAATTACCGATGCTCATTATAACTTTAGAGCATCTCCAACATCTTCCCAATTTTATTGGTATTCTCATTTTTGGAGAATTTTGGACTTTTTTAGGTCCAATATATTTTCCATCCCATTCCCCAAAATAGGGATGTAGGAGAAAAAAATGGGAGTCTTCCCCAACTCTGTGGCATTCTTCAAATATTTGGGGAGAGCTTTGTCATAAATGCAGCACGTTCTTTAAAACAGGATGGAGGAGAAAATAAATATAAAACAAAATTCATAATTACAAAAAAAGCCATGAGGGCAGTTCCAATGCATAAGAGCATCCCAAAATAGGGATGTGGAATATTTTTATCATTATAATAAATACAGGATTCTTCAAAATGGAGAATCTGTTGGAGTTAGAGAAGAAATAATTTGAAGAACATGACTTTTGCTTCCCCATTTTGGAGAAATTTTTAGGGAAACAGTTGGAGATGCTCTACAACTCAAAGAACATCTCACTGCAAAAGTGTAATTAAAGGCAACAATACCTTAAAGACTTCACACGCTAATCTTCACTAACACTTTAGTCATGATAGTTCAGTTAAATAATTGCACCCAAGAGGGTCTAGTCGAGTTGGTAAGCTGCATATGAGTAATACTCCAAAGTCTTGTGTTTGACTCTCCTTAGGAGCACCTATAGTAATTTAATTTCTTGGAATATTCAAGGCGATGCGTTGGGGTGCCCCTTAGCTATGCCATGCTCGAGGGTTTGAGACCTATGACCCGAAGGATTATGGAGAAGTTACCTTGTCAAACTCAAAAAAATATGGTAAGTTTATTGTCTTTTACCACAAAAGCCCTAAAATATAACATGGTAACTTTGTAAAATTTTCTCCAAACTGTTTACAACAAACCTGAAAAATATTTATTACCAAGCCAATATTCGGAGGGCTTATTTTTTATAGCTTATATAAAGTTATGCTGGTTTTTAGTAGCTTTGGTTTTTACAATAAATATTTTATGGTTAGAGTAGTCATTTAATTGGTCAGACCTAGCTTACTTAGATGAGCTTATAAACTACTATTTTTAAAAATTAGTACGCGGATAACAAATTTTTAAAATGAGCCTTAAAAGCTACCAAACACACAGTTATGAAAAAAACTAGCTTAAAAGCTACTTTAACAAAAAAATAAACTCTCCCGAACACCAGATCAATCTCCTATAAGAAAGTTGTAAACTGCATTTGTAAACACGAGTCTCTTTCAAACAGCAAACTTTACCCGTCCCCTGTCTTCCTAGTCTTCACATTAGCCGCCCACTTGCTCATTTTAATTAAGAACATAAAACATTATACAATCATGTTCTCCAACTAATTTCTTGCCGACCAGAATCTGAGTGTTCAACGAACCACCACCACCGAAAACATTGCAAGTGAGCTTGTTTTCATATATTTTTTTTTTCCTTCTGTTTTTGCCCTTTAAAGTCTTAATGATAGGCTAGCGCTTTGAATTCGCTTCAGTCTCTTCGTTCTATGAAATCAGGTACTTAATTTGATGGGAGAAATTGGTACTTTGAGTCAATACTACGTGTGTTGAGCTGTTGAGTTATATTTTGTCGCAGAGTTTACAACTAATTCTTTTCTCTAGAAAGAAAATGATACAAGTTTGAGTGTACCTTTTCGAAAAATTGAATGTAGCTAGGGTTCTGCTGTATTTTTAACTCAATGCTTTCTTTTTTCATGACATTATATAAGACTATTAGATATTCCAGCTAGCCATACATATGAGTATGTATTCTCACCTTGATAATCTTAAATTATCCCTTCATAATAATCAATTAGTTCCTCTCCTTATTCTAGATGTTGAAAAAAAATTAGTCTGACATACCAAAATTTTGTATACCTAGGCTTCAATCAATGGTTAATCACAATATTAAATTTTTTTTTTGCCTATGATTAGCTTTTAAAATAGCGCAATACAACCAATTAGATTTAAATATAATTATATAATTGTGTTTTACAAATTACTTTAATGTATCTGTCGCTAACCAAATTTCGTAATGGTATGAGGACTAGGAGATTAAGTCTACCCTCCAACATATTTTGAACATTATATTTTATTCCATAAACTAAGAACCTACCTTGGAAATTTATGTTATCTTATAAGATTAATAAATTAAAATGGTGGCCTAAACGTTGATATGTGCATGAGATATATTTGGTGCCCTGCTGGAACTATGTCATTGGCCCCCAGCTTTTGGTCGGCCCACGTGGCGTCGAGGATCAATCAAAATGAGCAGCTGAAGACATTAGGATTGTGATATGTTTTTGCAAGAAAACTATGGACAAAAAAATAGGAAAATGTTGTCGGCAAGAATGTCTAGAGGCTTACACATTCTCGTGTAAGAATTAAAATGACTCACATTGAGGGTGAATCCTACAAGAAAAGGGCCTAAGCCTTAGGCCCCAAGGGCAAGTTTGAAATTGAGGAAGCTTAGAATAAGTTGCTTATATAAATAGTTTATAGAAGTAACTTATATAAGTTGCTAAAAGAAAATGTTTAGTAAATATATATCAAAAGATGTTCCAAAAAATAATAAATGTGTTACGTAAAATTGTGCTTAAATATCATTATAAATGGGAACCAAAAGATACATAAAGTTAGCCTCATGATTATTGGTATTTGAAAAAATTTGTTTAAATACTAATTATGATATAGAAATTGAAAAAAACAACAATAACAAACTAAAGCTGCTTTCAAAAGCAATCAACAGAATGTTTCTAAAAGCATCCTCTTAAAAACAAAAACAATATTTCAATAAGCATGCAAAAACTTCTTTAAAAACCCGTTAAAAAAACAATGCCAAAACTGGCCCAACCATCATAGTTAATAACAAGTAACAAAATTCAATTAAGCAGAACTCCTTATAAATTAAAGAGAAAAAAAATTGCTTCTAGCCTTCTGAATTTATAAATGTACGCATCTTCCCCTCGTGAAAAATGTCAAATGTCCATGTTGGGAAAACTCGAACTTTCCCGCCTCATGAAGTTAAGATATGCACTTATAAATTAAGATAGTAATGAGAGCACAAGAGTTTATGGTCCTCAAATATGGAGGTTCTTCCAGTATACAAAAGAATAGTAGGATTATAATAATTTATGTTTTACAAAACGGTCTCACTTCGGTGGCTCACTCGAGCTTGAGGATTAGTACTCTCAAGCTATCTCACTTCTCTCTCAAATAGGCTCTCTAACTCTCTATATTAGAGGTTTTCTCTCACTCTAGGAAGTGGATTGTTTTCTTGTCTTAGATGGATAGGAATGAAGGCTTCCACCCCTATTTATACTACTCCACCTTCATAATGAGTGATGGGGATTAATTTGATCCAAGGGTGGAGATTAGCTCTCTATAATTCTCCACACGTATCTTTACTTTCTAGAGATTTCTAAGGAATCTCTACACTCTTCCATTCTATTACACACTCTTCCAGAATGTTCCAGAAGGCTCCACACATCTCTAGAATATTCTAGAGGATTCCACACGCTTCTAAAGAATTCTACACTTCTCTATAGTTCTTCAGAAAGTTCTAGAATTTTCTAGAATCTTCTCAATTAAGGAGGGATCCCAACAAATCTCCCCCTCCCGACTTAATTGGAAGATAGTAGTAAACCAGCACCTTGACAATAATCATAAAACTTCTTGGATGGTATTACCTTGGTCATCATGTCTGACTAGTTTTCATCTGTGTGAACCTTGTTAAGATGTATGCGCTTTTCTTCGAGAGCTCCTCGGATCCAGTGATACCACGTATCAATGTGCTTTGTGCAGGAATGAAAAGTTGAATTCTTTGCTAAGTAAATTGTACTTTGGTTGTCACACTTTAAGACATACATGTCTTGATCTACTCCCAGCTCAAGCAACAACCTCTTCATCCACAGAATCTCCTTGCAAGCTTCAGTAGCTGTGATGTACTCTGCCTTAGTAGTGGACAATGCAACACACTTTAGTAACTTTGGTTGTCAAGAAACAGCTCCCCCTGCAAAAGTAGTTAGGTATCCTGACGTTGATTTCTTGGAATCAATGTCACCGGCCAAGTCTGCATCTGTGTATCCCTCTAGCACATGTTTTCCATTTCCAAAGCATAAACACTTCTTAGAAGTACCGCGTAGATACCGGAGGATCTATTTGACTGCAGCCCAGTGTTCCTTTCCCGGATTAGCCAAGAAGCGACTAACAACACCAATTGCATAGGCGATATCGGGTCTTGTGCATATTATTGCATACATGAGACTACCTACTGTAGATGAATATGAAATCATCTTCATTTCCTTCATTTCTTTCTCACTTATGGGACTTTGTTTCGAGCTCATCTTGAAGTGTTCATCAAGTGGTGTGTTGACCGGTTTTGCTTTGTGCATGTTGAATCTTTCTAAAACCTTCTCAATGTACCTCTCTTAGGATAGCCATAGCAACTTCTTTGATCTATCATGAGTGGTCATCATCCCAAGGATTTGTCTTGCTGGTCCCAAATCTTTCATGGCAAAGCTCTTGCTTAGATCTTTCTTCAAAGAAGCTATCTTTATGCGATATTGTCCAACAATCAACATATCATCAATATAAAGTAGAAGTATGAGAAAGTCGCCACCTGCATACCTCTTTATGAAGACACAATGATCGCTCTCTATCCTTTTGAAATGACGTTCTACCATGAAAGAGTTGAACTTCTTGTACCATTGCCTAGGTGCTTGCTTAAGACCATATAGACTCTTTGTTAGGCGACACACCAAATTTTCTTTTGCTGGAACTTTGAACCTCTCAGGCTGCTCTATGTAGATCTCTTCCTCTAGATCACCATGAAGGAATGATGTCTTGACATCGAGCTGCCCGATCTCTAAGTCTTGCACTGCTACTAGGCCAAGAACAACTCGGATGGATGACATCTTTACCACTGGAGTCAATATTTCTTTAAAGTCAATACATTTCTCTTGACCGAATCCTTTTACAACCAACCGAGTTTTGCAGCTAGGCTTTGAGCTACTGTCTTCGGTCTTGATTCGATACACCCACTTATTCCTAAAGGCCCGTCTCCCTTTTGGTAGATTCACTAGTTCATAAGTGTTATTCTCGTGCAAGGATTGCATCTCCTCTTGCATGGTTCTTATCCACTCCACTTTATGACTATCAGTTATGGCCTCCTTATAACTTTAAGGCCCCCCTCATCGGTGAGCATCACGAACTTCTCTATGCTATATCGGGAAGATGGTCTTCGGTCCCTTGAAGATCATCTCAACTGGGCCGCTAGTGAAGAGCTAGATTGAGGTTCTTCCTGAACTAGCTCATCATGAGTCTCTTGGTTGTTTTTCTCTAGGATAGGCTCATGATCTTTAATATCATTGTTTTCAGGTGTGGTATTATCCTCACGTCAGACCGGTGTAAGGTATGTGCTCTTGCTGCTTCTCAATCTTAGCTCTCCGATTTCTGGATATCTTCAATTGTTTGGTCTTCGAAGAACACAACGTCTCGATTTTGGACGACCTTCTTGTTGATTGGATTCTAAAGTCGATACCCGAACTCATCCTTAGGAGAACAAAGATAGATGCATTCCTTAGTTTTTGCATCAAGCTTGGCTCGCTCGTCTTTGGGGATGTGAACAAATGCCCTGCATCCGAATACCTTGAGAGGGTTGTAAGAAGCCCTTTTGCCTGACCAAACCTCCTCTGGGATGTCTCCGTCCAAAGGAACTGATGGTGTGAGGTTGACTATGTCAACAATGGTCATCACAGCTTCTCCCCAGAATGATTTGGGCAACTTAGCATGAGAGAGTACACATTGAGCTCTTTCTTCAATAGTTTGGTTCATTCTCTCAGCTAGTCCATTCAACTGCGACGTCTTGGGTGGAGCCTTCTCCAGCCTAATCCTATATTTCTTGTAATGGGCTTCGAAAGGACCTCTATACTCACCTTCATTGTCTGATCGCACACACTTGATCTTCCGTCCCGACTCACGTTCCACTCGGGCATGAAACTCCTTAAATGCATCAAGTACTTGATCTTTTGATTTTAACAGGTGTAACCACACCTTCCTTGAATGGTCATCAATGAAGGTGATAAAATACAATACCCCACCAATGGATTTCTCGGACATAGAGCACACGTCGGTGTGTATGAGGTCTAGAACGTTCTTTCTCCTTGTGGGTGGGGAGGATCTTTAGAAGCAACTCTATGTTGTTTTCCAGCCAAACAATCATCACATGGGTCAAGTGATTTACCTTTTACGTCAGGGAGGAGTTTCTTTCGAGCGAGCATGTGAAGGCCTTTCTCGCTAATGTGACCGAGTTATTTATGCCATATCTTCATATCACTGGTGATGGTATTTACCTCCCCTTTATAGAGTTTAGCTTGCATCACGTACAATGATCCTTTCTTCTTTCCTTAAGCCATGATTAAACTTTTTTTGGTGAGCTTCCACTTTCCTTCGCCAAAATAATTCACCAGACTAGCATCATCTAGCTTTCCAGCAGAGATAAGATTAAGGTGCATGGCTGGGACGTGCCTCACATCTTTTAGGACAAGCTTGCATCCAGTGCTTGTTGTCAGGATGATGTCTCTTATCCCGATAATTTTGCTCCTATCTTGATTTCCCATTTGCACCGTACCAAAGTCACCACTTTGGTAGGATGAGAAGAAACTTCCATGGGGAGTGACATGGAAGGAAGCACCAGAATCGATAATCCAACAACTATCATTATAAGAAATATTTAGGATATTACCTTCTCTAACGAGATAAAGTAGTTCTTCTTTTGCAGCCACGGCAGTAGTGCTCTTCTCTTCTTGCTTCTTCGTTGGGTTGATTAGGTCTGGCTTAACATTACCGGCCTTTTGATCTCTCTTGAAGGATCGACACTCTACTTTCTTGTGGCCTATCCTTCCACAGTAGTAGCATGTATTCTTTGAGCGTGACTTGGACCGACCTCGAGATTGGTGCGGATCTCGACTCTTGCTACATCCACGACCTTCATTCCAACCCCGGTTCTCAACAACATTTTCCTCAGTATGGACATACTCGCCTCGTTCCATTCTCCTTGATTCTTCACTGAGAAGGCTATTACCGACGGTATCCATGGTGAGTTTTCCTTGTGGAGCTGAGTTATTAAGTGTAACCACAAGAGTGTCCCAACTTTATGGCAGAGAACTAAGGAGTAGAAGGGCTTGCAACTCATCATCAATCTTCATGTCAACTTTCGTTAGTTGATTTACGAGCCCCTTGAAATTATTCAAGTGCTCAATCATACTTTGACTATCCTTATACTCCAACTTTACCAACCGTCGAACTAAATGGGCTTTATTACGAGGCGTTTTGTTTTGAATCATGGACTCAAGCTTTGTCCATAATTCATAGGCATTTGTATAAGTACAAACATGTTCAAAGAGAGTTTTATCAATATACTTACGAACCATAGCTATGGCCTTTCGATTTAGCAACTCCCACTCTGCATCGCTCTTTCCTTCTACCTTGGTTTTGTGGATGATGGGCTCATGTAAATCCTTACAGTATAGATGGTCATCCATCATCGGCTTCTAGTATGAGTAGTTGTTGGCCGTGATCTTGAACATGTCTCCATCGTGAGTGACGTTATCCTCCATCTTGAACTTCACGATCCAACGATGACTTCGGACGAACATGGCTCTGATACCACTGTTGGGAAAACTCGATCTTTCCCGCCTCGTGAAGTTAAGATAGGTACTTATAAATTAAGATAGCAATGTGAGCACAAGAGTTTATGGTCCTCTAATATGGAGGTTCTTCCACTATACAAAAGAATAGTAGGATTACAAGAATTTATATTTTACAAAACTATCTCACTTCGGTGGCTCACTCGAGCTTGAGAATTAGGAATCTCAAGCTATCTCATTTCTCTCTCAAATAGGCTCTCTAACTCTCTATATTAGATGTTTTCTCTCACTCTAGGAAGTTGGTTGTTTTCTTGTCTTGGATGGATAGGAATGAAGTCTTCCACCCCTATTTATATTACTCCACCTTCCTAATGAGTGGTGGAGATTAATTTGATCCAATGGTGGAAATTAGCTATCTATAATTCTCCACACATATTTTTACTTTCTAGAGATTTCTAAGGAATCTCTACACTTTTCCATTCTATTCCATACTCTACTAGAATGTTCCAGAATGCTCCACACATCTCTAGAATATTTTAGACGATTTCACACGCTTCTAGAGAATTCTACACTTATCTAGAGTTCTCCAGAAAGTTCTAGAATTTTCTAGAATCTTCCCAACTAATTAAGGAGGGATCCCAACAGCCCACAACTCCTTTAACTCGTTAAAATGTTCATTTACCCGCTAATATCACTGTAACAAAGCAACATTTAAATCTTGCAAGCGATCAAAGCATTTTCCATGCATGTACATCTATGATATGATTGGAGGTCATCCAAAATTCACATAATCATCAAAGATGAATACATTTGTTCTATCATGACGATTGATTTTGAAAGAGAGGGATCATATTATGGATTTTCAGTGAAAACTGCTCCACATTAAAAAGAAAAAGGGGCATATATATATATATAAATCAACATGAGTAATTGATTTCAGGCTATCTCACTGCATGATATCAATACCTGCATTAATCTTGTAACCCTCTTCACCTCCAACACCCTATTTGCATTTTCTTTTGTTTTCATCTTTTTCTAAAATTTCCCCTTAAAATAATATTAAACTCTGCAAACATGGCATCATGGAAGCCAAAGCTAGTCTTGTTCGCACTTCACGATACTACCAACAAGTAATATGATATTGCCTTTATTTTTGTGGACACATTCGCTTGGGTTTGAGCTTTACAGTAGGGCTAAGCTCCCATCAATACCACTAATATAATGTATCTCCTCAACCTAGATAAGATGATATTATCCACAACAAATTAATATATCAGTACATTGAAAGCTCTGGGTTGATGGTTTATTTGCAAACAAGCCCATGTAAGTTGAAAACATTGTTGTTGGAGATAAGCTGTCCAAAAATTTAAGCACGGGCCTCCATTTTGTGCTTTTCAATTCCCTCATCTCGATCCTTTTGAAATACTAGTAACAAAATGTAACTCCTATTACATTTAGTATGTGTTATTAGATATTAAAGCCATGCAAACATTCAAGACTGTGGTTGTCTTTGCATACTAATCCACGTCCATACAAATATGAACATGCCATTCAAAGTTATAGTATAGTTTGCAATATATATTATATAGTAGAGTTACATATATATATTTTGAAATATATTTTAGTATACATTCTTCTTTTATGTATAATATACTATAGATATATCAACCTATGATAATTATTTATATCATACATTAATTCTAAGTGTACATATTTGTTTGATTATAATTATAATTTTATTATAATGTATAATATAATATAGATATAAAGTTTATTAATTATTAATATCTAAACTTTAGTATAAACTTTTTATACTATAGTTTAAAATTACATATCTAACTATACTAAATATAAGGTTGGATGTTATGTGAAAAAATTTAAGGCATATAGTTTATGTATGTATGCATGTTAACACACTTGTTGTCCTTTTATTAGGATCTTCAATGAACCATAGAGAATAAGTAGCACAAAATTTTATATGAAACATATAAACATAATTAGAACTACACATCCTAAAGCAAATGACATGTGACAAAATTCTTTTAGGGGGGTTAGTCATCTAGAACTTAAAACTGAAACTGGGATAATTTGTGGGATACATTTTTAAGGTGTTAGTCACATAGAACTAGGAAATGGAATATTTTTTTATAGTGGTAGTTAAGTATAACTTTTGTAGAACTAGAACTGTATTATTTTTTTGGTGTGTTAGTCAAGTAGAATTCTACTAGAATTAGAATTAGGATAATTTGTCATAATTATCCCACAAATTATACTATCTATATATACTCTCAAATTATCCCACATATTGGAAAGAATACAATTGGGGGAAAAAGTGAAACGCCGCCTCCCTTCCTCTTGATTAGTTTCTCCGCCTAGAAAATTTCTCTGCCATGAAGTCAATCATCCGTTCATTTTTCTGTCTTTACTTTGTTTTTGTGATGATTAGATATTTTATTATTATCTTCAAGATGTATTACTTTATTGATAACTTTTTGACGTTAAATTACTTTATTATTATTTGTTTGATCTAAGTTTTCTCTCCACAACAGTGGTTTAGGTTAAGAATATAGTGTTGGTGGGTAAATGCTAAAGTTATGCGGGCTATTTATGTTTTTTTTATAAGTTAGAAAGCAACTTTGCGATCACATTGATGATTAGATGTTGAATGGTTAATGGTGATATCTATTATTATTAAATCGACTCAGTAAATTGATTGGGATATTTATAGTTCATCTGTCGATCATCTGTTTAGCGGCTATGGATGATTCCTATGTACATTTCATTTATTTGCTGATTTGGTTTCAACGATCATGATGAGATTGGTCCAAAGGGTTAATGACTGAAAAATGCTTATTTTTCTTTCTTTATGATGTTATGAGATTTGAACTTCGACATTTATGATCCTCCACTAGAAGCTCCAAGAAATGTTGCTGATGCAGACGATGACTCCAATAAAGAAGACGAGTTACAGACTCAACGAGTAGCTGTAGGAGCTTGGAGAAATTCTATGGCAGATGCCATATGGGATGATGGAAGTCGAGTCACTCTAGGGATTTAGATTTTTATTTATTTGTAAAATTTTTTATTATTTGAGATGAATAGTGATACTTTATTGCATTATATTTTATAGTTATTACTAGAATTTGCTTATCAATATTATATTATTTTTAATATACAATTATTAACAATAGTAATTTATACCCACCATTACCCCCACCAAATTATCCTACCAAATTATGCAACTTTATAATATTATCCATCATTATCCTACCAAATTATCCTACCAAATTATCCTACCAAATCATCCCACTTTACCAATTATCCATCATTGTTCTACTAAATTATCTCAGTGTCAAAAAATTATCCCACTTTACCAATTATCCCAGTTCTACTTAAAAAGTTTCAGGTGACTAATCCTCCTTAGCATTAAAGGATAGACTCGGTGACGGTCGCACACAAAGAGTCTCTCTCTTTGTGGAATTATCTTTTTTTTCTAAATCTTTTTGTCTCAATTTACCCCAAATACATGAGATGAAAAAGAAATAAAGAGATGTGGATAAGAAATAAGTTTCTCCTTTTACGAAAACTCACACCACATTGAAACTTCAACTTAGATAATATAAATGCATTCATCCCTGTATAGAAGTACTAAAAAAATGTGAATGGGCGAAACTCATATCCCAACTTCATCATGAGCTCCTTCGACACCCTCCTTCTCCATCGAAACCTTCATCACCACCTCCAAAGGCACATCCGCTGCCTCGATTGAATTACCCGCCACTACTTCATTTGTCAGACCCACCACCTTCACCAAATTCACCTCATTGCTAATGCCGAGCTTGCCTTAATATCGGAAGCAGGTCTTTTAGTATTCGAACTCCCCGTCTTCCTTCAATTTCCTTGCATTGGCTGAACAAAGAAGAGTAGCAGAGGGAAAAAAGTAGAACTTGGACACTTTAATCATTTAATTTGACATAGTATTTGTTATGTGAAGAGTGGGAGAGGGAGACCTGGGAAGGAGATCATATAGGGAGTGAAATGAAACAAATGGAAGTTGGAGGGGTTCGTGATAATTTGTTGGAGGTATCAAAAGGAGCTCACTAGTCAAAGGTGTTAATGCACGAAAAGAAGCTTTCCAAATTGCTAATTTTCTTCTTTATGAAATGTTTCCATTAGAGGGACATTAATTTTTCACTCATTAGAAAATCTAAGTTTTATGGGAACCACTTAAGGTAGAATTAGAAAAGTGTGAACTGTTTTTTGGACTTGGTTTCTGTTTCCTAGACACTATAAGCTATTAAAGTCTGAATAAAATATTTCATCTATGCCTTTACATAAGCTCACATAAACACCAAGTTATTGTTAACAATTTGATTAGATAATGATTAATTTATTAATTTATTTAGAGTTACAAAATTAATTATTTTAATTTTTATTTAAAACCATTCTAGATGAGATATAAACGTTATATGCAACTAACAAACACTAAAAAAATTCATGTTTAATTATAATCTTATTGTTTGGTGGAAAATTTGTAGTAAAAAGAATAAAAAAATTTGATTTGTATTCTCTCGATCTTAATTATAATTTAGATTTCCGATTATAAAAGAGAGGAGAATGATCTGGATTCTCCCCTTTGTTTAATTCTGGGTTTTTCACTGTAGCGATGAGATGCCTCACTCGAATGCTCGCGTTGAGTTTGCTTCTCGTTGACGATCCGAACGTCTTGTTTCACTAGAACGGTATATTCTCCTCACGATTTGACGCTGTGGAGGACTTGCGTGGCAAGTTTGAAATTCTGAACGAATTGATAAATCAGAGCGAGTTTAAACTCTTGTAAAAGAGTTGATTGATCTTAACCGTAATTGGTTAGACAAGCCAAGCATGAAGATAGCCCTAAGAATCTGTTGCCGAGAAGATGATCCGAAGAAGCCGAACTCTAGATCTCCAAAATTCTCAAAGATCCAAAGATATCTCCCCCTCCTCCAAAACTCCAGCCTCAAGATCTCTTCTTTGCTGCCGAGAAGAAGGATCCGAACTAAGCTGATTTCTTAGTTATTTATAGGGAATTAATGGGTGTAACCACCTCCTTAATTTGCTCCTGAGTGGGGCTTATGGAATGTAACCGTCCCGTAAATCACTCCTGAGTGGAGTTGTGATCCCCTCAGATCGTAGGAAACGGTTTTGAAACCGTTTAGCTTGTGTTTGAACGAGTCAAACATAAAATCCGCGTTCTAGCGTGAATTCTACGTTTCAAACGTAGTGTCTGGAAGCTTGAACGCAGCGTCTGGAAGCTCATTTGCAGCAATTGGAAGCTGCATTTGTAGCGATTTGAAAGCTGCGTTGGCAGCTTTCGGAGGATGCGTTTGCTGTCGAACATGAGCTGCGTTAGCAGCTGGATCTGAGCTGCGTTTGTAGCGTTTGGAGTTAAATATGAGTTGCGCTTGCACTGCGTCAGCAGCTGTGAACGCGGTGAAGGACTTCCGCGTCTTGATTTGAAGAGACCGTCGATTTATAGTCTCTTTCTGTCAAAGCGTTGCAAAGATCGTCATTTTGTAATCTTTGCTTAACTCTTTGATATGTGAAAGTCGTCAGATTGTAACTCCCAATGTTGATTGTGAATGCTGTTGACTAGAACATTCATCAATTGTTGCGAAGGTTGTCAGATTATAACCTTCATCGATCTACGTGAAAGTCTTTAAATTATAACCTTTTGGAAGTCATCAGATTGTAACTTTCATCATCGGTGTTTGATGGGGATTGGCTATCTTTTGTGATTTTTAGACAGCCTACACTTATACTATTAAAAATCTAATTTTTAATAAAATTTTGTACTATTATAATATAATTGGAGTTGCATTAGTATATAAATAATAATTCCTAAAGTATATTAAAACATCATACACTTGATAATCTAATACTATTATAATAATTAATGTAAATTATATTAGATTTAATTTATTTTATAATCTAAAGAATAGTTATACTATAGTATAAACCTTTAATTAATGTGATTTAATAAGATTGAGAGTCATGATAATAGAGTAAATTGGTTAATTTTATGAAAGATGAAGGGCATTTTTGGGAAATAAATTTTTTTTCTCGTACTCCATCTTTTAAAGGGAGAATGATAAGGACACTAGTGAAGGGTATCATTCTTTTTGGATAAGCTAAAGGTTGGCTTGGTGGGAAAAAAACATTTGATCCATGATATGCTAGATTCAATAACTACTACTCTAATGGCTAAAACAGTTGATTGAGAAATACTTTTCTATCATAAAATACTACTGTTTGCATCGGGAAAGATTTTGTTTGTTATTTCCATTAAAACGTTTTAATAGAAACAAAATGAATGAGATTTACACATGTATAACTCTTCTTTTCAAAGAAAACAAAACTTGTGTTCCCTAGAAACACACACAGAAACTTCTACGTAGTAGCTTCTGCTTGTGTGGGATCGTTGCCTATGCCGGAGAAGCGTAATCCGTGGACCACCAAATCAATGTTCTAAGCCGGAAATGAAGAAGGTTGAAAGTTGATGTTTCGATGGGGAAACAAGAACTGAAGTGAATATCTTAGCAAAGTAAGATGGACACTCTTCTCGAGATCAAATCTAAGTTTGAAATCAAGGAAACACCAGAAGGCTTTAAGGATGCTTGAAAGTGGATGAATAACTCTCTCTTGCTCTCGAAGTTCTCCAAATGCTCATCTCTGCTTCCAGATTATCGTCCTCTCTCTTCACAAGTGCGTAAGGGAGGTAGTGTTTACTGTCTCGGCTAAAGGAGGCAGTTTTAGCCATCTTGTAACCTCTATCCCACCATTTAAGCACGTTAAATGCCACGTTTCTCTATGATAGTGGGCGTATTTTATGGCTATAACCATCCATTAACGTTAATGAATGTTTCTCAGCAGTTATGGAGCCACGTAGCCTCGCAAAACTCAACAAAACCGTCAAAAAAAATAGGAGAAGTTGTCTCGTAGTTGGCGAGATAGTGGAGATTGTCTCACTAACTGTGAGACAGCTCCGAGTTCTTTTCTGCATTGCTTTACGTTCTTTGTTGCTTTCTTTTGCTTTGGCTAGTCCTCTCTGACTTAGATGATGACGTTCTTCGTATTCTCTTTGTCTTGAGCTAAGTTTGAGACATACATACAAATTTTTTATGCCCACAACTAGTATTTTAGCTCATGCTAGGCATGGTCCTATCATAATTCATCTATATTTCATCGTGTTTCAATCACTCGCATCCGAATATAATTTAAAAGATCTAATGACTTAACCTCTTTCGAATCACACCCTCCCCTACACCCATTGAAGTTAGATAACATGTCCCTACCTAAAAATAATGATATTGAACAACTTGTATAAAGCTATAACTAAAATTAAGACAACTTAAGCTAATTTTTTCATAATAAATGAATAAAATGAAGATAATCAAAATATAACTAAATGCAACTTAAATGAAATTAAGATCTAAGACAATTTAATGTTTAAAAAATATTATTCACAAATGATGCATCACCAAAAAAGTTCTCAATCAATCAACCAATCAACCAATCACAGGATGTAATAAGCAAAACATTAAGAAAAACTCTAATAACTTTTAATTATTTTTTCTCCGACTTAATATTTTTCTTCAAAATTGAAAGAGCTAGTTCTTTGTCCATTTTTAAAAAATAAAAAGAATGTTTATTTAGTAAACTTAACATTAAAAATTATATATTAAAAGTAATTAATGTATAATTAGGCAACATAATTGTATTTTTCACTGGTTATAAGTAGAGTTTTAAATGCAGAAGAGTCAAGCGTAGCAATAGGTGATACATCTAAAATCTTTTTTTTATCTTTACTATTAGTGGTAGATATCAATGTGGAGAAGCACGAAGCTAATTCAACAGATTGATTATCAATGGTACCATTATGGTTCAATTCAATTGGTTTCTTGTTTTGTGATAGTAATATATTGGTCTTAGAATAACATAAACATGATTTAATTTTTGAGATAAAGAAACTAATATTAAATTTAGCAAAAACTTTATTTATAGAATTTTATTAGAAGTATTTCCAAATGTCGATAAATCTGTAGTATATTTAATTGATTGACTGTCATCGCCATCAACCAGTGTCATATCGAGTGATTTTTCATCCTTTAATAAAAACAAATTTGGTATTAGAATAATGAATACATTGTAAAAAATTTATGAAATATAATATTATTAATAAGATAATTGAAATGCTACCATTCTATCAGCTTGTAGTAACAGCTCGTTGAGTTTTTCATCATCCACATCATCATCAATGATTTTAATAACAGTGAAATCTTCAATGCATTTACTTGTGTTAAACTCTATAATCATAACATGAAAACACATATTTCTACCGATTAATCTCTTGATAACAAGTGGAACCTCATTATTTTCTACATTCTATCTAATCAAATATAAAAATAATTTTTAACTTCATCTATTAAATTGAAAATATATTAAAATTTTAATTTTGATATAATTTACCAAATCTAGCGAAGTTGCTAATCCCGAAGGACTAATTTTCATCGAATAAAGGAAGTTGCTAATTCTGAAGGACCAATTTTCATCGAATAAAGAACATCGTGATGGAATACTAAAAATATAGTGATGCCTATTCCATCTGTCACTACTAAGGTAAGTTTGTACCTAAAGTTAAATACATATTCACATTATATATTATTTATCCAATTTAATTTTTCTAAATTGTAAATAATTTATATTTATAAAAGTTGTAATATTCTGTTTACCTTTCTTCTACATATTTGATTTTCTTTTTATGACGATTATAATAAAGAACCACATTGATCTTGTTGGAATTGTGTCTTTGATTCTTTGTAGAACTTTATGAGAATTAGATAGGGTTAAAGATCTATCATGATTAGGAGTTTGGGTTTCACCATGATAGGAGTTTGATTCCTATTCTAATTAGGAAGTTAGGCTAGAGATATGGTTTTGGTTTCCCTATATATATTCCTCTATTGTTGGAGGAAAAACTAAGAAGAAGAGAATAGAGAGAAGATGTAGTAGAGAAAGAGCAAATATTCTTGTAATCTAGGGTTAGCAGATTGTTGCGCGCAGCGAAAATTTCCGCAGTACTTCGGCAGCACAACAAGAAAGTCAGGTCGCAATAAGAATTCTTGTTTCTCAAAGGGAACAAGAATCTGAAGCTTAATATCCCATCAAAGTGGGATATTAGCTCTTCCTCTCGTCAGCTCTAGGACTGCGCGTCGAGGGATCCTAAAAAAATATTACAAATCACACAAAAACGATACAACCAATTTTACGTGGTTCGGCAAATTGCCTACGTCCACGGGGCAAGGAGGGGGAGATCTACTATTAGAGGGAGAGAACACAACTAGGTTTACAATCACTCACAATTTAAACCCTCAAACAAACTCTCAAATTCCTCATAATATCTCTCTACAAAAAGATGCTCAAAACTCTCAAAGTCGGCACGGAACGCCTCTGTGTTTTTCTTTTTCTTCGCAGCCAAAAATCACATTTGCTGCTTTCACCTTTCCGCAGCTGCAAATAATAAAACCAAGAACTCCTTCGCACCTGCTCCAAGCCGAGAAAAAGCCACAGCCGAAAAAAATCAAAGTTCCTTGCACGCACCTCCTGCACACTTTCACACGAAACCCTAGGAAGCTATTATATAGCTTTGAATCAGGGAATCGAATTGGGTTCGTGGGCTCTTGTGAAGTCTTCACACGGTTTTGTAAACATGGGTGGGCCCCATGTTCTATCCGCGTTCACACAGATAACGTAGCCTGATTCATAAATATTGTGCGAGAGACAAGGGTTTCGTGATCTTTATCCATACAAAAGATTACAAGGAGTGGGCTTTGGAGATAATATGAGAGTTGATTATGTATGTGAGGTTGAGAGACGAGAGTTGAATGGTTCCACTTGTAGTTCTCCCTGATACATAGTGAATTTCTTGTATTGTTGCCCCGTGGACATAGGTCGAAGTTGGCTAACTGAACCACGTAAATCTCGGTATTGGCCGATTGAACCACGTAAATCCCGATGTTCTTTTTTTTATTGTGATCATTTTATATCTTGTTGATTATGAGTTATCTTCGGAGTTGTGCATATTGTAGTAGGCGGGGAGAGTGAAATTCCCCACTAGATATCTTTCAACTTGTTATTATAATCAGCATGAGAAGGATATCGCCAACCCGATATCTCCTCGATGCTCATTGTTTGAGTGCTGCAGAAGAAATGTTTCTCCTACAAATAGTACAGATAAACAATATAATCATCAACAAGTGAATTACAAAAAATCAACAAAAAAGTAAAATACATGATAAATGAATTAGAGTGTTAACCTTTAAAGATCTATGTAATGTATTTATATAGTTGTTTGTATTATAATTCAAGTTTAATTTGAATTTTGTATACACCCTTTTAACGATTTAAATGAAACGTACCAAGTATATTGCTCTTATCGTTGTATTTTGTTTCTAATATACATATAGTATTAAAAACTATAATTAAATATATAAAATTCAATAAATAATTCAATACTAAAATAAATTAAACTTCACTTACATCGCAATTGTTCAATTCCTTGACTTCAAAAATATCGTTAATTGTACATCGTTGATTTCAAACATGACTTGTGTGCTTAGCGATTTTGTTCTAGCCTTAAAATTTTGGTATTGAGTTGGCGCATCAAAGGAACTGAGAAAAAGGTAAGTAAAATAATTATTTATAATGGTAATTCTCATAATTCTGAATAAATTTTATGAAAATGGAATTATATTATTTTACAAAAAGTTACAAAACACTCTTGAGCTTGAACAACATCCTATTATCACTCAGGTTTATATAAAATTTTGTAGCATATATGGACAAGAGAGGCTTGTTAATCCTTTCACTGTGTAAAGAAATGAACAGGAATATAATAACTCAGAAAATATATAATATTATGTATATCTTTAATTATTGCATGTTTATAATTAGACATACAAATATAAATTATCATAGTATGTAAAATTCATACCTCTAAATCTAGAGTACTACAAACCTGTTATAATAATAACCATTGAGCTTTGATTCTTACGTTTTCAATTTTTCCTCCAAAGCACATGCTAAATCTTCACGCAAAGTGATAGCTATGATGTTGAATCTGATAAAACAATAAAATATATATTTAATATTTATGTTACAAAATATTTTTTTATATTTTTCGTATAAACAATAATAAAACTGTAACTTACTCACTATCATGCATCGTAAAGCTTCTAAACAAATTTTTTTTCCATTCACGTCCATGCTATCAATCACATAAATTGCATCAACTATTCTAATCACATCATTATAAGAAAATAATTAAAATTTAGTATAATTTGACATACATGGTAATCTATAAGGAATATAAATTTAATTTATGCGTATAAAAAATTCTTTTGAATCAATTCTTGAATCAATTTCTCCGTGAGGAAGAAAATTGAATTTGTACTTTTTATATCATCGTCTTCCTCCTCGAAAACATTGGTGTTTGTACGATAGCACAAATATATATATATATATATATATATATATTGGAGTGCTTACTGGTTTGTATATCTTATTTGCAGTAACAATCTTTATATTTAAGAAAATAAATTTTTTTTCTTATTGTATTAATTTTCTCAGTCATAATGCGTCATTCTTATGGCAAAAACCGTGTACATGAGTGTTCGATCTGTTAAAAATTAAATAAAACACGCCATAACTAATGTAAATTTGTATTATTTAAAATTATAATTATCAGTATATATAAAATTTTAAATATACCTCGGCGTCAAGGAGAATAAAGTTAAAAAGATCTAATGATTGACATATCAGTACATTGAAAGCTCTGGGTTGATGATTTATTTGCAAACAAGCCCATGTGAGTTGAAAACATTGTTGTTGGAGATAAGCTGTCCAAAAATTTAAGCACGGGCCTCCTTTTTGTGCTGGTCAATTCCCTCATCTCCATCCTTTTTGAAATATAAGGGCACTAGTGAAGGGTATCATTCTTTTTGGATAACCTGAAGGCTGGCTTGGTGGAAAAAAACAATTGATCCATGATGTGCTAGATTCAATAACTACCACTCTAATGGCCAAAACAATTGATTGAGAGATACTTTTCTGTCATAAAATATTGTTCTCTAACTTTATTATTAAAAAACTACCACTCCAATGGCCAAAACAATTGATTGAGAGATGCTTTTCTATCATAAAATATTGTTCTCTAACTTTATTATTAAAAAAAAACTCCATCTATCTCTTTTCCTGGTATGATATTTTATAACTAATAATGAAATTCTTCCCACCTAATAGCCAATGAAAGTTTTTATAAGCTTTAAGTTAGATGATTATTTTAATTAATTTTTTAAAAAAATTAATTTATTTTTGGGTGGCCACCTTGTGCCTCATTTAATTTGTAGATGGAATTAATGAAGTTTTAAAGGAAAATAAGACATGTAACATGGGATGGACTTCCAATTTCCTCAACATAAATTGATGGGAGAAAATGAGAGAATGTAGGCGTAGCAACTACTACTGTGATGGGACCAAAATCCAATTTGATAAACTCCGAGGGGGTCCAAATACATGTGTTGGTTGTTCATGCAAAGAGACCAGTGGAGAAAATACAACCATTGAAGACCATTAACGATCCCCCACTCCATGTGCTGCTCTCTATCTGATAACAACATAAGAAAGGGATGTGGAGGAGGTTGATATACAGAAAGCATTGGTGTTAATTAAATCAAAGATAGGCCGGGGAATTCAAATGATCCATTTATTGAGATTAATTATTCAAATCATTATATTCAAAAGGTTAATTAAAAGGATGAAGCTAACAGTGCATATATATATATATATATATATATATATCAATCGTCATCACTTCGACGAGAAGGAATCCAGTGAAAAAGTAAGTAATTATCTCTGCGTTCCATTTAATTAATTAGAGTTTAACAAAACAAAACACAAGATTAGATTACAAGAAAACAAAGCCACCAAAGAAGAGAAGCCGAAGCTAGATGGCAAAAAAAAAAAAGAAAAAAAAAAAAGAAAACAACGTGAGTACAATTGAATGGAGACCGATGACTTTACACAGCTAACAAATATCAATCCACTGTTATATCAAGAAAAGGTAATTTTTTTGATTTAATAGATAAAACCCTAATCAATCCCAAGGTTGTTCATGTCAAACTATTGAGATAATTAAGAAGATGCGGAACTATACCTGAATCCATGGAGTAGGATGTGATTTTTGAGTTTTTTTAGATGTACATATATCTTTCAAAAAAATTGTACGTATATATTATTATTAGAGAAACCCTAATCCTTCTGAAGATGAAAAATCAGAAAGATATTCTACGTAGAGATTTGGGGAACCACAACCCTATTTATAACTAAATCAATTATTCACAATTATTAATTTAGCACAACAAAAAATTAATAATTATATTTTGGTCTCTAGAGACACATATTTTAATTATGCATTAAAAATCCAAACCCTACATTAGATAAAATGGGCTAACATTGATTGGTAACACAATAATACATGTCTATTTAATAAATAGGCCCATACATTGTGTTTAAATCCAACAAGCAATCGCAGAAGAAAATTTCGGATATATTTTCAGATAATATTGTATAGGTTCCTAAAAAAAATGAGAGTTTAGTAGGAGAGAGAGTACTATTAATGAGGGGAGAAAATGGACAAAACGTCAATTTCATCAAATTTACCAATATTCTCAAAAGAAAAAAGAAAAAAGAGCTATATAGAATAAAAACAAATTTCCCCATTCCTTCAAACTTGGCTACCCCAACATTGTTTTTGTAACAAGTAGATAGAGATGCTCCTTGCTTCCGGTACTCCACTTGTCATTTCTTTTGATTATATTCGGTTTAAAATTAAAGAAGCCTGTTTCGTGAGTTTTTGAATGAAAATGAGAGGAAAGTATCTTTAATGTCTCATCCCTATTTCATTGTCATTAGTTTTCAAGGAACCAAACAAACATGCTCATTATCCCACTAAACGACAAACAGCCCCCACCGATTTTTTTTCTTTCTTTTTTTTAGTATTTGTTTGTAAAAAAACAAGAAGTCCAACATTGGAATTTTGAACATTCTTTTAGAGGTTTAAAAGCATTGAATGCTTATTGTGCTTTGAATAATGGATCAAAGTGTAGGCTTCTAAACCCGCCTTTGCTCCAAAGGATGTTTTGAAAAGTTATGACGGTTAGAAGCACATTTTCAAACCTATAAATAGTTTATGTTTTCAGATATCTAAAAACAATTCTTTTTTGAATCTTTTTTAATCAAAAAACATCTGCAATATTACAAACTTGTTTCACAACGAATTAAGGAAAATTCCAGATTTGCTTACTGGAATTTTTATTTTCTGTTGTATCCTGGGAAGAAAATTTGCATTAACCCGAAGCAACTTTCAATATCAAGTGGGGGCAAATATTTCTTTAATGAAAGTGTTTCACGCCTCAGAATTTCTCTCTCCTTCATTTTTTTTTAAAATAACACTTTTGACATACTCAAATTGCGAAAAACTAGGTTAAAAATCGCCCGGGTTTTCTAGACTAAAAAGGAGCCATTAAACCGGTTGTATTTTGATCCACCTCTCTCCATGGATCATGTACAATTTTCCAAACAGAGCCCAAGAAGGAAGAGCCCAAAATTTTGTCGAAGGGTTAAGAGGATAGAGGAACCGTAGGCTTTTGAAGGAGAAAGATGAGAGAGATACAAATGAATATAAGAAATTTGAGAGAGACGCCGGAGGAGAAGAACCCGACTCGTTTAAAATGAGCTTGATCTGACTGATGATACGAGCATGGGTATAATAATCCATTAGAACACTTGTTTAAAAGTTGGATCAATTTTTTCTTCGAGTTCCATTTATCTCCTTTCTCATATTGTTCTTTCGTTCAGTTATGTCCCTTTACTATGAACCGATGATTGAGGGTATTTTAGGGAGACACATGCCTACTTTCATCATTCCCTGTTCATTTCCCCCGCTCTTTTACCCTCTCGGGCTTTTTCATACTACAGTGACCATACTTTTTTTCTTGCTACAGTAATTCCGGTTTTAAGTGTTATAGTACTTTTTTGAATTGCTACTTATTTGTTACAGTAATAATACTACAGTAAATGTCACTGTAACATTTACTGTAGTATAAATAGTGAATCTTAGGTTCTACTATTTGTACAGAGAAGTAGATGTATGTGGGCTTGGGTTTGTGGGCATTTTGGATAGTTTGTACATGAAATCTCACCTTTCCTTTTGAGTTTTGTTTTTAAATTCCCTGCCGTGATGGGATGAGGTAGAGGTGCCCCCTCCATTCATTTAAAATTTTCCAATTGAAGAAGGTCCATTCTAATTCTGAGCATCTAACTATTAAATGAGAAAGAGCACTAGCAAAATAATAGATAGATTACAAGGAATTGATCATGCACCATATTCAAACATAATTATATGATTGGTGATGGATCTGTCCTAAAACTGATGTCCAAATCTAATTGGGGATGATTGAGAAGAATGAATGCTCTATTCTTGCAATTGAAAATACTTGGTTTTAATTTTAACCAAGGGAAAAGTATTGATAGTTTTGCTTTTTTTTTTTTGGCGTGGTGAGGGAAGTCCCCACGATCCTTTGGGACCATAAGTATCAAGTTCAAGGATTGGCTAAGGAGTACTCCCTAATGCATAGCCTTAGTTATTCTACAAAATTAAATTCGTGTGAGTGTTCCTCGAGAGAGTCGAGCCTGAGACGTTGGAGTACTACCTATAGGCAACTATCATCTCGGCTAGACCCCCTTGGGTGATTGCTTTCCAATATTGATTAATGACCTTTAACTATGGTATTTAGGGTATTTGTATATGAGAATTTGTGAAGCTTGAGCTGTTTTAGCTTCAATTCTTTGTGGAGTTTGGATTGAACAGTAGCTGTATTATTTGAGCACAGGTGTTAGTCTCCTGAATGTCTTGAAGCATCCAAGTAGGGTCCTCTAAAAAAGTTAGATTTATGTATCTGGCTATATTTTGTATATGTGCATGATGTTGTGTGTGGCAAAAATTTTGGCAGCACCTCTGGTGCATAATAAGAGAGTAGATCTCAACTAAATCTCTGTTTCACAAAGGAAGCAAGAACCGAAAGTAATATATCTCAACAAAATGGGATATACAATCTTCCTCTCATCAGTTCTAGGACTGACTTGTCAAGGGAACCTAAACAAGCTATTACAAATCACAGCAAGACAACGAATTTTACGTGGTTCGGCAAGTTGCCTACGTCCACGGGGCAAGGAGGGGGAGATCTACTATTAGAGAGAAAGAATACAAATAAGGTTTACAATCACACAAATTAAACCCTCAAACAAGCTCTCAAATCTCACACAAATATCTCCCTCAAAAGAATGCTCAAACTCTAAAAACAGTTGCACAAAACTCCTCTTCAAAACAGCAGCTATCCTCTGCGTTTTCACCAAGCCCAGCCGCAAAACCTTCTGTGATTTTCCCCTGCCTTGCACTAAACCCTAGGAACAAATTATTGTTCCTATTTATAGCATGTAGCCTGGCCGTGTGTGTGGATGCGGCCGTGTGTGTGGGACTAATATCTAAATAACCCAAAAATGTAATATCTTTTTTTATGTTACTTTTTTGTTTATTTACAATTTTGTACATAACAAAAGAGGTATCCAAACTGGTGTTGCCACTGCTTTTAAGGGGGATACATTTTATGTGATAAATTTTTTGGTAATATTTTATAGTGCTTAAATATTTGCATTTATCTTGCAATAGTGGAGCCTCTAATTTTGTTTCTTCCTCCTTATCTCCATAGTTGAACTTAGAGCGCTTACCGAGAGATATACTGATTTTAGACGCTGCTACAGCAGAATATTCTCTTAAGCCTTGTGTTTCACTTGTCACAAAATTTGAGCTTAAGGGTCAAAGAGAAAAGGTGTTTATAGCTAACACTCACATGTCTGCGAAATCTGAGCTCTCCAGGATAATGTAGGTATGTATTAACGTATAAATATCACTTCATCGAGTTGAATTTTCAAAAGCAAAAAACACACGATGTGCTGAATTTTCACTTACTATAAAGTTAGCAGCTTTAACTCGTAGTAAGTGAAAATTCAGCACATTATGTGTTTTTTGCTTTTGAAAATCCAACCCGATGAAGTGATATTTATACGTTAATACATACCTACATTATCCTGGAGAGCTCAGATTTCGCAGACATGTGAGTGTTAGCTATAAACGCCTTTTCTCTTTGACCCTTAAGCTCAAATTTTGTGACAAGTGAAACACAAAGTTTAAGAGAATATTCTGCTGTAGCAGCGTCTAAAATCAGTATATCTCTCGGTAAGCGCTCTAAGTTTAACTATGGAGATAAGGAGGAAGAAACAAAATTAGAGGTTCCACTATTGCAAGATAAATACAACTATTTAAGCACTATAAAATATTACCAGAAAATTTTTCACATAAAATTTATCCCCCTTAAAAGCAGTGGCAACACCAGTTTGGATACCTCTTTCGTTTTGTACAAAATTGTAAATAAACAAAAAATTGACATCAAAAGGATATTACATTTTTGGTTTATTTAGATATTAGTCCCTCAAATCTTCAATAGTTTCATATTAGTTCCTCAAATCTTTGAAATTGCTCATAAGTCCATCAAATCCTATGGGATCTTGCAATTTCATCCTTCGAGAAAAGGCCCAAATCATAGTTAGGAATAAAGAGCTATATATACTACTATACATAAGTATAATATCTACCAAATATTGTAGAGATGGATTAAGGAGGAAATATGTTGCTATAATTAACAAAATTAAATAACAACATTATCTTTTTACAAAGGCAATTATGACTTGAATGGAAAATGCTTGCAACAACATGAGAGGAACGAATATACCAAGAGATAGAACTTGAAGCATGATAAATTGGTGTCAGTCCTTATTTTTATTTTTAGAAAGATGTCCTTCTTTTTTGTCTATAATTAACAGATGATGGTTGATTTTTATTCCTATTGGAAGAAGCCAAGATATCGTTATCAAATGCATCCAGAAAGACCAATTGAACGATACATAGACAGATTGCAGATATATAGAAACATGAGGCATTCCTTAGGTTTAACTCATCAAGATATATAATTACTTGGGAAAATATCGCAATGGTATATATAATTTATGGGCTTTTTAGAATTTCTTTTATTTTCTTTTTGTGTTTTCCCCTTGAAGCAGACCAGTTTTTCTGTTTTCTCAGTCTGATGAAAGCTGGAATATGTTTCTAGTGGGAGGAGTTTCTAATGAGAAAATCTCAAACATTGGTGACAATGTGTTGTTGTACTTTTCATTTTTGGTTTTTGGATATTTTGTATGTGACATGTTGTGAGTGGGTCTGAAAATTATGCTAACAATTTGGATACTTCCAATAAGAAACTATTACTAAACATAAAACAGTAACGATGCATAAGAGTATATCATGCAATCCAAAAGATCACATACAAGCAGGAATCATATTGTAAGCTTTTTTACCTGAAAGGTAAGAGAACTGATCGTACAAATCAACAATCATATAACAGACATCTTAGACGTTCATATTTCACTTAATTAATGCATCAAGAGCATCCAAAAAAGGCTAAATAAAATAAGCAATGATATAACACGTAATAAGGACTCTACTATAAAGATTCATGTTTCTAATTCAGGAACCCCTTCATACTTTTTTGACACAAAAAGAGCCATTTCATATTATACTTGTCAAAGCTCTTACACTCACTAATATGTAAATGGAAGATCATATTTTGACATAGTAAACAATCATATAATTAACACAAAACAATCATATACTTAACACATAGCAAAATACTAGAGATCTCGGATGGGCACATTTAAATTACTATTTGAGGTAATCTCAAAATTTTCCCTCAAAAGCTACATCGGAAATAACAACTATTCAGTAACTAATACAATATAAAAAATGACAACTACACTACTCGGCGCTAAGATGGCCTCACTAAGGTGTATTCCCCATAGACGTTGGGAACGTAGGACACCATAGTGAACTGCAACTCGGGTTTAGTCGTCCCGAATTTGTGGTGGAGCACGACCCGATTCACCAATTCTAACGACCCAATTTAGGATTCAACCCAACTAAAGTCTTGAGAAAATTAACTCTTTTTCAAAAGAATAAATGACAAATAACATGTGAAATTAAGTAAATAAAGTATGCATACCTTAATCGCAACATGATTCTAAATGTTCTTTTACCATTATTATTATCAAGGAGCATATTTCTCAAACAAAACCTTTGATTCCTACATCTCAGGGTTCAAACCTAAAACATGCCAAGTTCCATGGCGTGCCCTATAAGCCTAATTCAT
Organism: Asparagus kiusianus; assembly: GCA_022839385.1. Taxonomy (NCBI): domain Eukaryota; kingdom Viridiplantae; phylum Streptophyta; class Magnoliopsida; order Asparagales; family Asparagaceae; genus Asparagus; species Asparagus kiusianus. The sequence goes on from BQKN01066913.1 coordinate 1,114,245, forward strand.
CGTACTTGATTTCAAATGAGTGGTGTACCACGCTCTCGTACCCATCCCGTGAACCGGAACGAAATGGACTCCATGCAACTATGGTATTCCCTACACTTAATTACTATTACTCTTACTTGTCTTTTATGTTCATAAGTAAAAGCTGCCAAAAATAACAAATTTCTAAATATACTTATCTTCTAGTTTTTTTATATACATCTCTTTCAACCCATCTGAGAAAAAGAAGGAATGACATTATGATTTTCACCATGAAACAGGTGGGCATTGTACTGAAGGGCATAGTTGATGCAAAGCCTTGATCATAGTGGGCCAATACAACAATACTAGTTCAAAAAATCCAGATTATTCATCATATATGCTATCTATTATGAATAAGAATTATATTTGTATTTTTTCAGTCACAACTAGATTAAACTTGTTGTTGAATAAAAGTCAGAGAAGAGCATCATTAAGAGTATAGTATCTCAACTCCTTGTTTATTATTGTAAGGGGAAATATAACTTGAAGGGAGATAGCAACCACATGTTCTTAAATTTATTGATCCTCTTGAAAACAGAATTCATGGGCTCATTTCTCAACCTTCCTATAACTAATAAATTTACAATTAGACCTAGTGAGTTGATAAACTTAGCAAATTTCAACACTCACATCCAGAACCTCCTTACACTAAGTTATGGGTTGAGAAGAATTAAGTGACTACTAACAACTGAGCAAGGGACTAAAGACTAAAGAGCAATTTCAAAACTCTAACATGGAATTATTGAAGATTTGAGGACAAATATATAAACAACATTAGATGTTTATTAATTACCTTAAGCAAGTATCGAAAGTTGTATTTAGCAAGCTCTTGTTCCATATAATGTACGAAGTGCCGTTTTTGAACCTGCAAAGCAAAACCTCAACTTAGTGTCTCATTACAAACTACAAGTAATCCCAAATAGTAAAACCGCACCTACTAAAAACATAAAATATCCGGAGATATCGCTTTAATCTCTACAACGATATTTTTTAATCGGTATGTCCAACAAAAAAATGGGCAACTCTCATAACAGAAAAGTTTCTTCACAAACTTGTCAGCTAGAACATTATAGGATAGTACCGGCAGACGTGTATCACTAGACCTTTTTTTTAAGTTTCGAGCCTACTCCTTACAACAAAATTAGGCGCATCTCGTGGTCGCTTTATCTCCTTGTTCTTTATGGTGACCGTCATGGTCTTGACTAGGTTGCCTTTAACAGATGACAAGTCATCGTAATCAATGACCCAACGTCGGCATCCACAGGAATATAATAATTGTTGCGAGAGATAAGTTGAACAACTGATCATTTCCTAATTATCAAACAGATCAATTACTCAATTTATTAGTATATTTACCCATTTCACATCACCTCACCTCACTGGAATCATTAAGCTAAGGGTTTTTTCGATATTAGTCCCTTAAATCTTTAGTAATTTGATATTAGTCCCTTAAATATGTGTAGTTTGATTTAAGTCTCTCAAATTGCTTAAGTTTGTTGATAGAAGTCGTTGTGGTTAATTAGGGTTAAATGAGATAGAATATTCTGTCAAGATTAACGGAATATTCCATCAACTCCATCCACCCTCCCTCCCCTCCCCTCTCCCCTCCCCGCCCTCCTCCACCTCCTCCGCCACCCCTACCTCCCTCCCTCCACCAAGCTCTCCCTCTTCCTCCACCCCCTCCCTCGTCGCCTCCCCCCACCCTCATCCGCTCCCTTCTCCCCTCCCCCCCCACTACCTCCTCCCCGCCCTCCGCCTCTCCTACCCTGACCCCCCTACCTTCCACATTGTCCTCTCCTCCCTCCTCCGCTACTCCCTCCTCGATGACACCCCATCCACCCTCGAATCCTACCCCTCCCCCGTCCCCCTATCCTCCCGAACCTACTCCTCCCTCATCCTCGCCCTCATCCGCAGCAAACCCCACTTCCCCCCTCTCCACCACCCCTGGCTGCAGCCACCCCTAATCCAAATCCACCGCTCCTCCCCTCACTCCCTCCTCTCCATCAACACCCTCCCCTTCCTCCTCTCCCTCCCTCAATCCCATCCTAATTCCCGCACCCTCACTCCCTACTGTGAGTTGGGGGGCCCAGCCACCACACGTGAGTGCTGAGTCCAGCGCACAAAGAAACCGCGTGAGCAATTGGTTTCGTTTCAATCACGAGATGCAGGCCCACCCGATTCCTCAACTATATATATCTTCATTTGTGACCTAGGGCGGTGTGCAAGGCTTGGGGTAAAAGAACGAAGCTGTGATTTTTTTTTCTGGCGGCTACGAAAAAGCAGAGAGCTGGGGATTGATTTTTTCGGTTGGAGGTGAAGAACACGAGAAAAACAAAGCTTTTTT
>BQKN01066914.1:3002-35355 GCA_022839385.1 Asparagus kiusianus
TCGGCTCAGGCTGAGCCACCCCAAGGTGGCCGGCAAACCCCCCCCCCCTCTCCCCTTGTGTGTTGTGTACACGTGCATACGCACAGGTTCGAGTGTCTATAAATAGGAGAGGTGTTGTTCATTCTAAAAGGGGATTTTGAGAGGAGGCGAAGCCCTGCTGGATTGGAGATTCAAAACTTAGAAAAGATTCAATCTTTGGAGGCTTCAAGACTTGTTCATCCGGATCTGGTGCTCAGCGATCGACAACGTCAAATAAGACAGGAGATCGAGAGAATCGGATCTGAGATCTACACGATCACACTCCGGATCTAAGCTTGGTTCTTAGATCCCGAGCATCGAGCGGTTGTTTCCTTGGTGAAACAATCCCTCCCGGCTATTATTCCCTTGGTGGGATAATACCCGTCATATCGTGTAGATCCGACCGGATCGAGATCACGCGGTGGTCCACGGCAAATAACCCCGGCGCAGGCAAAGAACCCACACAAAGCGAGTGACCGCAAAACAGGAGCTCGCGATTCGTTCGACAAACAAGGATAAAAGTTGTAATCTTTCTTTTTCTTATTTTTTATTTTCATTGTAACCGGATCTTATAAAAAGACCGGATCTTTTGTAACCGATAAACTGTTATCAAGAGTACAATGATATCAATGAAGAAAGACCCGATTTTTTCCGCGAACAGCTCTGTCGGGTCTCCCTTGCTTTTATACTTCTCAATATGCAGCATTTTGATCTTGGCTCATGGAGTATCCATGTTCCAAGTAGACGAGTGGATTGTTGCCTCCAATGGTGACTACAATGATGTTAAATGTCCAGCCATAACTAGACGCAAGATTGGTGGTGGAAGGACTCGGAGCAACATAAGGGTGACTAGCGACACGTGACATCATCCATGCATCGTGTTCATGGCTGCCATAGCTAAAGCTGGGTCTTTCTACCATCGCTTCCATGTATTGCTGGGGTTGTCGGGGAGGAGCGATGAAACAAGTCTGTTGGTAAGGCGAGAAGCTGTGTATTCATCATGATCTTCTCGTTGCTCTGCCTGATTCATAGGAGGAGGAGAAGGAATGAACGATGCAGAGGGCTGCTGGGGAGGCATCCGGCTAAGGAGTTCATTTGTGAAGGAGACAAACTATTGTGGAAGAGATTGAGAAATTCTTCGGGTGTATTCCTCTAATTAGGCTTAAGTGACATAGCCTGCAGCACGTGTTTCAATAACAGGAGGAATTGATGATTGGCTTGGGTGATCATAATTAGCCATCTCATGTAAAAAAGAAAAAAAGGACCCACGGTGGGCACCAAATTATTGATATTAGATATCAAACAGGGGATTTAGTATGAATTATGTAGAGTTTTAGGGTTCCTCGATCTTCTTTTGATAGTTGATTCTTGAGCAAAAGATTCGGTCCTGCACACAAACAACACATAAGATGGTCGGAGTTGAGTTCTCCAGGGGTTCCTCCAATGATCATATTAACATGGATCTTAAGTGGAGGAAAGAGAGTATGGTTGTAGTGTGTTTTTAGGTCGAAAACACTTACTCCATGCAGTAGGGAAGGTACCTATTTATATTAGATTCAGGAAGGTAATTTTATAACTTCGGCCGAGTCTAAGCAGTAAGCTTACTCGGCTAACACTTTAAGGGTGTCGGCTACGGATGGTATGAGTCACCTTCATGATTAATCTAGAGTGACAAGGAAAGTTAGGTGCTGATGAGGCCTGATGAGTCATTAAGACTTTCAAGGTTGGAGCAATGATGACTCGAGCTATGCTGTAAAACCCTGAAAATTTAAATATAATATGATAAATAATTATAAATATGTTATATGGTGAAAATAATATATCTTTGATGTTTGAGTATGATAAGAATTGATTTGAGGTCAATTCAATGTATATTTGTGAATATATGAGTTCAAATTCACAAAACATGCACAAAGGCAAAGAGTAAGAATCTGAGAATTTTGACCAGTTGAGAGTTTTTATGTTTTTCATACTGTTTTATTCAGAATCTGGAAATGTGTATAAGCTCAAAGTTGTAGGTCTCTTCAATAGCTTTCCAATGAGTCTTAAATCACCTCATTCCGAGATCGAATGAGAAAGATACAACCTTTATACCTAACCACAGTCTGAGCATGATCCAGAACACTGTGCAGTCGACCGCCATGGTCGCTGCGGTCGACCGCTGGGCGAATCTGGTTCTGTCAGTTTTGTTTCGGGTTGGGTTTTGTTTATACCGAACCTAGTTGTTACCCTAGGTATTTATACTCGTTTTAAAGCTCTCAGAACCCTCTTTTAAACCCTAATAGCCTCAGCCCCCTCCTCTCTCTTTTTCAAACCCTAAAACCCCTTTCTTTGGCGATTCTTGGAGGATTTTGGAGGAGTCGACGTGAGATCCATCAGTGTTCAGCGAAGGAGAATCGTTCTCACTCGTTTTTGGGAGTTCATCTACACCCCTCAAGCGAGTAACTTCTCGCCCAGTCCTATCCCATGTTTTAAAAGGTTTTTATAATGATTTTCATGAGTTTTGATGAGCCTAAAAGGTATTTTTGTATAAAGATAGATTCTCTATAATGTGGATTACAAGAATCAAATGTTTTAGTTTATAAAAGCTCACCAATGTTTTGTTTATTGAAGATCTAGATCTGAAATTGCTTAAACAAGAGTTAGATCACGATTTACTGTTTTCAAAACGTTTTTAACATATTTCATATATGTTTAGAGTGTTGGGGATGTAGTTTACATGTTTAAAATTTGTTATTTTCTTCCATATGACATATTAGAAATGTTAGATCTTTGTCAATATAGAAATCATCGAGTTTGATTATGATTTGAAGCCGACAGAAACCCTAACTGGGCTTCTGTCTGCTTCGCGGTCGACCGCGATGGACGCGACGGTCGACCGCTCTGAGATGTTTCCAGCAGAAAAGTTTCTGCTCTTTGAGTGGTCGACCGGCATGACCTTAGCGGTCGACCGCCGCTCAGTTTTGAGCTCAGTAAATCTCGGCTCTATGAGCGGTCGACCGGAGTGGTCTCTGCGGTCGACCGCCGCTCAGTTGTGTGCCTGTTGACTTTTTGTTGCCCTTTTCACGTGTTTGAGAGATCACCTCGTTTACCTCCCACTAGTTTGTAATGTTAGTGATTTATCTACACATGGGGTTTGACTTTTGACACAAGTTTAGACCCGCACATCGAGACACGTGCGAGTTTAGGATATGTATATCTTTCCACATATACCTTTGACAATTGCACCTCTTTATTTATAGTCCATGTGTTGGGCATACATTACTATTAATCCATGTGTTGGATACTTATCATTTCGGTCCATGTGTTGGACATGTATTTTATTCAGTCCATGTGTTGGACATGCATTACCTTTAGTCCATGTGTTGGACATTTGCTAAACCTTGAGCATGATACATAATTGAGTTTGGAGCAAGACATATTTATAAAGTTTGGACATGATAGCTACCTAGGCTAGACATGACACTTATTATAACTTTGACATAACTATGATTATTGGTAGAGATGAGATTGTCTTCTTTTCGTTATTGTTCATGTATTAGACTCCGGGTTTGGTACTTAGGGACTTACAATTTGAGATACAAGGTATATACATGAGGGTTTCCTTGTTTGGATTATTTCGCTCGACATACTTATGCTCATATTGTAATTTCTTAGGATAAATAATTTTATATTATTTTGTGATAACTGTATTTTTCATATACAACGAGCCCTCTCCATTGGGATTGGTTGTGATGTTGCTCGCTAGCGCTTTGACGATCGTTGTCCCTCCCCTTTTCAGGTAACGAGCCAGGAGCCCGGAGAGTTGCAGGTTGATGGCGACACACTTTAGTGTTCAGCTATCTATTTTAGCTATGTTTTATTTTGGAGCTCTATTGTAGTTGTTGTTAGATATTTGAGGACTATTTTCTAGATGTTGTAAAGGATGTATGCCTTATTTCCTTTACTCAGACATTTTGTATTTAGGACTTGTCGAGGATTCCAGTTTGTCTACTTCAGTCATTGACTATGTATTTCTGTATGTTGGACGATGAGATATCTATGTGGTTATTATCATTTCATCAGTCATCACTTGTATTACTTTTTTACTTGCCTTTGTACCTACACCTGTTGTTGACTCTACTAGAGAGATGTTAATTGTGATGGTGAAATATGTTATTGCACGGTGTGGTGCATGGCAGGTTTGACATTCTTGGTTTTACCTTGGACTGCAGCCTTGTGTGAACCCAGGGGCGTCATAGTTGGTATCAGAGCTCTAGTTCCAGTATCCTTAGGATCATCCTGTGTCGAGTCGTGGAGCTAGGATAGAGTTTCTTAGGATTCATGTTAGAGTCCGTAAGGATTCCCTAGTATGAGTGAGGACGATATATGCGTATATCTCAAAATTTGAGAATTTTTTTTATGACAACTATATTTTTTTTGTGTTGATTGAAGGTATTTGCGTGAATACTATGTGTTATGAATTCGTATTGTGATATGTTGTATATATATATATATTTGTTATCTCATTTACTGTGATAATTAAGCTCTCCTTTTGATATTATAAATATCGAAACTAGGATTTGGTCGAGGTAAAACTCGTACCTGGAGAGCTGGGCATGCAGAGCCGAGCCGCACCAGGCTCCATATTATTTGATCGACTTCATGGCACCGTTAACAACAAGATCTTACAACACTCGATGAGCAAGAAGTGTATCCGTTTTCGTTAGTAGTACCACTTTCAAGAGTTCCATCACCGGTTGTACCCGTCGTGAAAGTAAAGAAGCAATACTTATGAAGGCACCACCACCACAATCAGTTGTTTATAGAGCCGCAGAACAGGAAGTTTAGCTCTAAAAGAATAAGAAAGATATCAGACAATAAGAGCACCAGAGTTTCAAGTCACACCAATTTTATTTGCAACCTATAAGGGAATGAGCATGTGGAAATTTCTTGAATGTCGACTTAGTACCAAGCAGAAGTTAGATGTATTCAGCATTGAGGACATCGCTGGAGGATAGCAACGACATCAAGATTTTTGACGGGGCAACAATTATCACCTATTTGGGAGAATTTTAGTCACTACTTCAACAAGTAGTTAAAGCTAGTCTAAGTGAAGCAGGGAGATATACCCGTAGTAAAGGAAGAAATCAAATCAGAACAGTGACAATGATAATGACAAGAGAACTATTACGAAATCTAGAGAATCCTAGCAGCGGGAGAATGATTTTAACCCAGTAACAAGGACAATATAAGAAAGGAGCACAATATGATTCGAGAGCGCCGAAGTAGCGCAGAGTCCGAAGTACATGTTACGATCAAAACAATATTGAACAAAGAACGAAAGACTTGTCGCAGTACACTAGCAGGGAGTCAGCATGATAAAGGTCACAGTCGATAGTCTCAGAGTCATAATTTCGGCCAGCAGTAAAAAAATAGGGACACTACTTGTTAATCCGAGGATTTAAGAGCCAACAGGTCAGATTTGCTTTATCCAGAGATTCATGAAGGACAGATTATCCCATATTTGCATTATCCAGCATAGTCTATTCAGTAGTACCACGTGATCAGGGTATGAGTGGAGTTTTCTTCGTGATTTCCTTTTCAGCTCGGATCTAATTTGAGTTAGGAAATTTGCTTATCTCTTATCTTTCATACCTTCGTTGATAGGTTTCAGCTTGTAGCACATTCCTTAGATATTCTGTTGTCAGTCTCTACTCCTCTAGAGGGAGTGTCCCTTCTATCTGTAGGAGATGTGTCATCAAACTAGATGAGTTTGAGTTAGTAATCGAGTTGATCGTGTTGTTGATGTCAAATTTTGACACCATTCTTAGTACGGATTGGCTATCTTCCTACCATATTAGTGTTGACTACTTTGCGGAGACGGTCAAATTTGCGAGCGTCCGATGGGTCCGAAATGATTATAGCAACCTCCCAGGGCAACTGTTTTGCGGAGTTATTTCTGGCGTACATCGATGAGGTGATGCGACGGGATCAGAGTATTGATTTATTGGAGACTAGAGTTGTCTCAGAGTATCAGGATGTCCTTCAGGACATACCTGGATTTCCTCCTGTGTGAGAGGTCGAGTTCTATATTCAGTTGCAGCCAGGTACAGCCCCGATATCCCGCGCACCTTATCGCATGGCACCAGCTAAGATGAGGGAGCTTCAGACCCAGTTGGATGAGTTATTAGCTTAGGGTTTTATTCATCAGAGTCATTCTCCATGGGGAGCGCCAGTTCTCTTCGTGAAGAAGAAGGACGGCAGTATGCGTTTGTGTATTGATTATAGAGAGTTGAACAAGGTCACTATCCGAAATAGGTACCCATTACCTAGGATTTATGACCTGTTCGACCAGCTGCGCGAAGCGCATGTTTCCTAAAGATTGATCTTCATTTTGGGTTATTGTAGTTGCGAGTTCGGGAGATGAATTTTCCCAAAGCCGTGTTTTCCTGATTCGATATGAATCTTTTGAGTTTCTGGTCACACCATTTGGGTTGACCAATGTACCCACTGTATTTCTGGATTTTATGAACCGAGTTTTTCGTCCTTTCTTAGACTAGTTTGTGATTGTCTTTATCGATGATATTCTCATATATTCGAGATCTGAGGAAGAGCACGAGTAGCATTTAAGGTTAGCTTTGCAGACTCTACAGGAGCATCAGTTCTACGCCAAATTCAGCAAGTGCGAGTTTTGACTTTCAGGAGTCAGAATATCTCGGCCATGTCATCAGCAGAGATGACATAGTAGTGGATCCGGCTAAGATTACAACGGTTCTTGATTTGGAACCATCGAAGATGGTGACAGAGATTCGAAGCTTCTTGGGTTAGCCGGTTATTACAGGAAGTTCATCCTAGACTTCTTGAAGATTTTGGCACCACTTACACGCCTTACGAAGAAGGGTGTACAGTTTATTTGAAACACGGAGTGCCAGAAGGCCTTTGATACTTTAAAGACTAAGTTGACTACAGCGTCGGTTTTGACTATTCCGAGCAGTGACAGGACGTACGTTGTTTACACAGATGCATCATTGGCAGGTTTAGGAGGCATCTTAATACAGACTCAGAGGGTAGAAGCATATATCTCATGACAATTTAGGATGTACGAGCAGAACTACCCCACTCATGATTTGGTGTTAGCTGCAGTGGTATTTGCACTGAAGTCATGAGACATTATTTGTATGGAGTGCAATTTGAGTTGTTCATCGACCACCAGAGTTTGAAGTATCTTTTCTCCCAGAAGGAACTCAACCAAAGACAGCGACGGTGGATTGAGTTTATTGAGGACTATGTATTCGCGATTCAGTACGTCCAGGAACAACTAAGATGTACAGGGACTTAAAGAGACACTTTTGGTGGAGTGATAGGCATATGAAGATTTCAGAGTATATAGCTAAGTGTCATACCTATCAGCAAGTGAAGGTGGAACATCAGAGACCGGTAGGAACACTTCAGTCTTTATCCATTTCGGAATAGAAGTGGGCGGACATTTTATGAACTTTATTGTAGGGTTGCCGAAGTCGAAGAAAGAAAATGATTCTGTTTGGGTGATAATGGATAGACTAATGAAGTCAGCACATTTCATTCCAGTGAGGACTACTTATACCGCTGAGGCATATACGAGGATATTTGTTCGGGAGATAGTTCGACTTTATGGAGTTCCAGACACGATTGTATCGGATCGAGGTTTAGTGTTCACTTCGCACTTTTGGAAGAGTTTCCAGGATTCACTTAGTAGCAGACTATCATACAGTAGTGTATTCCACCCACAGACGGATGGTCAGACGGGGAGAGTAAATCAGGTGTTGGAAGATATGTTACGGACTTGTGTCATTAACTTTCAAGGCGGCTGGGAGGAATCATATTCCACTGATAGAGTTCGCTTATAACAATAGTTATCAGCGATAATTGGTGTGGCCCCGTATGAAGCATCGTACGGGAGGCCTTGCAGATCGTCTATATGATGGGTAGAGCCGGAGGATAGTTTAATGCTTGGGCCAGAGCTTATGAGATAGATTACTGAGAAAGTAACATTAATCAGAGAACAGATTCTAGCCGCTCAGAGTCAGCAAAAGAGCTATGCAGATGAGAGATGAGGACATTTAGAATTTTAGGTTTGAAGGGTTAGTTGTGCTGAAAGTATCATCTATGAAAGACGTTCAGCGATTCGGAAGGCGGAGAAAGCTTGAGCTGAAATATATTGGACCGTTCCGGATTTTGGAGCTTATTGGGGCTGTTTCATGTAGACTAGACTTTCCAGCATCGATGTTTAGTGTACACAAAGTATTTCATGTTTCAATGTTCAAGAAACAATTACGTGATGAAGAACAGTAGTGAGTGTTGAACGCATAGCTCTCATCACCCCTATAGAGGTTACATCCCACTGCTAGGGGAGGGCATGGTGCCCCTCACCCATTAGTGGTTATATCCCACAAATCATGGGATGCCCATACCATCCCTTGCCTATTTAAAGCCATCTTCATCCAACGTGAAGGGGGTTGATTGGCTGCTTGGCATTTGATTACGGATGGAGATTTTAATGCTCAAGGCTCTTCAAACAGAGACCTTCATTTTGGCTCACTTGCTTGGTAGAACATTCCTAGCTTCTTGCTTGGATTATTGAAGCAGACTCAATCTGAACTCTCAGATTTGAGGTTTGTCAGCTCTTTGCAAACTCTTGTATTGTAGCTCTCTCCAGACTTGCAACTTTTCAAGCTCGGGTATAGTCAAACTCAATCGCTCCGGAGTCTCTACAGCGCTGATGTTCCAACCGCAACTTTGATCGGATTGTCCAAGGGAAGCAAACTCGGCACGAGCACCAAGGGAGGTGTGCTAATGCTGCCAACGAACCCACGTTAAACAAGGAGGGTCATTCCCTCCTCTTCTGTTGTAAAACATTGATCGTTAGTTTGTAATAAGCCACTCTTATAAATACAAATAGGCCCACTCGAGTGGGAAGTCAATCTTTTATGTACTGACAGAAGATTGCGACCACAGTGGGATAAACCGTTCATTCTGATGAATTGGTGGTGGCAGAGTTTGACAAAGTTGCGTAATGGACAACTGTTGAGTCCTTTATGATCGAGTTTGACCAAGCCAAGTATGAAGAATACTTGTCTTCTTCCTCCTCTGGTAGCCATGCATCACGCAAGTGCTACAGAGTCGCGCGTGTGACCCAACCCCAAGTGGTCGAGGCAACCACGCCTGAGAGCTCTACCCGAGCTAAAGCAGGGGGTTCAATCTCCCCAAAGCCAGCTAAGGCCGAGCTAAAAGCTAAGAAAGCGAGCCAAAGGACTGCTCGTTGGGTTCCTAAGCAACCCACGTAGTCCCCTATGCAAGAGGAGACTAGCTCTCACCCATCGGGAAGCCCGAGCCTCCACTTCCTTTGATGGCCTGAACTACTATGCATGCCTAAGAAGAGCCAGACAAGAACACAAAGTTCCTAATGTTGGTGGGTCGAGTCGATCAGGCGAACCCCTTGATTCAGGGAGCTCCACACAACGGGAGAGCTTCACCCCCCCTAAATAGGAGCAGGCATGCAGGTGAACCCTAGCAGGACCATCTAAGAACCAGCCTTAGCCGAAAGGGCAAAGACAGAACAACTCAAGAGAGCGAACCTTGCCTAATTGAACAGACAAAACGAGCTCACTAGCAGTTGGCAAAGCTCGCTCAAACTCCAGACCACGCATGTCAAGGCAAGGTCGCCTGAATAAGCAGTCGGCTCGAGCTCGCTAGCAGTCGGTTGAAGCTCGCCTAAACTCTGGACCTCGCTTATCAAAGCAAGGTCACATGAAGTCGACACATGGGAAATTCCCCAAATGTTCTCACTCCGACTCCCTTGAGTCTCTTCCGTGCAATTGCACATCTGGTCCTTTCGACGCTGGGGTTGCCACCACCAACTCACAGGAGATCTCAGTGGATCATCTAACTCGCAAACGCACTATTCACGAAGTTAACCCTTAGTGTCATTGTGAGAGGCTCATCCAGGTGGTACTTGTCAAGCACCGGTGCGCTGAGGTGCCAAAACCATCAGTCTTCAGGAGGCTTTCTTGACAGTCTCCTGAACCAAGACATCCCCTCTGAAGATGCCATTGTCAGAAAAGATGAGCTATGGGTGACTTAGAGCTCCTAATAGCCACAACCAACATGATAGGGAAAGGTAAAGCCTGGCATTCAGATTTATCAGATCTTGAATATACTCCGGGGTTCAGATGGCCCCCTGTTGAAGGGGGGGGTGTACCAATGCACTCGCCTTCAAACAGGAGTATCTATCCTATTTGATTATGCTCGTTTGTCGTCCATCTACGACAACGAGGATGAGGTGTGCTCAACAGCAGTGACATCTCAGACCTCAAGCTCAACCTACGGAAAGCACACAAAGGTGTACATAGCGAAGGCCTCCAACAACCTCGCTAAAAAGTTCAAGGAGCAGCAGGCAACCATCAGCTCTCTAAGGGAGATGTGGAACAACTTCTCAGCGAGAAGAAGAAGAGGAATTCACGAAATTGATGAAGACCCTCAAGGAACAGAGATCGAGAGCTTACTCCTCCTCACACGACTGAAGAAGAAGATATCGCGAGCCGCATTCAGGTTATTCTAACAAATCCTCGAGAAAACACTCGTATTCAGGTAGCACCCTTTAAACAAAAGGTTCGATGAGTTCCAGAGTCAGCTCAACACCTTGAAACTCCAAAGAAACATGAACGAGCTGGGGGTGGTTCGATCTTATCCAGTCGAATAGGACACGGTCACCTACCCAGCAAAGTTCAAACCAATGAGTCTGGTCCAATTTGATGGCAAGGGCTCTCCCTCATAGTACATCTACTATTTCATGTCTCAGACGGGATTTCTCACGGGAAATGACAATTCTCACCTGACTATTCATTGGTACCCCAAGAGGAGTGGATTTGAGTAGTTTTGTAAGCTAGAACTAGGATCCATCATGACATGGGCTAATATGGAGAGGCTTTTCTTGGCCAATTTCTTCAACGATGATACCGAAGTATCTATGGCCACCCTGTTGGCCGACAAACAAAAGAAGATGGAGTCAGTCAACGATTTCGTCAAGAGATTCAGGAATCGATCACTTTAGTGTCGGGACCAAGTCTCCTTGTGCACCCTGGTTGAGATGTGTTGCAACAACTCAATCGACATTCTGTCCAGAATCGGCACGGTGGAAACCCGGACCTTAAAGGAACTTGTTCACCAAGGTGAGCAAGTCGAGAACATGATCAAAAGTTTAGAAGCCGAAGAGCCTCAGCCTAAGAGCAGAGCTCCAAAACCAAACACCTCTAGGAACCCTCGGTCAAAGAGGAAGGAGATCATGGCTGTCGATTCTACTCTAGCCCCCAAGCCTGCGTAAAGGCAAAAGCCCAGGCCTTTCGAGCAGTGCCCGCAAAGGCAATACGACTTCACAAAAGGCCAAGTGGTGGCTACCTTCAACACTCTGCTCAAGAGGAATAGGATCAAGCTGCCAGAAGTCATGAAACCTGAAGACGTGAACAAAACGGATGATCCAGGCTATTGTGTGTACCATAGATTTGTCAGTCACTATACCTCTAAATGCTATATCCTTAAAGATAAGCTGCAGGCAGTTTACGACACAGGAGTCCTAAAGAAGGAGAAAGTGCAGAAACCAATGACTACAAACATGCTCACACTTAAATTCAGAACGGGTCTCCCTGAGGTTCATACACCGACAGGAGTCGTGCCCATCCCTAAGGCAGAACTGAAGATTGTCAATGACAACCCTCACAATCAACGAGGAAAAGGCTTGGTACCACAGACCTTGCTATCAAGACAGATGATGTGGGTTCATCTCGACCTCCTTGATGACGAGCAATGGACTTCTAACAAGTCTAAGGACAAGTCTAAGCTTTGTAATGTCATTTCGGTAATTCCGGACGATAACAGAGCAGAAGTAGCAACCCTCACTGATTTTGATGAGGAGGTAGACGCATTGAACACTCGCACAGGGAAGGACTTTGCCAAGAACTACCTTTTGATGGCAGAGAGTATGGCAAGCCTACCAATAGGACTACCACGGACAGTTCAGCTATGTCTTGACCGGTCGAGCTCGAGTGATCAACCCTTTCGGTTCGACCTACTCACCCAGCTGAAGAATATTCTAGGCAGGATCACCTTGTACAAGCTTCTGCGGTTGTTCAGAGTGACTAATTCATAAGCTTTTACCACACATTTCTTGCCCACTCCTAAAGAGGAGGCAGAAATGGGATGTCCACAATGCTGCAAGACATCCAAACAACAGATCCCCTACATCACTTTCACTCTAGAGGATATGCTCATCAAAAGCACATCTCACGACTAACCCATGTACTTCACAGGATACATTGGCTCTTCGAGAATAGACAGAATTTATGTGGATCCAGGGTCTGCACTGAGCATTGTCCCCCTGAAGCTCATCAAGCACTTGGGGGTGCCTCAAAAGCGGTTGTCTTTGACAACCACCACAATCTTTGGCTTCAATGCCACTGGAACCTGGCTGCTCAGAAAGATTCGTCTCAAATATCGATTGGGTGACAAGAAAACTGAGGTGACCTGCTATGTCATCAATGCAGAACCCTTATACAACATGGTGTTGGGCTGACCATAGATCCATAGCAACAGGATAGTCCTATCCATATTACACTAATACTTGAAATATATGGACGACTATGACCAGGTGAAGACAGTAGTTGAGGATAAACAGCCGTTCAAAGGGGTTGAAAACTACTTCAGCGACTCCATGCTCTACCAGGACTCTGAACCGGGGAACAAACCACCGGTCGAGGAAGGGGGCAACATCAATGAGCTCGATAGTGAGTCTGAGTGCAATGAGGGTCTTGTCTTAAACAATATTGAACCTGTTGTAATCAGCTATGAAGACATTGCTGTCACCGATGCTGACAAGGCGGGCAGACTTACCCTAAACAAGGAACCTCATCTTGTTTACTTGTTGTCTGGTGTAGAATCTGTTGATGATGAGTTCATCGACTTGATCTCGGGATTGTACTCCAATTCTTCTTTACACTTGCTTGTGCACTCGACAGTAGTCACGAACAATCATATGGTCGAGTCCTCACAAGCTATCTTTATCATATCTGCCTAAAATATTTCTCAGCAAGAAATTATCTTTGGAAGGATAGACCAACCCGTACATACACTGTGGGACGAGTCCGACGAAGACGAACTTGCTCCTCGATTCTCATGTTACAGCCCCATCACAAAATGCATGATATAGAGGATGGGTTATGACTTCGTTCGCTAAGAAGGTTTGAGATACAACAAAGGCCTGAAGACGCCTCTCCGACCTGCTTGCGTATCCAAAGGGAAAGCTTGACAATTACTATGGAATAACTCAAAGAGGGTTAGGTTACTCCTCCTCTTCCTCAGATTTGTGCTACAATTTTGACGGAATATCCGATGATGCTCGCTTAGATGATCAATCATCGACATCCTCGACTTGGGATTCAGATGTCAACATCGGGGCCCTTTTCAAAGACTTCACGGTCAACATGGCTACAGTCGATACCGTTGAAATCCAAGAGGACGAACAGATTCCGCTTTATGATGAAGCATGGGATCACCACGTTAGTGCCTAGTGGATTGGTCACTTCGAACAGCGTGAACCACCCACAGAGGACAAAGTACTCCAAATAAATATAGGAGACAAGGCAAGTCCCAAACCCATATTTATTAGTGATAGCTTACCTCCCCAGGAGAAGAAAAACCTCATATCTCTCATCCGAGAGTATATCAATGTCTTCACATGAAATTATGGGCACATGCACAGCCTTGATCCTCAGATCATCATGCATCACCTCAACATTGGCTCAGACACCAAACCCATCAAACAACAACAAAGACGGTTCTGTCCACAAATCATGGAGGCAATCGAATCTGAAGTAAAGAAGCTGATTGAATCAGGCTTCATCAGAGAGGAGCAACATCCTGATTGGGTGGCTAACATTGTTTCGGTCCTAAAGAAGAATGAAAAAATCTGTATCTGCATTGACTTTAGAGACCTTAATACTACATGTCCCAAGGATGAATTCTCTTTGCTCATTATGGATGTCATCATCGACAACACCTGTGGCTTCGAGAGGATGTCCTTTATGGGTGGATTCTTAGGGTATAATCAGATCAAGATGCACCCTGAGGATGAAAAACATACTTCATTCAGAGCTCCGATGAGGATGTACTGTTACACAGTCATGCCCTTCGGGCTCAAGAACGTCGGCGCAACCTATCAACGCAGCATGAGCACTATCTTCCGAGATCATCTATGGAAGACAGTTAAATGCTACGTGGATGACCTGGTCATGATGATTCATGATAAAGGCGATCACCTTCAAGACCTGAGAGTCATGTTCGACCTCTTGCTCTCTCATCAACTAAAGATGAACCCTACAAAGTCATTCTAAGGCATGATGAGTGGTAAGTTCCTTAGATTTTTTGTCATGACAAAAGGTATTCACATTGATCCCACAAAGTGCAAGCTATCCAAGAATTCCAACCACCCAGAAATCTCAGGCAATTAAGGGGACTACAAGGACGTTTGGCCAACATCTGAAGATTCATTGCAAATCTTTCAAGCAAGTGCTAACCCTTCTCCAAGCTTATGAAGAAAGGCGTCTCCTTCGTATGGGATGAGCCTTGCCAACAAGCTTTCGAGGAGATCAAAAATTATCTCTCGAATCCACCAGTCCTAGCGGCCCCGATCTCAGGCAAACCCTTCCTAATTTATGTGCAGGTAATGGAGCATTCTCTCGGTGTCCTCATAACACAGAACGATGATGCCGGCCATGAGCAAGGTATCTACTACCTGAGTAGGACCCTACAAGGAGCTAAACAGCGATACCCCATGGTCGAAAAGGAATGTCTGGCCCTAGTGTTTGCAATTCAGAAAATGTGACACTACTTGGTTGGTCAAACCATTCATGTCATCTCCCACATGAACCCTATCCGAGTCTTCATGACACAGCCCGGGTCCTTGAACTGGCGCCTCGTAAGGTGGGTACTCTTGCTATCTCAATAAGATATCCACTTCATACCGCAAAAGTCTGTCAAAGGACAAGCAATCTACGATCTCATGGCCAGCCACCCACTCGAGTTGAAGACTGACTTGTTTGAAGACATGTCGGATGAAACCCACGAGGTCAAAGCAACCTTGTAGGAGGAAGCCTGGCGATTGTGCTTCGATGGTGCATCTCGCGTGGGCACAAGTGGGTCCATCGTCGCAGGTGTAGGAGTGGTCTTAGTTTCTCCATAAAACCATGTGTTACCCAGAGCTTTCTCACTAACTGAGCCATGTACCAACAATGTGGCTGAGTACAATGCCCTGCTTATTGGACTCCACTTCACAAAGGAATTGGGGGTGAAGAACCTTGAAGTCTACAGTGACTCTCAGCTCATTGTCAAGCAAATGATGGGGGAATATGAAGTCAGAAATGACAACTTAATCCCATGTCACCAAGCGGGCATTAAATTAGACAAATCATTCGACAGCTTCCGCATTGAGCACGTGCTCTGTTCCAAGAACACGCATGCAGATGCATTGGCGTCATTGGCAGCTAACCTAACTCAACCGTTAGGGACAAGCTAATAAGTCACTGTCGCAAGCCGACAGATATACCAACCAGAGTATGCCCTGGATGTGAACACAACTTATCGGGTGGCTGATCAACTCGAGTCGAGAGATTGATGCTTCCCGATCATTGACTACGTCGTGTACGGTATACTACCTGTAGACATCAAGGAGTGGGATTTTGTTCACATACGCGCACCGAGATTCTACTACGATGCAACCACAAAGGCATTATATCGTAGATCGTACGACGACATGCTGCTTTGATATCTCTCAAGGACAGAAGCACAGGAAGTCCTGCGGGAAGCCCATGATGGCACTTGCGGTTCTTACCAACCCAGACCCAAGCTCTAGGACCGCTTGTGAAGAATCGGGTACTATTGGCCCAAAATGGTTAATAACGCTGTCGCTTACGCCAAGAGTTACCACGTGTGTCAAATCCATGCCAATTACATGCATAAACCACCCAAAGACTTGCATCTGACAGCAACTTTGTGGCCGTTTGAGACATGGGGGATGGATATCGTCGGATCGATATCTCCTCCATCGGCCAAAGGTCATCGATTCATCCTTGCGATAACCGACTACTTCTCTAAGTGGGTCAAAGCTGTCCCCCTAAGAGAAGTCAAAACCAGCGATGTGATCAAGTTCATCATGCATCACGTCATCTACCACTACGGCATCTCGAGGCACATCATTCATGATAACGGATCATAATTCGTGAGTCATTCCTTCACTCGGTTCTGTGACAAATTCATAATACAGAACCTGGCATCCACGGCTTATAATTCCTTAGCAAACAGATTAGCTGAGGCTTTTAACAAGATGATCACCAATATCTTGACCAAGCTGACCTCCAATAGCAAGCGCGACTAGGATGAGAAGCTATGACGCTCCTGTTTTCACACATGGCTACAGTCCAAGGTGAACACAGAGATGTCAAACCTGTCTTGCATCCACACTGTATAATAACATGTTTCACCAATCACAGTAGTAGAAACAAATAAAAGCGTAGGTACAAAACAAGCAAAGAAATGGAACAACGACAATAGACATGATAAAGAAAGAAAGATATCTCAAAAATTAAGGTCATGTCTCAACTGTAAATAAACAAAAATATATCTGGAGTCTGAAACAACATAAGAGATCTCAACATGAATCAAAATAGAAAATCATACTAAAGCACACTGCCTTTACAATATGAGATAAACTCTAGGATCTGAACAAAAAATAAAACTACGGTGAGCATAGTCTATCTAGATCATTTCCCCCCATATCTAATGGAATTAATATTTAGACACCTACAATACGAGACGTAGTACGTCGAGCAAAATAATCTAAACAAGGAAATCCTCATGTATATACCATATATCCTAAATTGTAAACATCTAAACATTAATATCAAACTAAAGATAAACAATTTAAATGAAATCAACAATTAGAAATCCACAACACGAGACCTGTACGTCGAGCGAAATAATCCAAATAAGGAAACCCTCATATATATACCATATGTCGTAAATTATGAATCATTAATTATTAATCTTAACAAAGAAAATAAAGAAAAGCAGTAAAAGAAAGTAAAGACATCAACATATCTTATTCATAATATCTTCCACTGTCACTGGGAAGATAGAATGAATACCGACACAAATCTCATGTACTTTCAAATACAAAGTACTCTGGGTCATATATTTACAATGAGTCAAAAACATAACTGGCATCCGCCAATGACTCGGGCTATCATTTAACAATCTCAATGTGACCCCATGTAAGATTTTGATTCATCGCATCATCATGCGGGACAAACTACCCAGTCGGTATCCTAATAGTGTACACGACTCATTAGTCTCATCACATCTCTGTACATAACACGAGTGCAGAATGGACTACCAAGTAGGCATCGTAGGAATACGGCTCACAAGCCTCATCGCACCCTAGTGCGGGATGGACTGCTAGATAAAGCATCCTAAACTCGACTCAATGGCCTATACAAATGGAATATCGACGCACTATCCCCGTAGTACTGAACTGAGCTCATCAACGATATCCAAAAGGTGTGTGTATAAGATGTACTAAACTGTTTCTCAAATTAATCGGGTCAAAACCCATCATAATTTCTTTCAGCATACCCATGTGTGTGCTACTATACTATGCGTAAATTTACGTATAAAGAAGTATGGCTCGAAACCCGCAAACATATATATCTCAAACAGATGCATAACAAAAATTTAGGCAACAGCCTTAGTAGTCGACTACACTGAATCCATCCAGACTCTGCAATAACATATATCAGTATCAGTAGTCGACTATTAAAAACATTAGTCGACTACTCTGCAAACACACAGTTTTTGTTTACTCAACTAAGCACGAGTAGCCGACTACTAAGCTTAGTAGTCGACTACTCTATCAAGACACACATCCTTTCGTGCACAAACAGTGCTTATGTTAATTGTACATATCATGACGTTAAAATGAGATTTTATACTTAGCATATGCAACAAGAATTATCTGAATCATCGAATTAAATTATTATATCTTCCAAATTAGGGTTTAACATCCTAATTAAATAATTTCTTCAATTATCTCATATGTAAACAAAGTGATTATCAATACATGATAAAAAACTACTCATGAATAGAGGTAAAATTCATTTAAACATATTTATCTTACTTAGGTATCACAAACCTAGGATTTAAGCATGATTAATTAACATGAAAACTAAAAAGAAACCTTTACGTAATATAACAATTATTTTAAATCAACATATCTATAGTTTTCTGTAGAACATGTCATTAGTAAATTGAGCATATCTCTCTTTAGATAAACTCTTTTTTAGAATAGTTTTCTGTTTTGGAAACTAGATCCATATGCAGCAGTTTTCTCAGTTAAAGGTTACACACATGTAGCAGTTTTCTGTAGAACATATCATTAGTAAATTGAGTATATCTTTCTTTATAATAACACTTTCTTAGAATGGTTTTTCGTTTTGGAAAATTGGTTCACATAGCTTTCATTTGACACTAGTTTTGTTTAGTTTAGAATTTATATGATATCTCAAATTTTAGTTAAATAATATACACGTGCAACAGTTTTCTGCAATCTATGATGAAAATAAAAACTAAACCTCTTTATAATTCAATTAGACAACAAATTAGGGTTAACGCACAAGTTAAACATAATTATCAAGTTTAAAAAATGAAAATTTAATCACCCCTAATGATCATGATCACGTTACTATCATAAATAATTAGGAAAAGCTAATGATCTAGCATTAGGTTAAGATTTATCAACAAAAATCTCATCTTTTTTATATTAGGTTAAGCCTTAAGCATGAAAATATTGATTAAACACTTTTATAATCATTAAACACTATGGAGATGGGTTTGTATGTAGATGATCTTACCTTATCACATGTGCAAGCCTCTGAAACTGATGTCAAACAACTCCTCGTCGCCAAACGCTATAAATATCGCCTTTTCCTCACTTCCCGCCTCACAAGAAGCTCCTAAAATCTCAACTTTAGGGCTAGGGTTTGAGAGAGAGGAAGAGGAGCTGCTAGGGTTTAAAACTCTAATGAAAAGATAATAATTTTTTATAAAAACACATGTATATATATATATATATATATGCAAACCCAAAATAAACCAGTTTGACCTGAACTAGGAAACCTAGTCTGAATAGGAAAATAACTTTCGGTATTTTGGCCGTAACTTTCTCATCCGACCTCAGAATGAGATAATTTAAGATTTATTAGAAATCTGTTGAAGAGACCTACAAATTTGGTTGTTTGCTTTTTTCTATATTCAAACTATATTGGTGTGTAAAATATATAAACTCTTAACTGGTCATTTTTCTAGATTTCTCTTCATGCATGTTTCGTGCATTTGCACTCATATATTCACAAATATACATTGAATTGATCTTAAATCAATTCCTATCATACTAAAATATCAACATATATTATATTTCACCATATAGCATATTTATTATTATTTTTCACATAATATTCAAATTTTCGGGGTTTTACATTATTCCCTCCTTAAAAAGAATTTTTTCCTGAAATTCTGCAATCGTATCCTAGAGATTAATAATATTAGAAAAGCACGTTGAGGGGATAATCTAGATAAGAAAACCCTCATATACACATCTCGCTCCATTAATCTCCAGATATGAAACATAAAAATATTTACACTTAACAATCTAGAATGTCAATATTCCCACTCAACCCCTAACTAGACGGAACTAGTACGTCGGGCGAAAAATCTAAACTAGGAAACCCTCATATATATACCATGTGTTCCGAATAATTAGGAGTTAAGTGTTAATACCTCCATTCTAGCGTTAAGTATGAATATAACCATTATAAACAATCCATAAATATCATTCAAAATCAATCAACCCACCTGCTCAAATAGGTGTGGGTAGTCGCGATGCATAACATATTCGCACCCCCGAAAATCAGCATAGATATCTATACTTAACGGTCTAAAATACAAATACTCCCTGTTAACCCCTAACTAAACTAAACAAGTACATCAGGCGAAAAATCCAAACATGGAACCCCTATATATAAATCGTGTGTCCCGAATACTTAGGAGCTAAGTGCTAGTATCATCATTCTAGCATAAGTATAAACATTTATACGAATAACCATAAATCATAAAAACAAATCATACTAAATTTTTAATTTACATATTCAAACATGTGTGGGTAGTCGCGATGCATATCCTCCTCACGCTCCCATGAAGTCTCCTCAGTTCCTCTCCAGTTCCACTGAACTTTAACTAAGGGTATCACCTTATTTATAAGTTTCTTATCCTCCTTGGCAAGAATGCATACCGAAATCTCAATCATAGTCAAATCATCGTGAATCTCGACCTCAAGTGTGTCCAACACTCACTTCTCCTCCTCGTTACGTAAATGCTTCTTAAGCATAAAAACATGGAAAATATCGTGTATGCTCGACATTGAGAACATACTAATGTACCTCGGGGCAAGCTTGCCCCATCTACCAACATGCTATACACCCTTCATTGATGATAATTTTAACAAAACATAATCCCCAACCTGGAATTCTAATGATTGTCTCCTCTGGTCTGCATAACTTTTCTAATGACTTTGCGCTGCAAGAATGCACTCTCGAATGACTGCTATCTTCTCCGTATTCTGTCTAACAAGCTCCGGTCCAAGCAATAGTCTGTCTTCTGGTTCTGCTCAACAAATAGGTGATCTATAAGGCCTCCTATATAATGCTTCATACGGTGACATGCTAATAGTCCATTGATAGCTATTATTATAGGTAAACTCAATCAATGGGATGTGACCCTCCCAACTACCCTAAAAATCAATAACATACACTCTCAATATGTTCTCTAATATCTGGTTCACTCTCTTCATCTGTCCATCCATCTGCGGGTGTAATACACTAGAGTAAGATAACTAGCTATCGAAAGAGTTTTGGAAGCTTCTCCAGAAATGTGCTGACTTCGTCAACTGATCCACTATTACCCAAACTGAATCGTTCCCCTTCTTCGATCTTGACAATCCTATAATAAAGTCCATAGAAAGATCTGTCTATTTCCTCTCCAGAGTGGGTAAAGACTGTAGGGTTCCTGCTGGCCTTTGATATTCTGCCTTCACTTGCTGGCAAGTGAAACACTTACCACATACTCCATAATCTCACCACGTATGCCGCTCCACCAAAAGTATCTCTTCAGGTTCTTATACATTTTCGTTGTGCTTGGATGCACTATGTACCTAATATGATGCACCTCATTGAATAAGTTCCTTCTTCAATTGTGGATTTCCCGGCATCACTAGTCGGTCTTTTATTCAAAGTCTTCCATTTGCATTAATGGTCCAATCAGCCTTATGCTCTTTAGAAATCTCCCCATTTCGGGTTTAAATCCAAGTGTCCTCTAGCTGAGCTCTAACCACTCTATTATTTCAAGATGGTTGCACGGACAAAGCTTCAAAAAATACGTTGTTCCCACCTATCTCTGGTCTAAAACTGAACTAATTAAAAGTGTGGAGATCTCGATATAACGAACACCTTAAAGCTAAAATCCAATGACGATGCTTCCTGCTCAAAGCGTTTGTTGTGACATTCGTCTTCTCCTGATAGTGAATCGCGAACTCGTAATCCTTAATAAATTCAATCCATCTCTGATATCTTTGATTTAGTTCTTTCTGAGAGAAGAGATACTTCAAACTCTGATAATTCGTGAATAGCTCAAACTGCACTCCATATAAGTAATGTCTCCATATCTTCAGTGCAAAAACTACCGCAGCTAGTTCTAATTCACGTGTGAGATAATTTTGCTCATGCGTCCTCAACTGACGTGAAATATATGCTACCACTCTGTGGGTCTGCATCAAAACACCTCCTAGATCTACTAACGATGCATCCGTGTAGACAAAAAAGGTCTTATCACTACTCGGTCGCAACCTTAGCCAACCAAACCCAAAAAGCTATGAATCTATATGACTGTCGTCGGCGACTCCCAATCAAGTACGGTCGCAACCTTAGTTGGATCTACTGTAATACCCTCTTTGCCAATGACGTGGCTTAGAAATCCAACCTCAGATAGCCAAAACTCGCACTTGCTGAATACCGCGGGTGCATTGGTCAGCCCAAACTGCATGATAAGAAACTCGAAGGACCCATAACGAGTCAGAAAGGCGGTCTTAGAAATATCTATCTCCCGAACCCTCAACTGATGATAGCCAAAACGAAGATCAATCTTCGAGAAGTGATATGCTCCCTACAGCTGGTCGAACAAGTCATTAATCCTTGGTATTGGATACCTGTTCCGAATAGTGACATTGTTCAACTGCCGATAATCTATACAAAGATGCATAATGCCACCCTTCTTCTTCACGAAAAGGACCGGCGCTCCCTATGGAGAATGACTCTGACGAATAAAATCCTGAGACAACAACTTGTCCAGCTGAGTCTGTAGCTCCCTCATCTCAGCAGGTGTCATACGATAGGGAGTTCGAGATATCGGTGCTATGTCTGGCTGCAACTCGATGGAGAACTCAACCTCTTTGTAATGATCGTGAATTTTGATACTAGTTAAAATAAATTTTCAGTATTTGAAAATATTTATTTATTATTTTTAAAAGAGTATTTGTATTTTTCCTAATTTTGTAGAAATTTTTATGAGTTAAAAGTCCAAAATTTATATTTATATAAATGATTTCAATATTTATAAATTAATTTAGTACAGTAAAATTTTTTGGAATTAATCTGTTGTGTTATTGATACTATTACGTATTATTTTAAATAATATGTTGTATTATTAATATTATTACGTATTGTTTCGTATAATACGATGTATTATTAATTACGTATTATTTGTATAATTTGTTATATTATTTCTACTGTTACATATTATCTGTCGTATTAGTATAACTGGTACGTTTTATTGTGTATATAATTATCCCATAATTATTTGACTTTAAATGTAAGTAAATATATTTTTATTATTAATTATTCTCGTTTAATTGTACAATATGTATATATTTCAACTATTTCGTATCAACTGTTGTATTAGCACAACATGTACGTTTTTATTTGTAGATAATTATTATGTAATTATTTAATTTTTAAATATTAGTAATTATTTATTTTAACTAATTTTCATTTAATTATCCCTAACCCTAACCCTAACCTAATCTATATATATATATGTTTCTCTCTTTTCTTTTTCACGTGAACCCCAGCCACATTTCTCTTTCTCTCTCTCTCTCTCCCCCTCCCCTTAGGTTTTCACGTCACCATCATCATTATCTCTTTCGTTCTCTCTCTCAACCCAAGTCTCCCATTGCTGCACACAAACCCGCGCCCTCCCTCACTATTGCCGCCTCCTCAGCCATATCCAACCCACCTCCCTCAGCCCATCTCCTCCACGAACCATGCCACCAGCCCACCTCCACCTCTTCCTCCGCCCTCTCCTTGCATCCTAAGCTGTTCCCCTTGCCGCCGAGCCCACACTCATGCCCTCCTCTTTCTCCACCTTCAAACCGCGTCAGCCAGCAACGCTCTCGACCACCGGTCGTAGCCATCCAAACTCCCTGCTTCTCTCCGCCTCCTGCAGCTGCTCCGCTAACCTCGTTGCCCTCCCCCCTCCTCCGACCAGCCTTCGATTGCCGCCCCCTATCCTTTGCTACTAAGCCGTGTCATCCCCTCGTTGTGCCTAAGAACCTGCTGCCTCCGACTACCTATCGTCAACAGCGCCCGACCTGAGCTCGCTGATGCCCGACGCCGACCAAAGTTCACTGTTGACCCCTATGCCGCGTCAGATCTGCACACCCCGACAGCCTCCGACGTTGTTTCCTCCCTCCTGCAGCGCATAGCAGACGTCGCGCTCTACCGCATCCGGTCCGACCCGTGTCGTCGACGTCGACTTGTTCGACGCACCGAGGCAAGATCTCGCCTCTCCTTATCGTGTCAATATTTATATATTATATGTGTAGATTAGTTTGTATTATAATTAGTTGCATAGGTTGTTTGGTGAATAATATTAATCTAAATCATAGATACGTGATAAATAGTATTTTCAGAATAGTTATAATAAATTAAAAGAATTTATTTTGATAACAAAATTATTTTAAAGAATTTATAATATTTTTTAAAAAGAATTTATTTCAAGGAAAAAGAATTATTTTGGAATAATAATTTGAAATGACAAGTTAGGTGTTATAATTAGAATTTACAAAATATTATCAAAAAAGAAATAAATTAAAGGTAATTTATAAAATAGGGAAGTGTTACTATTCATGCAGAAAAGAATTAACAAATATATATATTACATAAGTTCGCGACAATAACCTCCTGCTCCGATATTCTCTACTCTTGAGTTTTTCGCTCACGAGAAGCTTTGAGCCAAGCTTCGATTATGGGTGATGCTACCTCATCACGCGGGTCGGTGAACACCAACCCTTCCAAGTGTTGCATGGCTTCCTCCAGGCGAATGAGCTTTTCCTCACAATGCCTAGCCAGGCCCGATACCACCCATGCGCTAGATGTCCTTCAGGCTATCAGCTATGAAGGGGTAGAAGTAAAAGAAAGTGTCCCACCCAACACTAACAATAGAGATTGCATGTTTCATAGCATTCTCTAACCGTTGGATGAGGCCCTGCACGGATGAGGCCATCACAGCAATAAGCGGCACCCGGGGGAGAGGCCCATCGTCATCAATAGGTGGCCTCCTTCCGCCTCCTATGCTTGTCGGGTCCAGGAAAATATGCTTAGGTGAAGGCTGTGGAGCAAATTGTGGAATGGATGCTCGAGGGGGCAGCTCTTCTCCTTCATCATCGGAGATTATGACGGGTTCAGGATTAATGGGTTCTGATCTTGAAGTCTCCTCTTATGGGCGATCTCTTCATATCAGTTCGCTTCCTCTCTGGAGAGGGGTCTCTTCCTAGAAGATCTTTGGGTGAGAGGCACAATAGTTGGTGCTTCTTCTCGAGCTACGAAACACAACAAGAGGAAATTAGAAACTTTGACCAAGACTTGAGAACAAGCAGCCTGCAGTGTGCAAGCGAGGTTCATTTAAGCAGGTGAACTAACAAAGCTCTCCTGATAGCTGAGCTTGCCTGACAAGGCAGAAGCTTGCCAGATAGCAGAGCTCGCTTGGCAGTTAGCTCGCCAAAATAGCTGAACCTCGCCTGAGTAGGCGAAGCTCGCCAGGAGATGAACAAGAGTCTGGTTATCTCCTCCATTTTCGATCCCACAGTCCTTAACTTACCATGGCGAGGTCAAGTCATGCCGAAGAGGACCGTAGCAGCAGTGGCGGAAGAAGAGGTTGTCCTCCTCCCCTTGGAAGCAATCCTCTTGAAGGCCATTACGAGTCCAAAGAGAAGAGGAAATGAGGACAAGGACTCGAGTCTTCATCGTAGGCTTAGGAATTTCTAATGGAACAGTAGTCTCCTAACGAGGGAGACGAATGTCTTATATAGGTGAAACCTCAACGGCTGAGATTTGCCATCACAGCCAAAATGAATGGCTCAGATCGCCTGTGATGCTTCGATTCGACAGTTCAAATCGAACGGCCACGATCGCATTCCAAACGGCGGGACGTTTGGAATCCCAATGAGTGGCCGGGATGAGGTGGTTAAGATTGAACGGCCACAATCTCTCATCAAAACGACGATTGAGATTAGAGACGCCACCAAATCCATGACTCAGATCGAGCGCGTGAAGACGAGGCGTCCCCTTCAGACCGCACTAAATGTGATCTAGCATGCCTTAGATGGCGAGCATAGAAGCCCACATACAGACACGTAGCTTCCCCTCACAAGCTTGAGCCTCGCCTGCAGTGAGCTGATTCGCCTGCAAGCAAAAGCTCACCTGCATTGTTAGAGCTTGCCTGCCAATGGCTTGAGCTCACTTGAAGACTTGAGCTTGCTAGCACTTCATTGATCTTGCCTGAAGAGCTCAACTCAACTCAACCCAAGGGCTCAAATTGGCCCAAGCTAATGAATGGTGATCCTCTTCATTCAAAGTATTCTAAATCACATTCAACCTGATTTAGGTCTGAAAACTTTGAAGGGGGTCTTATAGGCAATGAAAATTACCTAAGTGTCTAGCCTCACCTGCCAATAATTTGGGCTCATCTACATTCAGTGAAGCTCGCGTACAAGCATGAATGAGCTCACCAACACGCTCTGATTGCCAGTACGAGCTAAACATCTCCTGTTTATTGAGATCACCTGCAGAGCCCAATCACCTCCCTGATGAGCTCACCGGTAGAGCTTAACTTCTCCTGTTTGTTAAGCTTGCTCATAGAGCTCAACCTCATCTCCTTGATGAGCTCGCCCAATGAGCTCAACTTCTCCTGTTTGTTGAGCTCGCCCATAGAGCTCAACTTCGCCTCCTTATTGAGCTTACCCGTAGAGCTCAACCTCGCTTGTTTGTTGAGCCCACTCGTAGAGCTCAACCTCACCTTCTTATTGAGCTCGCTCGCAGAGCTCAATCTCTCCTGTTTATTGAGCTCGCCCATAGAGCTCAACCACTCCCAATTGTTGAGTTCTCCCACATAATTCAACCTCTCCTTGTACTACTGAGCTTTCCCACAGAGCTCGATCCTGCTTGTTTATTGAGCTCGCCCACAGAACTCAAGCATCGCTTGTTAGCTTGACTTGCCTGTATGAATCAAGCTTGTCAAATCATTGAACTCGCAAGTACAAGTTCAACCTCACCTGAATGCTTTGCCCGCCCGTACAAGCTAAGTACGCTTGCAGGGAGTTTGCCCACACGAACTCCGCTTGCCAACGAATGCCAGGTCACACATTGGAGGGGCCCGCCAGCCGACTCCGCTTGTTGGCCAAGCTTGCCTGGGCATTTAGACAGAGCTTTGCTAGCCTCGCCTGAGCAATACAAGTGAGCTGCTTACTTGTGGAAGTGAGCCTACCCACTTCCCACGTCCTGAGTGATGATGAAGCATGACTCTCATCACCACTATAGTGGTCACATCCCACAACTAGGGGAGGGCATGGTGCCCCTCACCCATTGGTGGTCATATCCCACAAATCAATGGATGAACCATGCCATCCCTTACCTATTTAAAGTCATCTTCATCCAACATGAAGGGGGATGGCTGGCTGCTTGGTATTTGATTGAGGCTAGAGATTTTGATGCTTAAGGCTCTTCAAACAGAGACCTTCATTTGACTCACTTGCTTGGTAGAACATTCCTAGCTCATTGCGTGGATTATTGAAGCAGACTCAATCTGAACTCTTAGATTTGAGGGTTGTCAGCTCTTTACAAACTCTTGCATCGTATTTCTCACCAGGCTCGTGACTTTTCAAGCTCGGGTATAGTCAAACTCAATCGCTCAGGAGTCTCTACCGCGTACTGAAGTTCCAACCACAACTTCGATCGGATCGTCCAAGGGATGCAAACTCGGCACGAGCACTACAGGAGGCATCTTACCGCTGCCAACGAACCCACATTAATTAAGGAGGGTCATCCCCTCCTCCTTTGTTGTAAAATATTGACTGTTAGTTTGTAATAAGCCACTCTTATAAAAATACAAACATGCCCCCTCGAAAAGTACATAAGCTCTCTCAACTCTCAAAATGTAATGTAAATCTAAACATCAACTAGAAATATAAACTAAACATCTATGGAGCATAACTACTAAACATATATGACGACGACTATGCTGAAAATCCATCAATCTGCGGCTCTCCGAAACTCTACTCCGCTGCCTGAAAAGAAGTGAAAACCACACCGTCAGAGCGCTAGCAAGATCATCTCCATCCGCCCTCAGGGGAAGGGCTACTAGGTATGATAGAGGCTCTACATATAAGTGCATAGTCTACCTAGTTCATTTACCCTGTACTAAACTGGGGTTAACTTAGGAACTCACAACACTAGACTGGTACGTTGAGCAAAATAATCCAAATAAGAAAACCCTCATGTATATACCATATGTCTTAAATTGTGGATCGCTAACTATTAACTCCAAAACTAAGAATAAATGAATACAAGAAAGATAATATAGGAAATACCACATCATACATCTCCAAAAATATCATATCAACTCCTCATACTACTCTTAGTGGGTAAAACAGATATCGACACACTCGTGTATCTAAGTTGTGAAATACTTTCACAATGAATCATATCGATGATGTCAATATTCACCTACACTTAGGTTATTTATCGAATTATCCTTCTCTGAAATACTTCAACTCATCGCACCCTCGTGCAGACCGGTAAGTAGATATGTCAGTTTATTGCACTCCCGTGCGGACCAATAACTAGGTATGTGATACGGGTGTATCTTCTTTTCGGAACTTAGCAATTCTCATAGGAGCTTGAGGATAGATGATTCTCATGATAGCATGAGAATAGAAGTGTCAAACAGTACAAGGGAACGCAGGTTGGAGCGAGAAACGAGGCAGAGAATCGAAGAGTCAAAGTATCCAGATTTCAGCCTGTGAGTCGACTCATACATGTACATGAGTCGACTCATCAGGTTGAGTCGACTCATGCCTGTCATGAGTCGACTCATGAAACCAAGCTCAGATTGCAGTTAGTCTCTGACCAGTCAACTCATTAGTTATGAGTCGACTCATACAAGGTCATGAGTCGACTCATCTCAGTCATCAGTCGACTCATTGCTGGTCTTGAGTTCTGTCCAGTTTCAGACGAGGCGACTCATCTCAGTCATGAGTCGACTCATCGGAATTTTCCAGATTCGTTAAGGACTCTATTTACGTGTTTTCCTGTTTGGGTTGGGTTTGGTTATTTACCACTTTGTCATCCTCATTTGTACACATATATAAGGGATTGTTTTAGGGTTTAAAACAATCGGAGAGAGAGTTTAATCAGGAGAGATTAAAATTGTAATTGAGATTTGGAGAGCATGTTCTTCAATTCTAGAGTGAGATTGTGAGAGATTATAAATTGCATACTCATAATCTAGAGAAGGTATTTTCCTTCGCCCAAAACCTAAGTTATTCTTGTGTTCTTATTGTTTTCTCCTCTACCCACCTTTGATAATTCCACAATCAAAGGTACTCGCACGGCAACTCGTATCAAGTTGGTATCAGAGCATCAGATCCGGTGAAGGGGCATCCTGTGTATAGTCCTTACTCGATCATAGTACAAGAAGCTTGGCGAGATCCTTACTTCCTTGGAAGAAGCCCAAGATTTAAGGAAGGAGAAAATGTCTGAAGCAGATAACTCAACAAGACTTGATGCCATGAAAAAGCAGATCGAGACGATTGGTTCGACGCTCAGTCAGCTCGTAGGTCTCATTAACAAAGGGGAAAAATGGAGGAATCTTCTTTGAAGTGTAAGAAGAAACTCGTCGAGTCTAATGAAGAGAGCGAGAAGTCTGATTCGGATGGAGGAACTGAGACTGTTAGGACTGCTGGACATCAAGGGGGTAAAAATAATTACCAAAATTTAAAGATAGATTTTAAAGTGGAGATTCCTGTCTATGATGGGAGTGTTAATGTGGAGAAGCTTGATGATTGGATTGAGCGTATGGAGATGTACTTCACCCTCTAAAGATATTCATCCAAGGAGAAGATCGTGTTCACGACATTGAAGCTTTCAGGGCACGCGTTGACGTGGTGAAAATCCTATTGCAAACAGGAGAAGAAGGCAGCGTCGTGGAACAAATTCAAAGAGCTACTTAGGAAGCAGTTCTATCCGGTGGGGTTCCTTGAGGAGCGTTGGTACAAGTGGTACGGCTTGCGCCAAAGGTTCAATCAGACCATTCAAGAGTACACGACAGAGTTCCAGCAGCAGACGATGGTCCTAAACATCGCAACGGACGAGTACTCCATCTTTATGAAGTACATGGCGGGGCTGAATGATTACATCCGTAAGGAGATGAAGCTGTTCACGGTCGAGACGATTGCAGAAGCGAGCGTAAAGGCAATTGCCATTGAGGGCAAACAGAAGAAGAGCAATGAAACGAAGGGAGATTCTAAACAATCGGGAGGCAAGTCTAGTGGCTCTCAACATAAGGAAGAGAAGAAGAAGGGTGATTCGGGGAAGGCAGGATTGACATGCAATCACTGCAAGCAGACAGGGCACGTGACTGATCATTGCTGGGAGAAGTACCCTCACTTGAAGCCGAAACGGTTGAAGAAGAAGGAGGAGAAGAAAGCATACGTGATAGCGCAGGGTCCCAAGGAGGTTCCCGGGATGACAGAGCCCAACAGCAACCTTAACCTTATGGCAGGGAAAAGAACCGTGAAAGAAGATGACGACCCGAGGGAGCAGTTCTTTGTTTTGAAGTTGCAGGTCAAGACTAGCTTGGTGGATGCCATTGAAGATACAGGGAGTCAGAAGAACCAGATATCTGAAGCGTTGGTACAGAAGCTGGGATTAAAGACGGTGAGACATCCGAAGCCCTATCCATTAGGGTGGATTCAGAAGGAAGTGGGATTAAGTGTGGTGAACCAGTGTACATTCAGATTTGCACTCCATGAGTCGTATATTGACGAGGTCACATGCGACGTGGTTCCGTTGGATGTTTGCCAAGTTATTTTGGGCAGTCCTTACTTGTGGGATAGACACGCGGTATATGATCGGCGGGCCCAAAAGTATACGTTCACCAAAGATGGTGCATAATTTATTTTTTGTTCGGCATCTCTTCCGCAAGAGATGAGTTTGGTGATGGTGACTCAGGCTAAGAGGTTGGTGAATGTGGGCAGGATGTTCGTTTTATTGTTCATTCAGCCTTATGAAGAGCAGCTGAGTAGGATATGCTTGTTCACCTTGAGCAAGCTTCAAGAGGGAGATCTTGACAGTTTGAAGGCTAAATTTGCAGACTTGTTTGTAGAAATCACGAGACTACCACCACGACGAGGTGTAGAGCATGAGATTATGTTGACCGGTGAGAGTTCCTTGCTAAACATAGGCCTATACCGCACATCAGTACAGGAGTCCGAGGAGATCAAGAAACAGGTTCAGGAGCTCTTAGAGACGGGAGTGATAGTGTCGAGTTGTTCACCTTGCGGGTCACCGGTGTTATTGGTGCCCAAAAAGGATGGAGGCTGGCGCATGTGTATGGATTATCGAGCGCTCAACAAGATAACGATCAAGAATCGTTACCCACTACCACAGATTGATGATCTTATAGACCAGTTGGAGGGAGCGAGGTTCTTCACGAAGTTGGATCTGAAGTCTGGCTATCATCAGGTGAGGATTCGGGAGGAAGACACTTGGAAGACGATGTTCAACACCAAACAGGGCTTGTTCGAGTGGTTGGTGATGCTGTTTGGGTTATGCAATGCTCCGGCAACTTTTATGAGGCTCATGAATGATTTGTTGTGACCTTTCATAGAGGATTTTGTGATTGTGTACCTTGATGATATTTTGGTGTACAGTAGGACCTGGGAGGAGCATCTTGTTCATGTGGAGAAAGTATTTAGAGTGTTGCAGGACGGACAACTGAAGCTCAACGGGAAGAAGTGTGAGTTTGGGAAGGACGAGTTGGTATATCTCGGCTTCATCGTTGGGAAGGGCCAGAGGAGGATAGATCCGGGTAAGGTGGCGGTGATCACGAAGTGGCTGACGCCGAAGATAGTGACTGAGGTGAGAAGCTTCATGGGGGCTTGCAAGTATTTGCGCAAGTTCATTCGATACTTTTCGACTTATGCAGCACCGTTACATGCCCTCACAAAGGCTAAGGTTCAGTTCGAGTGGGGAAGGACGCAAGAGGAGGCTTTTCAGTTGCTAAAAAGGAAGATCTCGGAGGCACCGGTGTTAGCTTTGCCGAATTTGCAGCGAACTTTCGAGGTGGAGACTGACGCGTCTAGTTACGCGATGGGCGCAGTGTTGATTCAGGATGGGAAGCCAGTGGAATACCATTCTGCGATGTTTACGGGTGCTATTGCGAACTACCCGACCTATGACAAGGAGTTCTATGCACTTTATCAGGCGATTAAGCGTTAGAGGGTGTACTTGTTGGGGAAAGAGGTAGTTGTGCACTCGGATCACAAGCCGTTGGAGTTCCTACATGCCCAGACAAAGCTATAGCATGCACACCACATGAAGTGGATGTCGTATTTGATGGCTTTCAATATCATCATTAGATACAAGAAAGGAGCGACAAACAAGTTGGCCGATATGTTATCTCGTCCGTCGGTGAGGGCATTATTAGTGGTGACGCGTATTCAGCCCTTGGTTCCTTTGGAGTATGTACAGCTGTACACATCCAGTAGAGATTTCGGTAGTGTTTTCTGTTTTCAGGAAAAGTTGCCTTCATCATTGATTTCATTAATAAACTT
>BQKN01066914.1:35365-47906 GCA_022839385.1 Asparagus kiusianus
CCCTAGGGTGTTTCGAGCTTGCCGAGACACCGCCGGGTGCCCCAGTTCAGTCCGAGACTCTCCGTTGTGTGTTTGCCGTTGATTCTTCGTCCCAACTCGGATTTGAGTGATTTCGAATGCATTGGAATTCTGACGAAGAGCTCTGTCGGCCCCAATGGTTGTATTATCTGTAGGGCGAACGGGACCCGCAGGGCGTTGCCCCTTTTGCAACTGTCGCGGGGTTCCCGATCAGCCCGTATTCCCGCTATTCTGAAATTCCGTCGGCTCACGTAGCTCGTCGATTCACTTCAGGCGCTCACCGACGTCAATCGAACTCCTGTGAACCGGGTAGTGACGTTCATCGTCATTCTTTAACACTGAGCTGTTCGTGGAGACCTATCGGCAATTTTTGATGCCTACATTTTCAAGCAGGCGAAGGCTAGTCAAAGGAGGGAGTATGCACTTGGAGAAGATGGCTTGTTCTATCGTGGAACATCACTATGTATTCCGGATGATGGTGATAGGTTGCAGTGGATTCGGGAAGCACATACCTCATGTGTGCAAGTGCATTTTGGAATTCAGAAGACGCTTCTCAATCTACGGTGACATGTGTTTTGGCCACGGATGCTTGATGATGTGACCAATTATGTTGGAGGGTGTAAGTTATGTTGTATTTCGAAGCCTTCTAACAGGAAGAGGGGATTATACCTACCACTATCGGTTCCTTCTAGGCCGTGGGAGAGCATATCTATAGATTTTCTAGGAGGGTTGCCGACTACCAAGCGTGGGCATGACTATTTGTACTTTGTGGTGGACCGGTTCAGCAAGATGGTGTTTTTGATTCCTTGTAAGAAGATCGTGATGGGAGCGGGAGCAGCACAATTATTCTTTGAGCATGTGTGGAAGCATTTTGGGTTGCCAAGTTTAATTATTTCGGATCGGGACGGCCAGTTTCTCGGATATTTTTAGGATTCTTTGTGGAGTTTGATTGACACTAAATTGAAGAAGAGCACGACCTTTCATCCACAAACAGACGGACAAACGGAGGTAGTCAACCGGACTATGATGCATATGTTACGGGGGTATAATTCCAGGCATCCTAAGACTTGGGATAAGAGTTTACCATATTTGCAGTTTGCTTTTAATCTGGCGATTCATGGATCTTCGGGAAAGTCACCGTTTGAGATTTGTTATGGATTCTTACCGCCGACTCCGTTTGATCTTGTGTTTTCGAGTGAAGCTACGACGGACGGCAAGGAGGGGAATGAAAGACAACGTGCTTAGTGATTTCTGGAGAAGATTGCACATTGTTCGCGGGAAAAATCGTATCTTTCTTCATCATTGATTCCATTGCACTCTCAATAACAATTTTTTGGTTACAAAGATCCGGTCTTTTTATAAGATCCGGTTACAATGAAAATCAAATAAAAGAAATTAAAGATTACAACTTTTTCTTTTGTTTGTCGAACAAATCACGAGCTCCTGTTTTGCGGTCGCTCGCTTGCGTGGGTTCTTCGCCTGCGCCGGGGTTTATCCGTTGACCACCACGAGATCTAGATCTGGTCAGATCTACACGATTTGACGGGTGCTATTTCACGAAGGAAATAACAGCCGGGGGGTACTATTTCACCAAGGAAATAGTAGCCTTTAGTTCTCAGGATCAAAGGCCAAGCTTTGATCCGGAGTATTATCTCGTGTAGATCTCAGATCTGAGATCCGGTTCCTCTCGAACTCTTGCCTTATTTGACGTTGACGATCGCTGAGCACCGGATCTAGATGAGCAAGTCTTCAAAGTCCCAAAGCTTGAATCTTTTTTAGATCTGAGCTTCGAATCCTGCAGAGCTTCGCCTCCAAAAATTCCAACCTTTGAAAATGAACCAAGGGGGGCCTATTTATAGGCAACCCTCACTGTGCATTGGGCACAAGGTGGCCGGCCACCAAGTGGCTCGGCCACCGAGCCACCAATGGGTGGCTCGGTGACCGAGCCACCCATTTTAGGGTGGCTCGGCCATGGCTGAGCCACCTTGGGGTGGCTCGGCCAAGGGGTGGCTCGGCCACCGAGCCACCCTTGGGTGACTCGGTTTTGGCCGGGTCTCTCTTGGTGCCATTTTCCGTCGTTTTCCATTTTTCGGTTTTGTCCGTGATTCGGTTGTGTGGTTGATTTGTTTGGACTCGATTCGTTGACCTGATTTGGCAGTAAATCTGCTTCTGAGTTCGAGTCCGAAACTGATCTTGATTCGATCGTGATTCGTCCGTGTCCGCTCTTGGTTGGATGACTCGTTGATTCTTCAACCCGTTAACTCTATTCCGCACGCGAGTGGATTTATTCCGTTGTTTGCGTGCGGTTCGTTAGCCTCATAGCCTCGTAGCTCCGTTTCGTCACGTACCACTTGACTTCGGTGTTGCAGACTAACGATCGTGTTTGCGTGCGTCGCCCGATGGTTGGTTCGACGTCGTCGAGCTGTGTTAAGGGACCCATAGGTAGTTTTATACGCCTACAGATACCCCCTCCAAAGTATTTTAGCCTCATTCTTTTATAGAAGAGTCTGGAATACTTTGGATATGATTGACCCATCCTTTAATTGGTTATGACGGGACATCTGGAATGGCTTCTATTCTTGATTCCTTCAGTCCTCCAGGCTATTCGGTGCTTTGTCGAATGTCTGTAAGGGTTTCGGTGCTGCATTTATTGTCTGACCGTCTGTCAGAATTTTGAACTTGAAGTCGATTCTCGATTTCCTAACTTTTTAGCTCGAGTTTTCGTCAGCATGATTCTGAGGTGGAAGCGGAGCCATCAATTGAAGATGAACCCCACTAAATCCTTCCTTAGAATGTCCAGCGGAAAATTCTTTATTTGATCAAACCTTCCTACAGTTAAGGTCACCTCAAACTCCCATTGTGGTCGCCAGATTGTTCGTAGGAAAAATCGTATCTATTCTTTGGAATCAATGAAGAAAGACACGATTTTCACCGCGAACAATTTGGCGACCACAGTGGGAGCCGCCGATCTCGCTGTCGAAATCGGAGCGTCGCAACCGCGGATCTCGATCCTGGTCGTGGAAGAGGTCGAATACGAGTTTGACCAGCAGAAATACGAGGAGTACGTGTCCTTGTCTGGATCAACCTCCCCCCGCAAGTCCAAGAAATCCCAGAAGTTCTCCTCCAGGAGGAAAGTTCGTTGGTGCGAAGAAGTTGAAGCTACCAACGACGACTTCACCCCGATTGGTGCCGAAGTTGCATCGGGTGAAGCTCCACCGGCCCCTAAGCAGGTCAAATCCGCCATTGAAGGCGTGGTGACTCTCTCTAAGAGAGCTCGCCAGAGGCAGCGTCAACGCCTTGCGAAACAATTTGCAAAGGCCATGGAGTCTGTTGACGGGGTCCGCTACAATGCGGATCTGAAGAGCAAAAGAGGCAAGCAGCCTCAACAGTCAATGAATGGTGGTTCCTCCAAGCCGCCAACGATGGAGTGGGTCCGTGTCGAACGGAACCGTTCGACGCTGGAGGAGCGCATCCGCAAGCGTCGCGCATTATCAGCGCAGGCACGGGCTAAAGCCGAAGAAGCCCGTCGAAAGCTGCAGCATGAGGTGGCCAAGAAGCCGCCATCAACACGCAAGGTTTGGAGGCCGAAGTCTAAAATGGCGGTTCAGACCAAGGAGCAACAACCGCAACCGTCGAAAGTGCAACTTCCGGCGAGTCAATCCAAACCGCCGATGACTTCCACAACTGCTCCGGGAGATCCCACGGGACCGTCCCAGAAAAGGAAGTTGGTTTTGGAGCGCCTCGGTCCACTTCCCAAGGAACGAGGCAAAATTCCAGTTCAAGAGCGTTTGGGGCCAATGAAGAAATCCCGAACAAGCCAACATGCTGGGGGTCGCCGCAACCTTCAGCATGACAAAGAAATCATGGCACCTAGGCGCACCACTTTGCGCATCGAAATTCGGGAGCCTGTTGAGAATTCACGCCCACAAAGGCGCGTTTCGAGGCGAGTGACTCTCGACAGCCCAAAGAAGGAAATTCATTCTCAGAAGGAAGCGTTGTCGTCTGATGATGATGACGTTATACTTGGGGAATCGTGCCAACACACGATAGGTTGCTCCGACTTTCAAACGGACGAGCTGTACTATCGTGCTGGGGGTACGAGCAAAGCTAGAAAGAGAAGTCCTCGAAGGCTGGAAACTTAGTGCCCTTGTTCAAAGCTCATTCGGGCAGTACTGTCTGAGTGCAACTGCGTCAAGGCAGTCCCCGAGAGAGTTTCGGTGTTCGAAAGACTTAGTACCGAAACGCCAAAACCAAGGCCTAGGCATTTCTGACGAAGAAGAACGGTGGTCGAGGACGGTGAACATTCGAAGGTCACCGCCAACATGACCAGCAAAGGAACATCAGCTCAGGACAACCCCGAGGCAATTCCAGAGGTGCCCCGACGTGTAACTCGTCTTCAGTCCGGAGCTATCATTCGTGCAACGTATGGTAGGGTTCGTACAAGAGTACCTTCGGGAGATGAAGAATCAGATGCCGGCTCAGCAGTTGCGTCTGAAAATACCGTGTCTAGTGAAGGACAACCCCGCGAGTAGTTCATGATAAGCGCGGAACAAGTGGCCAAGATGCTCGAAGAAGCCATAGCCAAACAACAATAGAGCTTCAGGTTCGAAATGCAGATGGCCATGCAGAGTATGAGGGAAATGCATGAGCAACAAATTCAGACACTGACGAACCAGCAAGGCGAACCAAGCCGCCGTAATCCGGTTGTTCAGGAAGTGGAGAATGCGAATGCGGATGAAACCCGCAATGCCGATGATCCTCCCATTAATGCAGGGGGTGGCAATGAGGATGCTAGTCACAACACCACGCTTCCACCTTCGAATCGTACTGATGAAAACTCGGGTGAAAGTCTAAAAATCAAAAATCTCGAGAGCAAAATCAATACGTTGATTTCCTCTCAAGAGATAAAGAAGACTGGCATTCCTTGTCCATACCCAAGAGAGTGGGAATCAATCCCACATCCGGCGAAGTACAGTTTAATTAACTTCACGCCGTTTAATGGGATGGGTTCACCAACTCAGCATGTGATTTATTTCAAATCACACCTGGGGGTAATCTCTGGCAATGAGCCTCTGATGGTGCGGTCATTCGTTGGCACTCTTCGCGGAGCCGCCTTCGATTGGTATCGCCGCCTCAAGCCAGGAAGCATAAACAGCTGGGACGATATAGAGACTAAGTTCCTCACAAATTTCTTCGACGACGACACCGAGATCTCCATCGGATCGTTTCTCGATGAGAAGCAGAAGGATGGGGAGTTAGTCGACACCTTCGTCAAAAAGGTTCCGGAACAAAGCGATGAATTGCCGGGACCCGATCACTGAGGAATTCATCCTCCAGACCTGCCATAACAACCTTTCGCTGGACGTGTTGGAGGCAATGGGCACAGCACCATCCAAGACATGGAAGGATCTGAAAGTCCGAGGGGAGCAGGCTGAACGATTCCTCAGGAGAAAGAAGGCGGAGAGAGGCCAACAAGCGGTGAATGCTCCAACGCAGAATTTCAACCCAAGGGGGAAAGGTAAGGCACATGCTAATGCAGTTGATGCTAATCAAACCTTTCAATTGCAACCTCAGCAACAGCAGCAGCAACGAGCGCCACAACAGTCGCAGTCACAATGGCAACAACGGCCTCAGAAGCAGAAGTCTTCGGAGCCGAGGTTTCCTAAAGTGTACTCTTTCAAAGATGACGAAGTTCCCGGCATCTTTAAGCACCTATAAAAGAACACCTGGGACCATTGAAGGAACCCCGAGCAAACATCCAGACTGGGGGTCGTACGCGACCTCCTAACAAATTAACTTCTATAACGGCCCGTTTGGCGGTGCGTGTAGAAAACCAGGAGCCCGTTAAGGTTTCACCCTCACAAGGGTGTGATTCAAAACATGTGACTCCTGTAGATGCCAACAAGGCGATGTTTACTCAGAGGAAAACACGTCAGACAGAAGAATGCGTTATACCTGAGAATCTATGTAAATAGCCGATAGGTTGCTCTGACCGCAACGTCGATGAGTTGTACTATCGAGCTGGGGGTGCGAATAAATCTCAAAAGAGAAATACCCAGGAAGCGGACTCTCACTGTCCGTGTACCAAATTTATCAGGATAGTATTATCAGCGTGTAGCTGCCCTAAGACCGCTCTACAGAGGGTCTCGGTATTTGAGAGGATCTCCACTGAAGCATCAAAGCCCAAATCAAGACGTTTTCGCAAAAGACGATCGGTTGTTCGAGATGATGAATTCCCAGAAGTTACCATCAACATGGTCAATAAGGGAAAATCTCCGATTGTTTCAAGTGGTTCCAACCCGAATTTCTCTCCAGGAAGAAGAGTCAATTCGAGAATAACCCAACGAATATCTCAGCTTCAGCTAGAAGCCGTCGGATATAACGATTACCCGGAGATCTACGAAGGAATCTATTCCGATGACGAACTCTCGGATTCTTATTCCGCACTCGCCTCCGAAGATACAACGTCTAGCATAGGACAAGCTCAGGAAGTGTTCATGATCAACACCGAGCAAATAACCAAAATCATTGAGGATGCTCTAGCCAAGCAGAAAGAAACATTCAAAGTCGAAATGGAAATGGCTATGCAGGAGATGAGACAAATGCATGACCAACAAATCCGAGCTTTGTCGAATCAGCTAGTTGAATCAAACGTCGCAACAGCAATCCCGGAGACAGCAAAAGACTTTGGATCAGAGGCCTCAAAAAGAGTACTCCTTCAAAGACGAAGATGTTCCAGCCATCTTTGAATCACTCCTTAAAAATAACAAGATCAAGCTGCCACCGATCACGAATCAGGAGGAAGCTGACAATACTGCGGATCCGAAGTACTGCGCATACCACAGGAGGATCCTTCATCCTACCAAGGCCTGCTTTACTTTAAAGAATAGTATCCAGACCTTGGTTGAAGCCGGCGTCATAACGCTGGAGTAAGCCAGTTGAGAACGGCATAACTCCGACCGGTATAAGAGTATAAACTGCTTCCTGAGACTCCGAAGAGTATATGAGTATAAACTGCTTCTCAATCCTCCGACCGGTATAAGAGGTTAAACTGCTCCCTGATACTCCAATAGGTATATGAGTCTAAACTATTTCCTTTCTTCCACGGGAAGTTCCTAGAGATTGCCATACGTGGTATTCTTAAGGATAACCCGATCATGCAGCCGATACGATGATAAACCCAGTTTCGCAAGAAAAGCTGGGGGTGGATAATTCGTGTAACGGGAAGTTCCTGAAAGAATGTTACATGTAATTTTCTTAGGGATAACCCGATCATTACAAATAAAGTGATAAGCACTAAACCCACCGTTTACCTGGTCAAATCTTAGGACCACAACCAAAATCCCCTCTTGATTCCTCCAATGAACGAGAGGCCCACAAATCGAGCGATCAAACATTCTTACAGTTAGGATCGTTTTAAACCTTCCACTGGTCAAACCTTCCTATAGTTAGGACCACAACCAAAATCCCCTCTCGATTCCTCCAATGAACGAGAGGTCCACTTTCAAATCAAGTGATCAAACCTTCCTATAGTTAGGGTCACCTCAAACTCCCGCTTGGTCAAACCTTCCTATAGTTAGGGCCAATACCACAATTCATTCTCGATAAACGAGAAATTCATCTTTAGTTCGGTAATCAAACCTTCCGACAGTTAGGGTTATCCGAATCTTTTCGATTCTCGGAGTGGAAATCCCACTTCTAGTTTCTTTCTTGCACTGGAAATAGAATATAAAATTCTTCCTTTCCAGAACCAAGGAATAGAATATAAAATTCTTCCTTCCTTGTTCGGGGGATAGAATATAAAATTCTTCCTTCCCCACACCAATCCTTTTCTAAGAATTTAGGATTCATCTTAGGAAGTTTATCCCGAATCCTAAGCAGGGATAAGTCTGCGCCTAACACGCGCTGCCGGTTTAGTCTTTCTCCATAGAAAAAGACACCAAAGTTCGATTCTGGGGTATTTTATCCTGAAACCTAAGAAGGGATAAGTCTGCGCCTAACACGCGCCGCCGGTTAGTTCTTAACTGTTAAAAAGAACACTCGCCCGCATATTCAACATTGTGGCAGGTTGTTATTAATAACACCAAAATCCACGCCTTACACGCATGGGGAATGTCATCCTGAATCCTAAGAAAGGATATGCCGACGCCTAACACGCGCCGTCGGTTTAGTCTTTTTCCGTAGAAAAAGGCACCAGAGTTCGATTCTGGGGTATCTTATCCTGAAACCTAAGTAAGGATAAGTCAGCGTCTAATACACGTTGCCGGGTAGCCTATTCCCGTAAGAATGGCGAAGTCTAGGTATTCAAAGTCGTAGCATAAAGTCTAAAGGAGTTCATTCCGTTAGCATAACGTTACATGCAGAACAGATTTAGACAATCCGCATGCTAGCCCGACTCAAACGGTAGTCGGTAAAGGCTAATCAAATCCGTTGAAGGCTGGGGGTTAGCCAAAAATCCTAAAGTCAACACCTAACATGTGTCGCCGGGTAGCCTATTCCCGTAACAATGGCGAAGTTTATGTATTCAACATCATAGCACAAAGTCTAAGGGAGTTCATTCCTTTAGCACAACGTCACATGCGGAACGGATTTAAACAATCCGCATGTAAGCCCGATTTAAACGGTGATCGGTAAGAGCACGTCAAATCCGTTGAAGGCTGAGGATTTGCCAAAAATCCTAAGTCAACATCTGATACACGTCGCTGTTTAGTCTTTTCACAAGAGAAAGATGAAGTCTACGTATTCGATATCGTAGCACTAAAAGGGTTAACTCTTTTAGCTTAACGTCACATGCGGAACAGACTTAAACAATCCGCATGCTAGCCCGACTCAAACGGTAGTCGGTAAAGGCTAATCAAACCCGTTGATGGCTGAGAATTTGCCAAAAATTCTATAAATACAAGTCATTGAAGCAGCAATTCTATAAATTGGTCTCATGACTCAAGTATCTGCCACGCTCTAATTCCTTAAGAGCTTAAACTGTGTATACTCCAGCAGACGTACGAGTATAAATTGTGTCAAACGCCGGACAACGCGTCACAATGAAGCTCGGACGCCGGACAACGCGTCACAGCGAAGCCTGGACGCCGGACAACGCGTTGCAATGAAGCTTGGATGCCGGACAACGCGTCGCAAATAAAGACTCAACAACAACAATCGAGGGTCAGTTGAACCAACAAACACGAGCTAAAGATCGAAAAATCAAGAATCGACTTGAAGTTCAAAATTCCGACAACGGTCAGACAATAAATGCATCACCGGAATCCTTACAGACGTTCGACAAAACACCGAATAGCCTGAAGGAATTGAAGGGATCCAGAACAGAAGCCATTTCAAAGTCCCGTTACACCGACTGAAGGTTGGGGCAATCATATCCAAAGCATTCCAGACTTTTCTATAAAAGAAAGAGGCTGAAATACTTTGGAGGGGGTATCTGTAGGCGTATAAAATTACCTATAGGTCCCTTAGCACAGCTCGGCACGGTGATTCGACAAACCATCGAATGACGAGGCGACGAGGTCAAAAAATCGCACGCGAGCAACGGAATGCATCCATTCGCGTGCGGAATCAAGCCAACGGTTCGGGGAGTCAACGAGTCATCCAAACAAGAGCGAACTCGGATGAATCACGATCGAATCAAGATCAGTTTCGGACTCAAATTCAGAGGTGGATCTACTGCCAAATCGGGTCAACGAATCGAATCCGAACCAATCAACCACACAACTGAATCACGGACAAAATGGATACAACGACAAAAATGACGGAACCCAAACACCTAGAGGGGCTCGGCCGAAACCGAGCCACCTCAAGGTGGCTCGGCCCAAGCCGAGCTACCTTGAGGAGGCTCGGTGGCCGAGCCACCTCAGGGTGGCTCGGCCCAGAGCCGAGCCACCCTGAGGTGGCCGGCCCAGATCTGTGCAAAGGCACAGATCTAGGTGCCTATAAATAGGCCAAGGGGTTCATTTGTTGGGGGGGCTTTTGGAGAGCCGAAACTCTGTCGAATTGAGACCTCATCTTGGAGTTTTTGAAGGCTTGAAGACTTGGGCATTCAGATCTGGTTCTTGGCGAGCATCCGCGTCACAAAAGGCAGGAGTTCGAGAGAGGAAATCAGATCTGAGATCTACGTAGGCACACTCCGGATCAAAGCTTGGTCTTTGATCCCGAGATTAGGGCGATTTGTTCCTTGGTGAACTAATCCCCC
Organism: Asparagus kiusianus; assembly: GCA_022839385.1. Classification (NCBI taxonomy): domain Eukaryota; kingdom Viridiplantae; phylum Streptophyta; class Magnoliopsida; order Asparagales; family Asparagaceae; genus Asparagus; species Asparagus kiusianus. Next base: position 45,585 of record BQKN01066914.1, read on the forward strand.
CGGCTATTATTTCCTTGGCGAAATAATACCCATCATACTGCGTAGATCCGACCGGATCTAGATCATGCGGTGGTCAACGGATCAACCCCCGGCGCAGGCAAACAACCCACGCAAGCGAGCGACCGCAAAACAGGAGCTCGTGATTTGTTCGGCAAAAGGAGAAAGTTGTAATCTTTATTTCTTTTTATTTGATTTTCATTGTAACCGGATCTTATAAAAAGACCGGATCTTTGTAACGAAAAACTGTTATTCAAGGTAGCAATGAACTCGATGAAGAAAGATACGATTTTCACCGTGAACACAAACAGTACAAGGGAACGCAGGTTAGAGCGAGAAACGAGGCAGAGAATCGAAGAGTCAAAGTATCCAGATTTCAGCCTGTGAGTCGACTCATACATGTACATGAGTCGACTCATCAGGTTGAGTCGACTCATGCCTGTCATGAGTCGACTCATGAAACCAAGCTCAGTTTGCAGTTAGTCTCTGACCAGCCGACTCATCAGTTATGAGTCGACTCATACGAGGTCATGAATCGACTCATCTCAGTCATGAGTCGACTCATTGCTGGTCTTGAGTTCTGTCCAGTTTCAGACGAGTCGACTCATCTCAGTCATGAGTCGACTCATCGGAGTTTTCCATATTCGTTAAGGACTCTATTTACGTGTTTTCCTATTTGGGTTGGGTTTGGTTATTTACCACTTTGCCATCCTCGTTTGTACACATATATAAGTGATTGTTTTAGGGTTTAAAACAATCGGGGAGATTAATCAGGAGAGATTAAAATTGTAATTGAGATTTTGAGAGACTGTTCTTCAATTCTAGAGTGAGATTGTGAGAGATTGTAAATTGCATACTCATAATCTAGAGAAGGTATTTTCCTTCGCCCAAAACCTGAGTTATTCTTGTGTTCTTATTGTTTTCTCCTCTACCCACCTTTGATAATTCCGCGATCAAAGGTGCTCGCACGGCAACTCATATCAGTATGCCAATTCATCGCACTCCTGTACAGACCGGTAACTAAGTATAACAACTTATCGTATAACCATGCGGACCGATAGTTAGGTATATCAACCTTTGTGTATCTTCGTGCGGACCGATAGATAGGTATTTCAACCTCTGCGCATCTCCATGCCGACTGATAGATAGGTATATCAACCTCTACGCATCTCTATGTGGACCAATAAAGAAGTGTAGTCCATCTGCGGTCTTATTGCAGGACCCGACTAAAGCATTCGAAGTATAGTCCATCCACGGTCTCATTACGGGACCTGACTAACCCCACCCAACCGATCATAATTATAATATATATAATAATAGCCGCTACTTTTAACGATTGTAACCTATTTAGATACCCCAAAAAATGTAATCATGCATACTCAATCCCCATATGTGTACTTCTCGAACTATGCATGAATATCAGCTCATGTCTTGCAAAAAAAAGCTCACCAAACAAACACACAAGTAAATGGTTCAATCTCACAAAAACCGACCTGATCAGTCGACCGACAACCTCATCGGTCGACTAATAGGATCGTTCACAAAACAACAGGGCAAACATGAGCCCGTCAGTTGACTTATGCTTGCCATCAATCGACCGATAACCTCCCGTCAGTCGACTAATAGTAACTTCAGCCGACTGAACAGGCCGAAAATACACAGTTTATTCTTCTCTCGTGTTTTCTTCAAAGACTCGGGTTTTTATCAGATTATATAAATAAAACTTGATTTCATTGTCATGTATACTTAGCCAAGAGTTTGTTTAGACAAGATGAATCACAAGAACACATAGATCTAGGGTTTAACATGCAAATCAACATAATTCTTGTTTATTTTGACAATCTAAAGCGTATAAACTATATTAAACTATAATTAACTCTTTAAAATAAACTCCAATGATCATGATCATGTCAATGTCTTAGTTTCAGATTCGTTCTACTGTTCTTGACATAAGATTTAATCATAAACATCACATGTAACTTGTTTACTATTAGATTTAAACCCTAAACATAAAATTAAACATATAAATCTATTAAAAACATGATTTTTATTCAAGGAAAAGGTTTGGACAGAGGTGATCTTTCCTTTGCACGTGTACAAGGCTCTGAAAAGAACAACAAGTGATTGGTCCATCGCCAAACACCGAAAATCCCGACTTTTCCTCAACGTTCTCCTCATAAACTCTCCCAAAAACTCACTTTAGGGCTAGGGTTTGAGAGAGAGGAAGAGGGGCTGCTAGGATTTAAAACTTTGATATAAAGATGATAATTTTTATGAAAACATAGGTATATATATATATATATATATATATATATATATATATAT
>BQKN01066914.1:47916-73120 GCA_022839385.1 Asparagus kiusianus
TATATATATATATATATATATATATATATATATATATATGCAAACCCAAAAGAAACTTGTTTGACCCGAACCAGGAAACTTAGTCTGATTGAGAAATTAACCTTCGGTAGTTTGGCTGTAACTTTCTCATCTGACCTCGGAATGAGGTGATATAAGATTGTTTGGAAAGCTGTTGAAGAGATCTATAACTTTGATCTTTTAAGTTTTTCTAGATTCAAACTGGTATGTAAAATATATAAACTCTTAACTAATTATTTTTTCCAGATTTCTCTTCGTGCATGTTTTGTGTATTTGCACTCATATATTCACAAATATACATTGAATTAATCTCAAATAAATTCCTATCATACGTAAACATCAAAATATATTATTTTTCACCACATAACATATTTATTTTTATTTTTTACATAATATTTAAAATTTTGAGGTTTTACAATAGTGCGCATTATCTTGATCCCTAATCAGAAATAAGTCTACGCCTAACACACATTGCCGGTTAATCTTTTACCATAAAAGAGACACCTAAATTCATGCATGGGGGATATTATCTCGATCCCTAATTAGAGATAAGTCTACGTCTAACACGCGTTGCTGGTTAGTTTATTCCTATGAAAAATAACAAAGCTTATGTATTCAATATCATAAGTCTAAGAGAATTTATTTTTTTAGCACAACATTACATGTGGAATGGATTTAGACAATTCACATGCTAGACCAATTGAAACGGTAGTCGGTAAAGACTCGTCAAACCCGCTGATTGCTGAGGGTTTGCCAAAAATCCTATGAGTATTATGCTTATCTATTCTAAATAGAATAAGTAATCATAATAAGGTACAAAAGTCACTGACGCATCAGCTTCACCCGTTGGTCTCGTGACTTGAACAGCTGAGCTAACCTCAACTCTAGCTGAAGCTTCTATAATCATTGGAGCCTTGAACATATTTTTGAGGATGATAACTTCAGATGCTCGGCAGCTTTAGAGATAGTAGCTGTATCAGCACCAATGGCTGGTCCTATAATCAAATCTTGAATAAAGAGCTCAACCTGGCGAGCGTCCTATGCATTCTCAACTCACTCTTCCCAAGACTTCGATAAGTATAATAGTATAAACTGCTTCTTCCCTTACACTCCGATGAGTATACAAGTGTAAACTACATCTCCTTGAACCTCTGACAGGTACACGAGGTTAAACTGATTCCCGAAACTCCAAGGAGTATATGAGTATAAACCGATTCTCCGCGCCCAACGCCTTAAGAACTTAAACTGTGTAGACTTCAGTTAAATGTATGGGTATAAACTGTGTTCACGCTAGTCAACGCACCGATAATTTCACCAAAATAAGGCTAGGAAAAATTTTAGGTCAAAGGATAATTCTGGGGAGTTCAATCATGATTCAGATACAAACTCCCAATGAAGATGAACCAGTCCAACATCGATTCAACAACACGAGCTAATTCAAATATCAACACACTAGTTTTAGTTCAAGATTTCGACAACGGTCAGACGATAAAAGTAGCACCAGAATAATTTTAGACTATTCGACAAAATACTGAATAGACTGAAAGCTGAAAAAGTCATCGAATTGAAGGCTGGGCCTATCATATCCAAAGTATTCCAGACTCTTCTATAAAAAAGAATAAGACTGGAACACTTTAGAAGGGGTATCTGTAGGCATCAAAAATTACCTATAGGTTCCTACACATAACTCGAGATGAAGAGAAGGCAATAAACATCGTTATCCGAGTTAAAAAGGATCATCTGATGTCATAGATGTAGGCGTATAAAATTGCCTACGGGTCCCTTAGCACAGCTCGACGACGTCGATTCGACGTACGAACCATCGGGCGACATATCCAGGCACGACTGTTATCCCACAACACCGAAGCCAAGCGATATACGACGAAGTGGACTAACGAGGCTAACGAACCGCACGCCAACAATCCATTTAACACGTGGAATGAAGCCAACGGTTCGAGGAGTCAACGAGTCATCTAAACAAGAGCGAACTCGGATGAATCACGATCGAATCAAGATCGGTTTCGGACTCGAACTCAGAAGCGGATTAACTGCCATATCTGGAATCAAGTCAACAAATCGATTCCAGACCAAGTCAACCACAAACCGAATCAAATCCGAACAACGGAGAACCGGATAACAACGAAACGACGAAACGGACAAAACACCCGGGGACTCGGCCTTAGCCGAGCCACCCCAGGGTGGCTAGGCCCAGTTCTGTGCACGGGGCATAGTTTCGAGCGCCTATAAATAGGCCTTCAGGTTTATTTGTTCAAGGGTTGGATTTTGGAGGAGGCGAAGCCCTGCAGGATTGAAATCTTAGATCTAAACAAGATTCAAACTTTAAGACTTCGAAGACTTGCTCATCCGGATCTGGTGCTCGGCGATCCTCAACGCCAAATAAGGCAGGAGTTCGAGAGGACCGGATCCCAGATCTACGTGGTTACACTCCGGATCTAAGCTTGGTTCTTAGATCCCGAGATTCGAGCGGTCGTTTCCTTGGTGAAACGATCCCTCCCGGCTATTATCTCCTTGGTGGGATAATACCCGTAATACTGCGTAGATCCGACCGGATCTAGATCTCGCGGTGGTCCACGGCAAACAACCCCGGCGCAGGCAAACAACCCACGCAAGCGAGTGACCGCAAAACAGGAGCTCGCGATTTGTTCGACAAACAAGGAAACCAAGTTGTAATCTTTCTTTTCTTTTATTTTGATTTTCATTGTAACCGGATCTTATAAAAAGACCGGATCTTTGTAACCGATAAACAGTTATTGAGATGGCAATGATATCAATGAAGAAAGCAACAAATTTTCCCGCGAACAATAGAGAAGCTAACAAGCGCACAAAGCGAGTCGGCGAAGTGTACGAATAAATGAAATGCGCGAAAAGATGATGAAACACCTTGTGTGTTTTGCCCACATGGGCGAAACACACAGGCTGTTTCGCGCGTTCAGCCTCCCGACGATGCGTCTTTCGATATAATTCCAGGATTCATTTGTTCTAGAGCTTCCCCAACTAACTTGAGGCTATTTTTGAACGTGAAAAGTGATCATCAACTGAAGATAAGATCAAATCATGAATTCTTATCCAAAAACGGGGTATCCGAAGCCTATAAATACACCCCTAGGGCCCCTATACAAAGGATCAGAAATTTCGACTTAGAGGTGAAGACCTGATGTTTTGGAGAGCAAGGAGCACGAATTTTAGATATAAAGGTGAGTCTTGGCCAGTTCTTTAGCAGAAAGAGGAAGAGTTCGAGAGATTTGCAGCCCCCTTCAGCATCCTTCACCTATTTCCTTAAGATCAGACTTCATTTTGATCTTGAAAAGAGTACTTATCTCACCTTGCTGAGATATTTACTTTAGTTCTTGTTTTCTTTATGAAACAAGATCTACCAGATCTGATACTCGACGGTCCATTGAACAAAGAGTCCCCGGCACATGCAAAGATCCCACGTAAGCAGCGATTGATAAACGATACTGCGTGTGTTTCTAGAAGATCCCTCTGTTTGTTTTCATTATGTAAGAAAGTCTTATAAAAATACTAACTTTTATTTTTGAATCTGTAAGACGATAAACATTGTAATGGATTCAACAATGAAAAATATTTCTGACGCAAACATGACTAACTCTAGTGGGATGACTGAGGGAGGCTCCTAGGTCAGAATGGCAGAAAATCCATCCTCCGGCCAAGATGCAGCTTCTCTTGTTTGAGGCAGCAAGATCTCACTTGCTTGTTGAGTCGTCACATCTTTCTTTTACCCAAGAGGGGGTGTTCTCACCTTTGTCACACCTCTAGCCTTATCTTTCGGGGGCTTAGCTCCCAAGATAGGCCTTAGCCACTTATGCTCCTTAGTCTCCTCTTCTTCTCAGACCATTTTAGCCTAAACTATAGTAGGATTCAGGCCAGCCAGCATAGCTGCAATCTTGGCTACATTAGCCTTAATCTTCTCGACCTCCTCTAGGCTGACTCAGACTAGAGGCACTTCTGAGGCCTTGCTGATTAATCCACTTAGGACACCTTGGAATCCTCCATCCGTAGTGCTATACCCTTTGCTCGCACCTTGTCCTCCTCAATTGGAGGAGTCTGTAAAATGTCAACAACTCACAATACCGGATTGTCATAAAGATTCTCACTGCAATAAGACCTAGCATAGGCTCAAATCTTATACAACCCACGCTTCTCTACCTTCAAAAGTGGACTAGCCTATAAAGAGTATTTATTTATCTCGAGCCAAGTAGAGCAAGCCAAGATCTCGTTGGCCCCAAAGACAAAGACAAACCGATCTTCCAATCCTTATTCGAGTGTGGGGTATTAAAAACAAGCTTGAACCCCCCCCCCCCCCCACGGATGGAAGTAGTAGCCCTTCAAGCTTGCGGACCTTGATGCTAATTAGGTGTTTGAGAATCCCCAAAGTTGGCTCCATCTCCACTCAATGGCAAATTATGACAAACCTAACGAGCATAGCTACATAGTTCGGCTTAATCTGTGATAGCGAGACCCCTAGAACTTAGAAAATACGGAGGAGAAAAGGGTGAAACAGAAGTTTATTGTAAAACCCTGAAAATTTGAATATAATGTGATAAATAATTATAAATATGTTATATGATGAAAATAATATATCTTTAATGTTTGAGTATGATAAGAATTGATTTGAGGTCAATTCAATGTATATTTGTGAATATATGAGTTCAAATTCACAAAAAATGCACAAAGGCAAAGAGTGAGAATCTGAGAATTTTGACTAGTTGAGAGTTTTTATATTTTGCATACTTTTTTAGTCATAATCTGGAAAAGTGTATAAGATCAAAGTTGTAGGTCTCTTCAAGAGCTTTCCAATGAATCTTAGATTACCTCATTCCGAGATCGTATGAGAAAGTTACACCCTTTTTACCGAACCTCAGTCTGAGTATGGTCCAGAACCCTGCGCAGTCGACCGCAGTGGTCGATGCGGTCGACCGCTGGGCGAACCTGTTTCTGTCAGTTCTGTTTTAGGTTGGGTTTTATTTATACCAAACCCGGTTGTTACTCTAAGTATATATACTCGTTTTGAAGCTCTCAGAACCCTCTTTTGAACTCTAATAGCCTCAGTCCCCTTCTCTCTCTCCTCTCTAAACCCTAGCTCGAATTTTGGCATTTTGGGGGAATTTCGAAGGATTCTCGGCAGATTTTCTGAGGGATTCAACAGGGGATCATCCTCCTACAGATCAAGGAGCGTTATCTGTTGTCCTTCTTGTTTTGATGATGTTTAACAAACAATTTACTTCTAATGTTGTTTGTCTAGTGTTTTTGTTTTTGTATTTCTTCTAGGCAAACAACGTAGTTGGAGGTTGGATGGAATAGCGCTTTAACGACGATATCAAATGGAGGTTGGCGGAAATGTGGAGTGAAGCAACATACAATTCAAGTTAAAGATCAAGTTCAAGCTTCATCCGCAACGTGTACCAAGTCAAGCTTATTGAAGATCAAGATCAAGCTTGGGTAATCTAGTTTAGGCTTTATATTATGTGTGTTAAGTACGTTAAGCTCAATATCTATACACACACGTTTTATTGGTTTTCATATATATATATATATAGTGATATATATATATATATATATACACACACACACACACATAAGTTTTGGTTTCTATGCATATATATAGTTTCATATATATACATACATAGTTTTGAGTGTTCATGTATATATGCCCATATATGATTTCATCTTTAACAAGCTTATATTTAATGAAATCATACTTAGTGTTTTGAATATATTGTATAGAATATGCAATCTTATGAAAATATTGTATTTCTAGGTTATAGACTTCATAACAACATGTTATATCTTTTATCAAGTCTATACAATCAATTCATAAAGTTTCAAAATGCTGTTTGAGTCAAAATATCAAAATATCAATTTCCAGGTTTTCATGTTTTTGAACATATTTGCAAAATGATGATATTTTTCATTTGGGAAGTCCTTTTTCGAAACCAGTCGTTGTAGCATGTTTATTATCATGTCTACAATCATTCTCCAAAGTTTTACATTTTTTAGAATTTATTTAATATTTTTAAACAGCATTTTAAAATCAGCAAATCAGATTTTCTACATATCAGTTTTCGGTCGACCGATCCGGTCGACCGCTCATATGTTCATTTCTCACTGGGCGACAGAGAGTCTGTCGATCGACCGGTCCGGTCGACCGAAAGCTCCATCGGTCGACCGACGAAGGTCCAAAACCCTTCTTCGTGTTTTTGCTCTCTGCCGGTCGACCGACGAAAATTCCGGTCGACCGACAATATAGCCGTTGGCTACTAACGGCTATTTCTGAGCTGTTTCTCTGGGGGCTGTTTTGTCATTTGGCTTGGGGGTTTTGGCTGAGCTTTGAGTGGGTATATATACCCCATTGCTGATGTCTTTTCAAACTAATCAAGAGAGTTTTAAAACAAGTTTAAGAAAGTTTTAATCAAGGGTTTAAGTTTGTTTAAAGTGTGTTTATGAGCTTTTAAGCATTTGAGTGTGTTTGAGTTTGTGAATTCAATTTCACAAGAGCAAGTGGAGATCATCCTTTGGTGTTTGAGCATTCACTCTTCTCCTACTCTCTTGTCATCTTTAGAGAAGTGTTTCTAAACTCATCTAGCAATTTATTATTTTGATTATAATTTCCATAAGCTAGATTTATATTGAGTTTAGTTTAATTGTTTTATTGATACTCTTTGTTCACACACAACCTATTGAGCTTAGTGTATTTACATTCATAGTATAATTTGGGGTTGTGAGTTTGTGACTAAGAGTTGTGCTTAATTGAGTTCTCACTTTGTTTAGAGAACAATCATTTAATTTATATTGTACTTATTGAGAGATTCACTTATAATACACTTGTACACCGAGAGAAGTGTGTGGTGAGAGACGGGGTCGAATCCAAGAGGAGTGGCGTCGGTTGACGTGCCTAGGGAGAGGTTGTAACCGAGCACTTGAGGAGGAGGACACGGGCTAGGACCAACACTTAGTGTGTGAGGTGTGATTGCATAGTGATTGTATTGTGAGGTGTAAACGTTGTTCGGGTGAACGTAGAAAACCCGATTGTGATAGTGGAGATCTCCTCGAGGTGAGGAGCGGGGACGTAGGTCATGGGGACCGAACCTCGTAAACATATCCTTTGTTTGTGATTGCATTGGCGCACTTGTTTTTCATGTTCATATCTTACATCGCCATTGTGTATTGCTTGTTGATCATTTTGCCCTATCACACTTGTAGTAAATCTGTTTATCCTTGTGTTAGTTGACATATCCTTACATATATCATATTGTATATCTCTTTGGTAGGATATATCATCTTGTGTTAGTTTATATATCCTTACATATATATTTCATCATATAGGATATATCTCATTGTTCATATTGCTTATTCTTGCTTATATCTCTTGTATATCTATCTTGCAAGAATATATTTGTTAAGTAATTTTAATTGGCATTTAATCGGATTAGATTAGCATAAGACCCTAATCACCCCCCTCTAGGGTCTAACATTCTCCACATCAGAGGCGAGTAACATCTCGCCCAACTTCTTCCCTTTTTGTTTTTCATGCTTTGTTTGAGTTTTATTGGGTTTTATTGGGCCAAATTCGTATTTTATGAATAGCTAATAGATCACTATAGCATATATTATGAGATTCAGGTGTTTCATATTTTAAAAGCTCACCAATGAATTCTATTAAAGAGATCTAGATCTGAATATGTTTTTAAAAGGAGTAAACTTCTGTCTTTTATTGTTTTAACAATATATACATCATGTTTAAATATGTTTGAGATCTTGGTAATGATTTCTAAATGTGAAAAATTTCATTTTTATCTATTATACGACATTTTAAGAATGCTATGTTGCTGTAAACTCAAAGAGAGAATGGAATATACAGGTTTCGAAGCTGACAGAAAAAACCAGATCTGGGCCTCTGTCTGCCTTGCGGTCGACCGCACCGGTCGACCGCTGGGCGCGCAGAAGGGGCAGAACTTGTCTGCCCACTGCGCGGTCGATCGGGTCGGTCGACCGCGATGTCTTGGCGGTCGACCGCACGCCACGGCGATCGACCGTGAGGTTTTCTGCTGCATAGTGAGTTTCTACTCTGAGTGCGGTCGACCGGGTCGGTCGACCGCCGCACAGTTATGGTGCACAGTTGTTTTTGTTATGTATTTTCGTGTGTTCGAGGGATTACCTCGATTATTTGATATTTAGATTTGAGTTTTACTATGTATCCATGCATGATAGATGACCTGAGGACACCAGTTTAGAATCATACACCGAGACGCGTGTGAAATTTGTATAAGTGTATCTTTTCACATATCTCATCAATATTTACTATTTGGTCCATGTGTTGGGCAAACTATATTATTTCAGTCCTCGTGTTGGACTATAATCCATTAAAGTCCTCGTGTTGGACTATAATCCATTAAAGTCCTCGTGTTGGACTATAATCAATTTCAGTCCTTGTGTTGGACATTTACCTATTAGAACATATGTGGACATTTGTTAAGCTATGAGTATGACACTTATCTGAATCAGGACATGACATGATTACATGAGATTTGGACATGATAGCTACCTAGGCTGGACATGACACTTATGTAATTTTGACCTTTGACACTTATTTGGTTATAACATGACACAGTATTTAAGTTCTAAAATGGGTTGTATTTCTCTTTATTATTGTTCCTGTATTAGATCTTGGGTTTGGTGTTTAGGGATTTACAATTTGAGATACAAGGTATATACATGAGGGTTTCCTTGTTTGGATTATTTCGCTCGACGTACCTATGCTCATGTTGTAAATCTCTAAATACTAAAATCCTCTTTTGTTAGGATCTATGATTTTAGACTATTATATATTAATTGTATTTTCTGTATACAACGAGCCCTTTCCCTTGGGGTTGGTTGTGATGTTGCTCACTAGCGCTTTGACGCTCGTTGTCCCACCCCCTTTCAGGTAACGAGCCAGAAGCCCGGAGAGTCGTAGGTCGATGGCGATGCACTATAGCTTCAGCTGTCTATTTAGTTATATTTTATTTATGGAGCTCCACTGTAGACTTTGTTTAGACCTTTGAGGACTTTATTCTAGATGTTATAAAGGCTGTGTGCCTTATTTCCTTTACTCAGACTTGTTGTATTTGAGATTTGTTAAGAACTCCAGTTTATTCATTTCAGACATTGACTTTGTATTTCTGTACGTTGGATGATGAAATATTATTTTGATCTCTATCATTTCATCGGTTATCTCTTATATTATCTTTAACTTGCTTTTGTACCTACACCTGTTATTGACTCTACTAGAGTGATATAATTGTGATGGTGAAACATGTTATTGCATGGTGTGGTGCATGGCAGGTTTGACATTCTTGGTTTCACCTTGGACTGCAGCCTTGTGTGAACCCAGGGGCGTCACATTTATACATCCTTATCTTTCACCGATGCCATCAAGGTGACTACTGGAGGAATATCAAATCTGTCGTAGTATAGTTCAAGCATTGCCAGAAGCACCTTAGAATGAAACTTTTGAAGCAGAGTAATCTGAGCTTCGTTATGGACAGGGGCGGCCGAACTCGAATATGCTATCTTTTTTCAGAAATGATTGTCAAAGAAAAGTCGGAGATGATCAGAAATCGTCCAAACACTACAAATAATTTTTAGGGTTTTTTGAAGAAGTGAAACTAACCCATTGGAAGATCATATGCATATATAGGCAAAGAGGTGGACACACAACATGATTTGAGCGACAGACTCGATCTCGAAGGACGGCTAAAAAGGCTCTTGAAGTTCGAGGTGACTACTTGATAACCGAAGCGACATCCTCTCTTTAACCGATGAACGATCTCCTTTGACGTCAAAGCATCACATCAACAACACCCATCAATGACTACTCGTTAATGCATCTCAAAATTCCAATAGACAACAATTTGATTTCACTCGGACCTGATGAGCCGTGTTTGAGTGAAAGGAGCTAGTATTATATCATAGAAATCACTATGGATAAAGCTCATTGAGGAAAATGACACGTGTCTCGATTAACTGGACATAGACCTGACCTAGTTCTTATGAAAGCCGACTCAACAGGCATCCTCGCCTAGAAGGCCGACCCGAAAGGCGTCCTCACTCGAATCGTCTCAGAAATCCAAGACGTCCTCACTCAATAGGCCTAGTCGAAAGGCGTCTTCACTCAACCACTCTCGAAGGACTGAGTGGAAAGACATTCTCTCTCGAACTCTACGATGTCAGCCGGTCACCATTACATTAAAATGCAAGGTCAAAATCATCATTGCCCCACCGATGAAGTCATAATGACTCATTGGACCACGCCAGCACTGCAGTCCCTTTGTCATTGTCATATTAAATACAAAGATGCTTCAGATCACCCGCTGCTGATACTTGTAAAATATCAGTTGACTAAGCCGACTACATGGAGTCAGCCAAAGTTACATAAATACCAATACCATTGTAGATTTGGTATAAAAGGCACATTGCCTACTATATGAAGGTACGCAAATTCTGCACACTTAAGAGAACTAAATCAGCTCCTTTCTTCTCTTCAGATCATTGCTAACTGGATCATCGGATGAACCATCAGAAAAGCTCAACTTCAATCCTCTAACGTGTTGTGCACGTGCAAGATTTTCTTTACTACACACACGTCAATCAGCCATCAAAAGAGATTAAGGGACCCTAAGCTCTTCGAAATCTACCCTAAATCCCACAACCTAAATTTTGACATCAACAATAGTCAAATAGAGCCTGAACATGTAGCACTCTACATCAAGAGTTAGTATCAAGTGCACCTAAATCTATGACATTAAATATATACACTAAATGAATATTAGGCATTTAATCATTCGATTTGGAGACCTGCACGAGTGAATACCAACCATCGATATTCCCGTTCCCGGCAACCTGTGTGGCCAACCTGTGTGGCCATTCCAGGTGGCTAAACCATGTACTCCCAAAAATCCCCAAATTACACCGCATAACTCCATAGCCACTCCTCTTTTTCTTATCATCCCCACGCCAAAAACAGTCCAAAATCAAACGCAGAGCCTAGAATCCTCCGCACACATTTCATTCCTCCTCTCTCTCAATTCTCTCTCTACCCCTATGCTCCATGGCGTTTCAAGCCGTCCTAATCTCACCCCCATCAAAACCCAACTACACCATCCTCCAATGAACCTTACATGCCTCTCATCCCCTCTCCTCTCCTTCCCCTTCTCCTCCCTCAGGCCCAAGCGTCTCCATTCCTTCAGGCCTCTCTCTTCTCTTAGAGAGACCAAGAAGCCCACCTTGAGAAAAGCCTCAAATGTCCCTCAGAATCTTAAGTTTGGGAACAAGAAGGCAGGAGGAGGAGGAGAGGTAGGAGGTGAAGAAGAGTCGTCTGGTGGGGAATTAGGAGGAGATACGGCGTTGAAGGGGACTGTTCTTGCTGGGCTTCTTCTGCTTGGAGTTGTCGGTGGGTTTGGAGCAGTTGGGTATATTTATAAGGATCAGGTCAATGCTTTCCTCACTCAGTTCTCAGGTTTCATTGAGGGTAATGCTGCTTTCTTCATTCTTGGTTGTTTACCATTACTAGGTTTTTTGTCCTTGGATTTGTTGGAATAAATTGATGAAGTTTTGACCTTGCGATATCTGAGCAAGGTAGGTGAACTGGACAAGATTGTTTTTAGGAAAAAATGAAATCTTGAAATTTGAAAGATGGCTTGAAATGATGGAGCATTTTCAGTAAGAAAGTTCTACTATCTTTTATCATGATGGAGTATTTTAAAAGGTTGTTTGGCAATCTGAAAATAGCGAAGAAGTATGAAAATGCCCTTAATTTTTGGCAAACATGAGTACATGACCAATAAACAATATAATGAATGATGTTTTCCTTTTGGAATTAAAGTTGAAATGGTGAAACTAGAAAGTAAAACTTTTGTGAAACAAACATTTTCTATATTGAATGTTATTTTGTAATTTCCAGCAACGAGAAAGAGTTAAACTTTAAAGGCTTATTATTAACATACTTTCCCTTTTTCTTTTTCTTTTTTTTTCTTTTTACTTCAACACTCATTTCATCAATTTTGAGCGGAAGTCAAAATTGTAAGATATCTTATATAGTGACATCACTCATACATTTTCAAGTGGTACTATCACATAAATAAGCATATAAAGTGCATGAAAGGTCTTCAGTTCTGCATTTCCAACACCACTTTCTTCCTACAAACATTATGTCAAGCGAAAATATTACCACAACCACAAAGATTGTATGTTTTACCCGAAAAGATTTGGGAGTCTCAACTTGATGTTGTCTATTGGACTGTTAGTATTCATGTAAAGAGTCTTTTGAGATCACTCTATGAACCACCTTTCGACTCATTGATGATGATCTTTCTATTATCACCCTTTACACTGAAGTGTATAAAGTAGTGAATTAGAATAAAATAGTAGTTGTTGAATGCTTGGTTGATTTGATCAGTGTTATCGAGGCGCAAAGCGCAATGCGGGGCGCAAAGGTCCCTTACGCGTACCATGCGCAAAGCACATAACGAGGCGTGCGCCTCACTAATTGAGGCGCATAACTCAAACTAATATTTGCCAACATCATAAGACAGAAACATATAAGCAACATATTAGTTACCTACATCCAAAATTATGAGAATATCAACTTAAATCATCAAATTATGCTAACTGAATTTTTAAAGTAATAAAAAAGATACAAGAAACATGTATTTAAATCATCAAATTAAGTGATTAACAATTATGAGCATATGTTTATAAATTGTCACATAAAAGACTAAGAAATATAATTAACAAACATGACTGTTCATAATTTTCTAGTTAGTATTCTTAATTGATATTTGCTACTTAGCATGAAAAGATGAAGAATGAATGTAACAATTACATATTTACATGTTCATAATTTGCTAGTTAGCATGCTAATTAGAGAATGAAGTTACAATTAGCAAACAAGTATACTAAATTACTAATTATTGTTTTCTTTTTATAGGTTAAACATGAAAAGATAAAAATAGATTAGCAACTAGTAAGAAAGAGTATATTACATGATATAAATATGTAATTATGTAAATTATTTAAAAAAATAGAAGAAAGAGTATGTTACATAACGCAGGTGCGAGGCGCACGTGAGGCGCGCGCGAGGCGCGAGCGAGGCGCACGTGAGGCGCGCGCCTCGCTGCGTGCAGCGCCCCGCCTCGCGTGCGGGGCGCATTTCCCCCAGGCCGAAGCGCCCCGTGCCTGGGGCGCGCCCGAGGCGCGCGCCTCAATAAGCCTGGATTTGATTTATGCGAATATTCTAGTACCAGCTTCTTAATGTTTTTCAAACTTCAGCCCTAGTACCATGGAGAACTTACCCTTGCAAAATTAGGCGCTCTAAAAGTATAATATGTTATTTACAAGTAAAAAATTAACATCATTATGAATATTATGCGTTACATAACCCATAATTTTCATTAGGTTAAGAGATATTTAGTCTCACGGACTTCACTTCACAATGTCAAACAGTTTTACTCACTAGTAAGGTCCTAACTCCTAAGTATACAATGTGAAGTGTAACTATGTCTCATTGTCTACGCAACGAAAATTAAGTTATGCAGAGGATGTTATGAAACTCCTTTTTAAAACTATGATACATAAGTATAAGCTAGATAACAATAGTTCTGACATCCGAACAACCCCATCTTTATAAAATAAACTTAAAGAAAACCAAAGGATAGAGTAGTTTAAATGGGGAACAAGCAAACATCAATTATGGAATCCCATACTGAACATTGCATCATGTTGTTAGTGATTGAACATTTTGCTACTCAGTGAGGTATCTCTTACAACTTTTCTTGCACTATCACTTCCTGTTTCTTGTTTGTTGGTTTGGGATTGGTTCTATTTTGGGTGCTGCATATCACAAGAGACAATTACATTGCACAATGAAATTATTTTATTCCATTATATTGTATAATACTCCTGGTCACCTTGGGGATTATTTGGACAATGAACCCTTAATATGTGCGCAAAAGCTTCATGTTAATGTATAACATAATTATTTGCACATAATAGACATTTTTCTTTCTGAGTTGTGCTTTGTTATACAACACTGATATTAGCGAACCTTGTCTTTGTCATAACTTTCTGCTAGTTGCACTTGAATAACTTCAGGTGTGTTTGGATATCATGTTGATTTTCTTGTTGTGTTTTTCACTATGCCGTTTTTCTTGATATAACCTGTTTTCAAAAACACCATGGTTAGTTTGTTTTGTCAAAGCTAGCTTGACTCTTTCCGTACATATATTATAACATTATCTTATATTATTGTAGATGTATTACATAAAAAATGTGTTAATATAATATATTAACCACACTAATAATATATTATAATAATTATATTATCATATTATATTATATATACTATATAATATTATTAATATATAAAATATTTATACTATATTAAAAAGTATAAATTTATTAAGTTAAATATAATATACTATTTATTAATATAATATATTATACTATGCGAAGATATCTTATATTTATTACAATATATTATCAAAATATTTTATTATAATATGATTTATTTTACTAACATATAATAAATTAAATTAATATAATATATTATATATGATAGTAAATACATACTAATGTCAGTAATTACATTAACTAACATATAATATTTAAAATGTAATATGTTACTAGTTTATTGTAATATTTTATTATAATATAATCTTTTACTATCATATAATAAATTATATTAATATAAGATATTATATGTGATAGTAAATACATATTAATGTTATTAATTACATTAACTACCATATAATATTTAAAAATATAATATATTACTAGTTTTATAATAGGAAACTATAATGTAATATGTTATGTATATATTAATTGTTTATAATTATTGTTGTATATTTTATTATAATTTAATATATTAAATATAGAAACTGTAATATAATATATTATGTATATATTAATTATTATAATTATTGCTGTATATTTTATTATAATTTAATATATTAAATACAATAAATTAAATTTATAGAATATAGTGATATTTGATATTATATTATTGTAATGGGTTTGATGGTTATGAAGTGCCAGATCATTTAGCAAAATAAGCTATCAAGAGATAGAAGTGCAAGGCCACACATTTTGATCTGACTTTTAGGGTGGGCCTCATGAAGTGCTGGATAATTTTGCATAGTAAGCTATCAAGAGATAAAAGTGAGAGGCCCACACATTTTGATGTGACTTTTAGAGATAGCCTCATCACATGGTTATCTCTTGGTACCTCATTTTGCTAAATGAGCCGCCACCCCATACCCATTATTTCCTTAATAATAAGATAATATATTACAATATAGTATTATGATATAATACAATATATTATAAATTTATAATTTATTGTCATGTAATATATTATATTCAAATATAGCAAATTTAATTAATAAATATACTATTATAAGTTATCATTGTATTAATATAATATAAGAAAAATATATTTTGATATATATAATTTTAGTAATAGTATTATATTCTGGTAATATATTATACTAATGATATTATATAATATTATATTAAAATGTATATATAATAGTTAAATATATCATAATTCCAAATTTTATTATCATGTAATATTTTATATTGTAACATTATGCATTAATTAATAATATTGAATATATAGTTTTAAACATTATAGTAATTATAACTAATATATTATATAGTACAAACATAGCATATTTATATTTTATAATATATTATATCAAGCACTGTTAATATATTATAGTCATTATAAGATATTATAATATAATATTATATATTAAACATTATGTTACTAAACCCAAAGCACTTCTCAAAATTCCAAACACCTAAAAGGTGTTTTCAGACAAGTGTTTTGTTTTTTGCTTTTTGGCCACAAGTGTTTAATTTTTACCATGAAAACACCAAGGTTTCCAAACACATGTTTTTATTTTGGCGAAAACACATTGGAAAGCGGAGGAAAAAAACACCATGGTTGCCGAGCATTACCTTCCTTTTTCCTGGTTTTGATTGATCCGTAATTCATCATTTGAGCAATCATCATATTATGCAACTACCTTCCCCCTTCTGCTTGTACTTTGTTTCTCTACTCAATCCAGTATGCTGGTGGTTCTGGTGCATTTATTGAATCCAACTACAGTATCTTATTATGTTTTGTACAATCAGGTTATGGTCCTGCTGGATATGCTTTATTTGTTGCTGTATATGCTGGTTTGGAGGTGAGATATTATGACAGCGACCCCACTTTGACAAGGTTTTTTTTGGTATTTAATAGTCTTTTTTAAGCAATTTTGTTGCACCTCCAGGCAAGTTTATTGAGGGAGCTGCCATGTATAATGCTTGCTATATTGGTGAACATGTGGGGATAATACAAACATATGTCACATCTGTTGCAATAATTGCTTCTTCCATTTTACTCATTCCCTTTTAACGACATGATATAGTTTATTATGCTTATCTCAAAGACATGATGCTACTATTTCTTGAACATGATACTTTCTCAACATTAACATAAACCTAGATGGGAAGTTTGATGCGCTAATGGAGGAACTACCAACGCCGTAACTCTTCATGGGAAGTCTAGCATGCAGGATACAAAAGAATTAGTAAAACCAGTTGGACACTGAAAACCTACTTTGGTGAGATTTTAGAGTGCAAAATAGATGGAAATTCAAAGCATTTGAATTTGATAATATGCTTGCCATTTTACATAATACTCATAATCTGGATAGCACGTATTGTCTCTTAACCTCATTAGGTCTTCAGCTGTATTGATAAATTTGTTCATTAATTATGATGCGGGGCGATCGTTAGTCGTCGATCAAGGATTTTATAGATTTTCTGGTATATTTGTTATTTTAGTAATATTTGATGTAATCTCCAAGTTTAGATAAAGGTCTCCTTAGGATTAGATGTCGGATTATTAGGATCTTTGAGATTTAATTTGTTAGATATTTTATCTTTGCTCTCTTTTTATTAGGATTTGCTTAGGATTTGATTTACTTTTCAGGTTTGGTTTTTCTCTATAAATAAAGTTGTAATCCTCCATGAGAATTAGACTATGATTAATGAAAAGAAATTTTTTTGAGATGTGAAATCTTTGTTAGCATGTGAAGTGTTAAAGTTATGATGTGTGTAGTGTCGGGGTGTGATGCCTTTGGGTGTGAAGCCCTTTATTTATCCTAGCCCTCCAATTACATCATTCTTCAATCAAAATTATCAAGAAAGGTGAAACTCGAAAACAAATCAGAGCAAAATACTGATTCAGAGACTAATTCACAACAAGAGATGCAATTTGACCTCGAGCCAAAAGCTAAACCACATCAGAAAATGAATTCAAAGTTCGAGCATGAACTCGAACTCGAGCGAGAGCTAGAATGTAAGCTAGAACCAGAAGTTGATTAGATGTTGATTCAAATCCAAAGCTTGAATCAAATCCAGAGCCTGAAATTGGGTCAAGTCTAAAAGCTAAATGTAAGATCGATACGCAGCGCAAACTCCTGGTCTAGATTAATTTGATTGTTGAGTTCATTATCCTATACCCTCGCCAGGTTAATATCGAGTTCTACAACTTCTCTTGAAACTCCTGCAACCCTCGAAGAAAGACTCACCAAATAAATTACATATTACACTTTTTCACTGTAAAACTCAAGGTCGAGTTTTCTCAAACGAGGGGAGATTTGATGCAGGGCGATCATTAGACGTCGATCAGGAACTTTATAGATTTATTGGCATCTTTATTATTTTAGTGATATTTGATGTAATCTCCAATTTTAGGTAAAGATCTCTTTAAAATTAGATTTCAATTTGTTAGGATCTTTAAGATTTATTTGTTAGAGATTTTATCTTTGGTTCCTTTTTATGAGGATTTGGTTAGGTTTGATATACTTTTTCAGGTTTGGTTTTTCTCTATAAATAAAGTTATAATCCTCCATAAGGAATTAGTCTATGATTAATAATTTTTTTTGAGATGTGAAATCTTTGTTAGTATGTGAAGTGTTAAAATTATGACATGTGAAGTGTCGGTGTTGTAGAAATAGGAGAGAAAAATGTTTTAATTTTCTCATTGATTAATTCAAAATTACAGCCTATTATATATAGGAAAGATACACATACAGGCGATAGTAGGAAACTAACCAATCTATAAATCAGGAAACTATTCTAAATATATTTGAATCCCTCAATTAAAGGGATATTGCTAACTATTCTATTTTCTAATTAATATATACATCTCAACACTCCCCCTCAAGCTGAGGACTAGATGTCATGATCCATTCCTAGCTTGGAAACATTATCATGAAAATTAGAGCTGTTTAGTCCCTTTGTCAAAACATCTGCGAGCTCGTATCCTGATGGAACATAAGACATCCATACTAGTCCGTCCTCTAGCTTCTCCTTGATGAAATGTCTATCAATCTCAATGTGTTTCATCATATCATGATGTATAGGATTATGAGCAATATTTATAGCTGATTTATTATCACAATAGAGCTTCATAGGTCCTTCCCACTTGACTTTCAAGTTGTATGGAATAATCTTCAGCCATAACATCTCACACAGACCTTGAGCAATTGCTCTAAATTCTGATTCAGCAAATGGTCTAGCCACCACATTCTATTTTTTACTCCTCAAAGTAATAAGATTACCTCCAAGAAAAGTACAGTAACTCGTGGTTGATCTCCTATCAACTATAGATCCTCCATAGTTAGCATCTGTATAAACTTCAAGAGAGAGATTCTTCTGTCTTTTGAACATGATTCTTTTTCCCGGATTTCCTTTCAAATAATGCAACACTCTATAAGCAACATGTAGATGTGGCTCCTGGATCATGCATGAATTGGCTGATCACACACATAATATGCTGTCTGGTCGAGTATGAGTAAGGTAAATAAGTCTGCCTACTAACCTCTGGTACATCTTTTTATCAACAAGCGGTTCTTCCTTAGCTTCTCCAAGTTTCTGGTTTGCTTCTATTGGCGTAGATACTAGTTTACACCTGAGCTTCCCTGTCTCCTTCAATAGGTCAATTACATCTGTTGGGATATGAAAATCCCCCTTTTTGAGTATGCCACTTCAATACCTAGAAAGTACTTCAATCTCTTGAACTCCTTTATCTCGAATTCTTTGATCAGTCAGTGCTTTAATTCTAGTTTCTCCTTTTCATCATTTCCTGTTACTATGATGTCATCAACATATACTAGAAGTGCAGTCACTCCCCTTACAACCGAGTGCTTTATGAAAAGTGAAAAGAGTATGATCACCTTGACTTTGTTGATATTTGAAGTCTTTCATGACTTTAGTGAATCTCCCAAACCATGCCCTAGGGGATTGTTTGGGGGATTGTTTTAGTCCAGAAAGAGCCTTCTTTAACCTGCAAACTCTGTTACCTGCATCTTCTTCAAAGCCTGGAGGGATGTCCCTGTAAATTTCTTCATCTAAGTCTTTATGAAAAAAAGCGTTCTTAACATCACACTGCAGGAGTTGCCAATCAAAGTGAGCTGCCAATGATAACCGAATCCTTATTGTATTCATTTTTTCCAAGATCAAAAGTCTCCTGGTAGTCTACTCCATAAGTATTGAGTGTATCCTTTGGCCACTAACCTCGCTTTGTACCTTTCAAGTGACCCATTAGCTTTATATTTTGGTGTGAAAATCCACTTACAATCGCTTATGTTTTCCCCTCTTGGCTTATCAACAATTTCCCAAGTTTGATTCTTTTCTATTGCAGCCATTTCCTCTCTCATGGCATTCCTCCATTCTTTCCTTGACAATGCCCCAGACACGGTAGTGGGAATAAAAATGGTGTTTAGGCTGGCAATGAATTTTCTGTGGTTTGATGATAAGTTTTTAAGGGAAACAAAGTGGGACAATGGGTATAAAGGCCTTTTTGTACATTCTCTACAACCTTTTCTAATGACTATAGGAAGGCCAGAATCATCTGTGGGTGGCTCAACTACTTGTGTATTGAAAGGAGGGTTAGATCTTATCGTGGAATCATCATTAGAGACTGGGTTGGATTCGTGAACTTGTTGCGGGTCTAGAAAAGTCCTAGAGTATACATACGAAAATCTTGGATCATTATGAATAACGTGAACTGTCACTTGAGGTAGGACATTAGTTTTTTCAAAATTGTTTTGTAGGACATGATCAGGATTCAGGATGATTGGGTTGGACACTGCTAGACTAAGATCTAATAATGGTGTATTTATAGTATGGAGGGGTAGATCAAGATCAGAAATATCACAAATGCTATATTTTAGCATTGGTGGAGTCTCCCTCTGAAGATAGGACTTGGTGAAATAGGGCTTTTGTAGCTGTGAATGTGCACAAAAGCTGTACATCCGAACACCTTAGGAATGAGGCCACTGGAACTTTAAAAATCTGGAAAAAAGGTATTAAGAACCTCGAGAAGGCAGTCTGTTTATCATATGGGTGGTAGCTAGGACAGCTTCCCCCCAATAGGTTTTAGGAACATTTCCTTAGAAAAGTAAAGCCCTAGTTGTGTTAAGTAAATGCTCATTTTTCCTCTGGGCTACCCCATTCTGTTGAGGTGTATCGACACAAGAAGAGTCATGAATAATTTTTTATTTTTGGAAGTAAGGTGACAACGTCTTGTTAAAGAATTCCCTAGCATTGTTTGATCAATAAGTGTTTGATGTTAACCCCAAATTGATTGTGAATCATGGAAAGAAAATTAGGGATAACAGTGCGAACATCGAATTTTTGTTTTGAGTAGATACAACCATGTAACTCTAATACACTCATCAATCAAAGAAACAAACCGTTGAGCTCCAGAGACATTTGAGATGGGAGAGGGACCCCATATATCACTTTGGATTAAATGAGAAGGCATAGAACTTTTTTTATTAGTGATAGGAAAAGATACACGAGTGTGCTTTGCTAACTCACAAACTTCACAATAAAAAACTAAAATGTCTAATCCTTCAAACAAATAAGAAAACATGATTATTAGAACTCTAAATGCACGATGACCTAGATGAAGGTGGTAAAGCCATATGACATCTTTATTGGAAGAACTAAAAAAATGACAGAACAAATTATTCATAATGCTCCGAGAAGATTACTCATAATGCTCCGAGAAGATTCGAGGTGATAGAGACTATTCCTTTCCTTGGCAAGTCCAACCTTCCTCCCCGATTCTTGATCTTAAAACATATAATAAGAAGAGAAAAAAGTTGCATAGCGTTTAAGGTCATGAGTGAGTTTATGGATTGACATGAGGTTGGTTGAGAGCTTTGGCACATGAAGCACATTTTTAAGAATAAGAGAGTGTAATACAGATATCCTCTAAGCCAGCAACAGTAGCTAAAGAACTATTTACAACGACAATCTTTCTATCACTAGGGTAGGGGGTATAAGTATGAAAAAATTGGGAAGAGTGTGTCATATGGCATATGACACCTGAGTCAATGACCCAAGAATTGACATAAAACTTGTCTGAGACATTCATGCAAATAGAGGGTGAAGATTTACAAGAGAGGGCTAAAGAACATGATCTAGAAGGTTTTTAGAGGATCCTAGCAATTTTTTTAATTTTTCTATCTCACTATTGAATCTTTGCTTTTCTATGTTGTCATCTTTTCTGAGCTGCTCCGTCAAGTGTGCTTAGGATGGAAACCTTGGTTGAAACTTTTCCTGTCCTCCACAGGTTCCCCATTCATGGCTTAGAGGCTTACCATTTAATTTCTAGCACCTTTCCTTTGTATGTCTCGGCTTCTTGCAGTAGGTGCACCACAGGTTGTCTTTATTTTCCTTACACTGATTGTCTTTTTCATAGTTCTTATCAATTTTTTCCTCTCCGGTTGATCTCCCTTTGTTATTAAGGCTGACCCTTTTTTGGTTGGAGGCTCGAGCATTATATCCCTTTGACTCTCTTCTGCCCTAATCAAAGAGATTGCCTCTTTTAAGGTAGGGAGTTCCTCCTCGCCAATAATCTATACTCGAACCTAATCAAACTCAGGATTTAATCTAGTCAAAAAATCATACACATGGTCTTTTTCAATAAAAATTTCAGAGTTGCAGCATCATCAAATTTTGCAAGATTGGCATATTTTGTCACTATTTTGTTCCCTTGTTTATTAGCTCCTGTTTTGATCTTTATCTCATATACTCTTGCTGCATCTCGGTCCTTTGAGTAGGTACAACGGATAAAATCCCATATTTCCTTGGCAGTGGCAAGAAACATGCAAGCGTCACTGTTTGTCAGGTCCATAAAATTCCACAGTCACAACATAATCATTGAGTCCTCTTCATGCCAAGCTCCGAATATTGGATCACGTTTGTCTGGGGTTGGCCCAACAAGATGGCTCAGTATTCCCTTGCCTTTTAGGTATGTGCGGACAAATTGAGACCACTTGAGGTAGTTTTTTCCATTAAGTCTAGAGGAGGCCCTAATATTTTGTATATCGTCAGTTTTCTGGGTGGAGTTCACTTCTTCGGATAAGGATGTTTCGGGGGTAGACATTGTTTTGGGAAAAAAGAATGAATCACGACAATAAAGGATGTGATAAAGAAGAAGGAAAAAAATCACAGCAATGAAGGCTGTGAAAGAACAATTATCGGAAAAATCGAAGGAAGAAAAGAAGAATTACAGCGACGACGGCTGTAAAAAATCAGATCAAGAACCCTAGGGCTTTGATACCATGTTGCGGAAATAGGAGAGAAAAATATTCTGATATTCTCATTGATTACTTCAGATTTACAGCCTATTATGTATAGGAAAGATACAGACGTTAGAATAGGAAGCTAACCAATCTATAAATTAGAAAACTAACTATTCTAAATATATTCGAATCCCACAATTAAAGGTATATTGCTAACCACTCTATTTTCTAATTAATTTATACATCTCGACAGTCGAGATGTGATGCTCTTGAGTGTGAGGCTCTTATGTTATCCTAGCTCTCCAATTACAGTATTCTTCAATTAGAATGCACTCCTCAAACATCTTAGCCATTTATCCTCTCAACAAAAGATCACCAATACTGATCACCGGCAAACAGTAACCAAGTGCACTATTTAACTCGGTAAGTTTCTTGTTGTTCGTGATGGATTACGGCACTATTCTGCCAGGCCGTCGCCGATTTCTCGCCTCCAGATCGAAGCCCTCGCGTTGTTCCCCATCAGATTACACTTCTGGTTGGTGTATAGGTTTGTGACTGGATTTACAAACGACCAAGGAATGAGTAACTAGGTAATGAAGGAATGAGTAACTACGTAATGGATATCGTTGAAAAAAGGTGTCTACTTGGGTTAGCATGGAAGGAAGGAAGGTCTATCTATTTTATTTACTAATGCCCTATGATGAACTCTTGGATAGATCGTCAATTCTGTGCTAATGATATTAGATAAATATTGAAGTCTAGTGTTTATGGATACATTAGGATATATGAGGTGATTTCATATAATTTACTACAGGTATTCATAAACATGATGCTTAGGTGAGTTAACTTCTACCTTTATGTTGCAGATACTTGCAATTCCAGCTATCCCGTTAACCATGTCAGCAGGTCTTTTGTTTGGTAGCTTTGTTGGTACCATAATTGTCTCTATTAGTGGAACGGTAAGTAGTTCTTTCAGCCCTAGTTTTTTTATAATTGATTGGTGGCATTCTATTCATTTAGCTGCAGTTCTCACATTCCCCCCCCCCCCCCTCTCTTTCTGGTCCTTTTTAGGTGGCTGCAACTGTGGCTTTTCTTATTGCTAGATACTTTGCCCGTGAACGTATTCTTAAATTGGTCGAAGGAAACAAAAAGTTTCTTGCAATTGATAAAGCAATTGGAGAGAATGGCTTTAGAGTTGTCACTCTTTTACGTTTGAGTCCTTTGCTTCCTTTCTCCCTTGGAAACTACTTATATGGTTTAACTTCGGTGAAGTTAGTGCCTTATGTGTTGGGCAGGTTAGTTATTGATACTTTGGCAAGGTGCATTAGAATCTACTCATGATCTATATATTTCAGTGCAAAGGTACAGGAGAATTGTTTTGCAACAGAAAGTTTTAGTTGCATGTTTTATATTTTATCGAAGAATGCAACCATAATGCTAACTGGGAAAACTTGGCAATAATATGCAGGTACATCAGTAAAGCTTCTATATAAAATGATGTGGGCATGCATTGATCTAGAAGAATGTAAATCGTTTTACTAACAGGGAGAATAACTTAATGATAAGAAGCAGAAATAGTGGATAGCATTTGTGTAAAAGAATGCTCTCATCTTTTGACAAAATTGTGGTTATCCTTAATAAAAAAGGAAATAACCAATATGATAGAACTGTTTTAAATTCATTAGTCATTCAACAACTAGTTAACTACTATGCATGTCACTCGTTAATGTCAGTTAGCTGTATCATACACCACACAGTTGTTCTTGGTCACAATTTAAAACTGTATGTATATTAAGCCATTGCCTTATTCCTTCAAACTGAATCTAAGAACATAACGAGCAGCATTCAAGTGTTATTTTCTCGTGTTCCTAATAGGACAGACATCTGTGGATTAGTCTTCTGGTTGCAAATGTCAGAACTCAATTTCATTGTTTTGTATATTATTATGTGATATGCCTCAAGTCATCAATTGATATCTACCCACTTTGCAGTTGGCTGGGGATGCTTCCAGGGACATGGGCATATGTGAGTGCTGGTGCATTTGGACGAGCTATCATCGTAAGTTGTTAAGCATTTGTCCTGATGAGTCAATTTGTGTGCCACAATCTATAGCAATATCTACTAACTACTATCATGTAAGCCCAATAACTTAGGAGGTCCCTGTTTGAAGAAAATGTTGGCCTTGATAGAGAGAAGCATAGCCATTGGTAATATTTAACTCTTAATGAAGATAGCAGAAATCAAGAATGCATTTATTTCATGTACGGAAGCACCAATAGCTTAAAAGTTTGATTGAAAGAGAACAATGCCTCTCAGTTAAATAGAATCATTATAAAATTAATTTTGGGGAAGATTAAAGATACTAGTTTAGAGAGAACTTTAGGTTTTAACCAGTGTTATCAAGGTGCAAGGAGCACTCTAGGGCACAAATTTACCTTGCGCGCATCATGCGCAAGGCGATGCGCGCGCCTCAATGAAGTGAGGCGTATACGACAAGCAAAATTATTATATAT
>BQKN01066914.1:78120-118898 GCA_022839385.1 Asparagus kiusianus
ACATACGTGTATATATATGTATGTGCGTGTGCAAGCGGGTGCGCGCGCGTGCGTGCGTGCGTGTATATACATACGTACGTACATACATACATATGTATGTGTATATATACATGTGTATGTATGTATGTATATATATGTGTGTGTTTATGTATGTGCATACACACACACACACATATACATATGTACATGTTTTTTCTTACATATGACAGTACTACTAGATAGTATCAAGCTTGTGCCGTAATTGGTAGTCGGGTTGGATCTTGTATATCTAAATGCTTTAGCATACTGCTATATTTTGTATGCTGTGTAGATCATTAAATATAAGCGTGATGCATGATATTTGGGCCACCATCTAGCTTTAACTCTGTTTAATAATGTCATTGTATACTACAAATTCTTGAGCAACTTCAATCAGTGGACTTTAGGATTTTCGTGGAGAAGTGCGTCATGCGGGTGCTATATAACGCCAATAAAGGAATGCACGTTGGAAGGAGTCTATATATTACAAGTATGTAACAACACTTCTAGTTAGAAACCTTAACACCATGTCACCAATTTCACAATATCTTGTAGTTGTAAGAATTTGTAATGTGCTGTATGCATATGGGAACAGGTAAATTATGCATTAAGCAATATGGCGGGTAGGCTTAATTGATAGATGTTCATGGTCATGGTATCTCTGCAATAGGTTGGGTACTGTTGATAATTCTGCATGTATTTTATGTTCCTGTCAATGAACAACATAGGATATATAAATTTAACCCGTATAAATATAACTTGGAAAACAATAAAGAGAATTGCAGTTAGAAGCTTGTGTTTTCAGCAACTTCAAAGCTAGTCATAGTATATTATTTAGGGTAACTACTTTTAATAAGAAATGCTCTATTACATATTAGACTTCAAAACTTTTTGCAATTATCATGCTGATAAAGGATAAAATTAAAAGAACCTCTATATTTTGTTTGGATCACTGAAAATTACCCAGTCTTGAAAATGACAATTTGTATCTCTCATTTTCAGATTTTAATCAAATAATAGTCAAATTTTTTTGGCAAAATTAATATGGTTTCAATACAGTGATTATATACATGTCTTATTGTTATAGCCTGTAATCTTAGTTTGTGAATACATTTTAGCTTATAGGAGGTGAAATGACGGGTCAAGCTGGCGGATTTTTTGGTAATTTGCCCTAGTTATGAACTGATCCCTGTAGTCATAGTGTTCATATAACTTTGTCCCTCTCATTTTTGTTTGAGAACAAAAAACAATCCTTTCTTCTTTGTTTGTTTTGATGTTTCAAAAACAGATGGCTGTGGCAAATTTCTAGGACCTATGATTGTGTGTTCAGTTTCTAAAAATGGTATTCTCGGTGGTAATTCTAAACTGTAATATTTGAGATTTACAAAATATCATTGCATTCCAATTAAGTTTAATAATTGGTTCCATGGAAAACTTCAAAGCTTAATCGGAAGTCCCAAGTATTGCGATTGAATCTTACAAAGGAAATCTAAATACTACTGTAAATTTACTTAGAAATAACTCCCAACTATTTTTCATTCTTCCCTTTGTCTTAGTTCTTGAACATCTAATTTTGGCAGTCTGGATATGGAGAAGCCTTAAATTATCATGTGCATTGTAATGAAATTTGAGGAGGGGAGAGTTGGGAAGGGGCTGAGTGAGTAATGTAACCCTGTTTATATGTCATTCTTTGACCAAGCATAGTTCTTTCCGTCGCTAGCATCACCTCTATGCTTGAAAGTCATGCAACAAATTGTATTCTTGTGTGGCATCATTTTGGCAACTTAACATCTATCGTGAAGTCTTGTATACTTTAAAAGACATCTATTCAATACTCTTCTCTATTCATGAAACACATGAGAAGCTTGGAGAACTCCTTTAATTCCCAATCATTGCAAACTGCAAGAAGCAAGAAGATGACAGACATCAACTCAAGTGAAGTTCAAAATGGTGATTTCGAAGCCTTTTTCTTTTCAATCATATTTTAGGTATATTTTCATACTAAAGTTATAATGACCCGCTGATACCAACTTCAAGACAGAGCAGAGGGAGCCCCAACCTTTTATCATTCACTTTGAGTAACAAAAAATAGTACAATTAGTTTCCATTTTCCTTAAATACTGCTCAAACTTCCTTTTGATTGTTTGTTAATTGTTTTTATTTTTTATTTTTTAATGTTTATTTTTTTATTTCGTATCTGATTTAGCTTAGCTTGGTCTTACCTTATTGATGTATCTTGTTCTCCTTTGTTTGCATATCATGCTGACGTTATTATACCTTCTCTCTAGTCTATTCTTAATTCTCCTTTTTTGGATATCATGTTGATGTTAATTTACCTTCTCTCTAGTCTCTACTATTAACCGTCATTTAAGGCATGTTTGTCTAATACTTATTTTTTGATGCCTTATAAGTTAGTTACTTATTACTTATTTTTACTTATTTTTTTGAAGGGCAAAGTAGACTTTTAACAACAATAAGTAAATCTCCTTATAATTGCCCAAAAGGTAAGTTGGAAAATCCCAACTTATTTTTTAGCTACTTATAAGTTAAAAATAAGTAAATAAGTAAATTTTACCAAACATAATTATCGAACCTTACAAGTAAAAACACACTTATAAGTAAAAGGGAGAATTTTTTGAAAGAGATCTTTTTTGATAAATATTTAGCAAAAACGATAATTTTACTAAATATTTAGCAAATGTTGACATCTTTTTGGTCAGCTCACCAAAGCCGGTCAAAAAGAGGTTGGTCTTGCAAAATATGGATTTTAAAACACACGGGGCTATAAGTCCCGTGTGTTTAGAGCTTGTTAATCGCTCCCTAAAAACATCATATAGAAAGCCCATGAGACTAGTAGTCCTGTGGGTATCCATAACATTGCACAAACAGCTCTTCCCATTGGAATCCTCGAGCTCCATTCATCAGCTAATAAAAATGGTGATTTCTTTAGCATTCGAACTCCTCACAAGATCTAAAATCATCAACTTTTCTTCTCCAGACAGCTCAAGAGGAGGGAGATTAGAGGCCATCATCAGACAGTTCAAGAGGAGGGAGATTAGAGGCCATCATCAAACAACACTGCCGATCTGGAAGTGATCTCGGAATCAAAGAGGTGTTGGGTATGTTTCATCAGTTGATCGAATCGAACCCCAAACCATCAATTTGGTCATTCAATGTCATACTCACTTCAATTCATAGAACAATCAACAACATGTTAGGGAAAAAATAACAGATACGTTCTGACACCCGTTTTGCGGAATTTGTCCTACCGGATCTTGTATTAAGCAATGGAAAAAAGAAATCACACCAAATCAAAAATAATTGCAAGAACAGAGAACACGGAGTTTTAACGAGGTTCGGCAATTTGCCTACGTCCTCGGGAGCCACATAAATAATTTTCTTTATATTAAAGAAGATTACAAAACTTATAAAGAGCAGATCTCAACTTGAGATCTCTCAAAAGAAGAGCCAACAGAAACTATCTGTTGTTCTAAAAGGCGCGAGATTTTACAACAGTAAAATCTTCTCTCTCTTCACTAAATCGCTACAGGACTTCAACAAAATAACTGAGCGAGATTTTCCTCTGAAAATCTCGAGCTCAATTAATGGCGCCACCTCAGGAGTTATCGCTCTGAAGAAGAAAATCGCGGCTACAGTTGCTTCTTGTGCACAGGGTTCCCTTAAATAGGGAAACCCTAGCCAGACAGCTGTGTCCAGCTGTTTCCCAACAGCGCAGGCGAAGAAACAAAGAGGAAAGGGGGAAGACGAACTTCGATTTCGCCTGACTCAGCCCCACGCTCGCCTGTAAGAAGAGGGATCTCGTCTGTAGGGACTCGCCAGTCCTGGACCTCGCCCGCACAAGACCATCAAGTCCGCCTGCTCGATTTCCCAACTTCACTTCGCTCGAATTCGCCTGCTCTAATGCCTTCAAGCTCGCCTGCAAGGAGGTCCAAAACCTCGCCTGCAAGCTAGGGTTTCGAGCTCGCCCGCTTGAAGCCCTCTTCGAGCTCGTCGTCGAAGCTCGCCGCCGACCAGGTTTGTGTCTACACTCTGTTTTCCAACACAACAGACACCATTAGAATCTTGTTGTCATCATTTCTGATCTATCCAATAAGATGAATCGGGTCGGAGGCATTTCGCCTGATGGCTTCACCTATGGCATCTTCATTGGCTGTTGCAACAACATTAGCTGTGTTGATTTTATTGTAAAATCCATGGAAGAATCGCCGATATACGCAGAGGGATCAGAGGAGGACGACGATGACGACGACGACGAGGCGTGGAAAACATGGTAGCTCTCGTCGAAGCAAGCTGAGACGCAACAGAGGCGGGCCCAGTCGTCGGACTCGAGATTGGTGAAGATGTTGAGGACGATGTTGTCGGAGAGCAAGGATAAGAAGGCAATGGCCATGGTCGTCTTCTAGGGTTTTCTGGGGTTTGGAGGTTGAAGGGGAATTTTGGATTGAGATGGATTGGGATTGAGGAATGAATTTGAGTGGTAAGTGTTGGGGTTGATATCGGACAATTGAAATTGTTTTCTGTTACACACAAAAAATCCACGGGACTACTAGTCCCGTGGGTTTCTGTGTGGTGTTTATGAGGCGATTAACAAGCCCTAAATACACGGGACTACTAATCACCCTAAATACATGGGACTAGTAGTCCCGTGTGTTTTAAAATTCATATATTGCAAAACTGACATCTTTTTAACCAATTTTGGTGAGCTGACAAAAAGAGGTCGATTTTGCTAAATATTTAGCAACACGGTCGTTTTTGCTAAATATTTATCAAATCCGGTCTCTTTCAAAAAAAAATTCAAATAAAAATAAGTAGGTTGCCAAACATGCTCTTACTCTCTTTCATGTCGAAAAAGCGTTAGTCATAATCAAATGCTGTTATACACCGAGTAGTAGTACCCTTAATTCTGATTTCCTGTTTCTAAAAATAGGCTCTATTTTCCTAATTTCATAGTCGTTGGGTCACATGATCATTGATTCTTCAAAAGAAAAAAAAGGTACTTATTGCAGTAATCACTGCTAATGATTACTGCTAATAACATAATTATTATTTGCTATTTTTGTTGCAGGATGCTGTGAAAGATATCGACTAGAACCCACTTCCTTTGTGCAAGTATCCGGCACAAGCATCATGCCCATGATACAAAATGTAACTTTAAAGGTATAGTACCTCTTTGTAGTTCTTGTATATTTACATGGCCATTTAGATGTAATTTAACAGTATCCTATTTAATCTTTCAAAAGGGCTAGGGCATTATTTTCAATAAAGATGACTTGTGCTTTGCCTGTTGAAGACATTTTTAGAATTTTGCGAGAGCGCTATATTGAAGTCCTGATATTGACTTTAGAACAGTGTAATTGCTGCAAGTGTTACTTATCTCAAGCCCAGAATCAAGAAGTGAGAAAATTTAGGGGGAAGTACACTGATTCTAGCCACAAATTTATTTTTTCACTTTCAGTTTATAATGTAAAATGACTTTTTGCGTTATTGAAAAGGGATAAATGAGTGCGAGGATATCTTTTTAAGTGCAAATAAATGTTTAGCCAACTTTTTCATGCTTTACCTATTCGTTATTTACATGCGCTGCCACCTGGACTTTTTTTCAACTTCAAACGCAACTGTCTCTTGTTGATGCGTATCACACCTTTTTTTCTTCTTCTTTTGATTGTAAAAAAACTTACATTGAAAATGAAGCAATGTCCAGAAATGCCTGACTCGCTGCATAAAAGGGGAAATTAGATGACCAAATGCGGACATTCTGACGGGCTAGTCTTGCTAAGTCACGGGCTAACATATGGCCTTGTCATCGAGTATGAGAAAACTGCACTAATTCAAGACCATCAAACTCCATATGAATTGCTTCTATTACATGACTCTAGTTAGTGAGATTTAGTTGTGCCTCCTACAACCCTTGAAGAACCCCCAAATGCATCAGGCTCTATTATGACCCTTCGATAGCCTCTGCTTGTTGCAATTCGAACTTCCTGCATAACACCAATATCTTCCATCAACTGAACACAACTAAAGTTACATGTGCCTTCTCGCTGAAGCAAGCACAACTGATCCAAGATTATCTTGGATGACCATACCAAAGCTAGCCAATGGATCCTCCTTGCAAATTGTAATATCTGTGTGAATTTTTGCCACCCGTCACCCGGCACAGTTGCATTCTTTTGCACAATAGGAGGCAACGTCGATATGGACTGTTGGACTACTGCACTATCAAAACAATACATCGCCCCCATTTCATAAATTTGTTGCGGCCAATACTAAGGATGAAAACAAGTGAGATATTGAATCTTGCTTCCAAACCAGACCACCTTCCATACATGCTTCGACCGTTCACAATTAAAAACTTTATGCCTTCCTCTTTTCCACATAAAAAACAATGGCCTTGGGTATGCACGTCTCCCCGGTTTTAAGTTGTCAATTGTAGGTAAGATAATGGGATTTTTGGTGGAACTAATTGCACACTTTCCATGGAACATAAAGCACATTTGAGAAACCGCTTCCGCCAAGGATTATATAACAAATTAAACAGTTAATTGTTAACTCACAGAATTAAAATCACCTTATGGGCTGTTCGGTTGGTAGGAAATAGAGCTGCAGCAGTAAATAATGCAGCAAGATTTCTGTTTCCATTGTACGTTAAGCAACAACTTAGTTAAGAATGTAAATAGAATTATATTTTGTAAAAAGGAAACATTGCAACATTTGTTGTGCCCAACTTGGCCGCAACAGATGTTGCAAATCCTTGCATTAACAAAAATAACGATAAGTTAGTGCCACACCATCAAATTAGTTGATTTCAACTAAAAAATGTAGATCATTTTGCATTCCGAGCAAAACAAACACTTGATTTGCAATAGAATTGCTTTTGGCGCGACAAGAATGCAAATCTTACAACTAATGTAACTAACCAAACACTAACCTTGGATTTGGAAATATATTTCCTATGATAATAATCCAGACACTCAAATAATTAAAAATTCTACATGCAATGTTTCATACATGCAGTATTTGTTGCATTTATATTTATAGCGAACCAAACGGCCTTTTTGCGCTTGAATTGTCAAGAAATGTTTCTGCAGCTTAGGGCCCGTTTGGATAATGGAAGTATTGGAAGTAAGAAGTAGATTACGGAAGTAACTTCCAAAACTATGAAATAAGAAGTAGCGGAAATAGCATTTTTTTTTGTTTGTTTCATATATTTTTAGAAGTAATGGAAGTAGAACTTTTTCCTCTTCATTTACTTTTTTTGTTTGGATAATATTTGGAAATATTATTAGGAAGTAATTAATACATGTTGTTTCCATTTTATTCTTGTTTGGATTGACATTGAAATAGAAATAGAAATGAAAGTATTATAACACACCACATGCCTCGAGCATTGCTGTGCTTAAAAGTTAGAACGCACACATCACGAGTTGAATAAAAAGAAAACGATGGAGGAATGGATAAAGCACAGACACATACACAAACTAAACAAATGGAGAAGTTGAAGAAAAAGAAAACGATGGAGGAATGGATAAAGCACAAACACATACACAAACTAAACAAATGGAAAAGGAAACAACGCGTATTCTTTCTGGTTTTTCAGGTCATTTATATAGACCTAATATTTGTGACTAATTTTCCAAACTGCAGTTGTTAGCGTGGGGGCAGCATTATTCCTATTTCAGCAACTAGGTGGTATAAATGTTGTGGTATATTACACTACATCAGTATTCAGGAGTGCTGGAATTGCTTCTGAAGTTGCACAAACATGACAACTATCCAATCAGGAAGCAACTTTACAAAAGTTTTGTTGCTTAAGTAACAAATATAAACGAATAATTGACGAACCTCATTTTCACTGACGATGTTCGTTGAACCGACGAACTTTGTCTTCACTGACAAGACGAGGCTTGAAGTTCATGTGGATAACGGTACTTTCCAAGGATGATAATAATTACATGTATAATGCTTTACTATGTATGAATCCTTGATTGAAGTTGTAGCTCAAAGGAGCACAAACATGACAACGGATAACAAGATAAAGTTGTAGATGCACATGGATTTTCGCAAGTCATTAAATAAGAATAAGAATAGGAGTTTATGTCAAATTACAAAAAAGGACATAATTTGAACACACGAGACAAGTGCTTGCAACAAGATCAGGAAGATGTCTGTCCATACAGAACAGTAATCTTTGACATTATTTTGATCATTTGGCGCCAATATAATTTGTCATATCTAACTACAGAAGCAAGGATTTGAACAACAATGGTAATCAATGTGTCCAAATCGTGAAAAAGTTAAAACACATATGGGGTTCAGAATACATACCACATAAGCAAAAAGAACTATGGCTTCACCATGAATAATGAATGAATAAACTCTAGAGACACGCGGCAAGCACAGAACATTAAAGATCACAAGAACACCAAGGTCATCACTTTGCTGGTATGGACATACTAATTTTTTATGAAATCAATCATGCCAGTTAGTAAATTTCTGCAATGTGTAAAGCCTGAAGTCCCACTTCTGGTAGATGAGTATGAAATAGAGTGAGTTCTTACACTAGTATACCAGTGCTGACCCCCATGTGAAAGGTAAGCTGCATCTGCATTATACAATCCAACCAAGGCCAAATTGGCATCTTCAGCATAATAAACCATGTGTCATTGTCAGGGGATCATCATGCATAAATGCAAATAATCTCTCATTTCTTGGTTCAACAGAGAACAAGGTACATGCCTATCATCAAGGTGTGTCAAGGTCAATCAATTATTCTTACGGCATGTAATCATTCAATAGAAATTTTTAAAAATGGCAGGCAATCATTTCATTCACAAATTGCACCATGGATATACTGCAAATGCAAGGAAATATGTCCATTGACAAAAGTTCCAAGTCAACAAGACTATACAGTTGTTGCAAACTATAACATCTGGATCACTCGAGCAATAGTTTTTTAAGAGAACTTGGTAAGCATTATTTATAATGCATCAAAATTTCAACAACTCATATTTTCTTTTCTACTAATAACCACTTAAAAGATGGCATAAAACATTAAAGAGGACTTTATAGTCTACTGAACTTATTCAGGCATCTAAAAGGTATAACTGTAGATGATGTTAAGAGAAGTAAAGGCAAAGGTGCATTTATCTTAGGAATTGTGACAACAAGAAAACTATTTCACATTGCAAATATACATTAGCTGCAAAAACTAGAATGAACTTAAATTTACCAGATTGATATATGCATAATGTACACAGCTTGTCCCGTAATTCTGACAGATAGCACTTAAGTAAATACTAAAAGCAACAACATCCACGAAAAATATATTGAGCTAATAAAAAGAAAATGCTATTAAAAATTAACTAAAATAAATAAGAATCATATTCTTATTGTAAGTTCAATTCATATCAAAGTCCAACACACATAATTGACAATAAACTAAAATCATTAAGTTTAAAATAAAATAATAAAGTGCAATCTCTAAGAAGACTATCCATACTAGAAAAATAGTTTAAACTGAAAACCATTTATTAAGGGGTGCTATCCATGTTTCTGAAACCAGTAGTTCCCCTCTGAGCGTTGTCGTATCCTCTCCAACACGTTAAGAATCCTCCTTCTCTGTATTGGTTCGGGCAATACCATAAATGCCTTCGCTTCAACTTCATTCTTGTAATATTCATCGAAAACCAGTTCAAGATTATCTATTGAAATATCTTGAAAACCAAAAACCTTATCAGCAAGAACCTCAACCCAAGTTCGCTCCTTCAAACCAACAATGGCAGTGGCTACCTTTCCCATTTCCTCCACAAGTTTCTCACCAATAATTATATGGGAGTCCTCCCTTTTCTTCTTCTTTACTGGACGAGACGATTTACCACTTACAGCTCCTGGCTTGATAGAAATGCTCGAAGGGTCCACTCCGTTGAATTGTGATACACGAACGCCATCAATACCAGGACTATCTACAGGATCATCTTCGTCGATATTGATAGTTGGAATCTCTTTATCAGTGTCAGGGTCATAACTTGTCTCTCTGAATTCTCCAGTAGCATGATCCTCCCCACAAATAATGCGAAGCTCTTCATATCTTGGAATTGGACAATTCAAATAAGGCTTGTACTTTGGATGTCTCTGTTTATAAGAAAAATAAAGATTTTTAATGTGATATATCAAAAAGAAAAGTTTGAATTAACTTGGTAGTCAAAATTAAGAAATTAATATACCTCGATAAGCTCAGCATATGTCGTGGTATCAAGTGTAATCATCTTACTCTCTTCATCCCATCCGGCTCCACTAAGTTTTTTTGCTTCACAAATAAGTTTCCACTTATCTTTGAGGGTTCGTAAGTGGTTCTCGACATTGTATGTAGTATAATTTTCACCAAAGATAGAATTCACATGCTCAACAGCCTTTTTGAAAGCAGGGGCTTTAAATGTCTTATACACTTTATAACCATTATTAGCAAGTTCCACCAAGCAAGAAATTAATGCCTCAATGTGTGGAGGTTTCTATTTTTTGTTACTAGTTCCTTTTTTCCCTTCTGGCAGAGCTTCTTTGTTCCCGGTTGACTTTCGTTTCTTTCCTTCATTCGTATGCTTTCCATCTTTTGAAGGAGAATTAACCTCAAGACTTGAAATTGAATTTTGTGAAGCATTATTCTGGGAGCTTTGTAATCGTATGATTTGTTGGCTCAAATTTATGGGTGGGAACCCAATAGGAGTTCCACCAACATTGGCATTCATGAATTGTTGATTAGGAGGATCTCCAAGACAACAAAAAGCATAGGGGTTTCCAAGAGCGTGTACTCCTTAAGAACGAGAGTAATGTGGCGATTGTCGATCTAGTGTTAGTGACTTGAAAGTACCCAGTACTGTTACCCCCATATGCACACTTTTCTATATTCTCCATTGTCCTGTGATATTGTAAATATTCATAGAGACAACAAGAATAAAGTTTACATTATGACAATTAGAAAGTAAAACTATAAAACTAGACGTATATATGTTGAAGCTCATCATAAAAAAGAATATGTCAATAAAGAAATGTCAAAGATACACAAAATTTGGTTTCTGGTAAGCTTGATAATAAGGAAAAAAACAAACTTGTTCACTTAATGATTTAGCATATATTGGTGGTATCAATTAAAACAATACAAAACACAAATACTAATTACCTAATCCAATTTCCACCTCATTACCTTCCTTATATCGAGCACAATATTCTATCCACATAGACTTTGCTATTTCATCTCTTTTCTTTAACCAAGTAGCTTGTGCTTCTTTTTGTTCCCTTTTGCTTAAATTGAGCATGCTAACGTCTGATTCTTCACTAACAAATTCACTCTCGCTTTCATCAAAAACTACATCTTATGTTAGTAACGATCATCTGGATCAACTATCATTATATAATTATGTAGAATGCATCATGCAATAACAATCTTGACCTGTGTTTGAAATGGAAAATCAGGCCTACATGTTAGAATTTTGAAACGATTTTTCAAAATTCCAAATGCGCTCTCTATCTTTGATTGAAGTGATGAGTGACGAAGATTAAAAAGCTCGCGATGGTTCAATGGTTCTCTACCGTCTTGCTCTTTAAGATGGTAGCGTACAACACGATAAGGTGCAATAAAACCGGGCATTGTTGTATATCTAGCATCGCAGAGATAATATTTATCTACAATATTAACATGAAACCAAATTATTAACAAATTCTTTTTAAACTAATAAAATAGTTTATAATTTAGTTCACATTTTTTTACCTTTTATTAAACGCAATCCCTTTGGAGGAGGCATAGACAATGCATCACTCAAAACTGTAAAGTCATTAGCGGACCCTTCCCATCTAGCCATGACATAACAAAATAGCTTATTAGGTGTAACAACTGCAAGCACATTTTGTTTGGGACAATCTTTGCGTCCATGAAATCGAGCAACTATATTATCAGGGACAGACGCAGCAATGTGTGTTCCATCAATCATACCAATACAGTTCTGACCATTTAAACATACATAACATATAAATTCGCCATTTTATATTACATATTACCTTAAGAAGTATAGATATAAATGATTGAAACATAATCCATTTTACCTCAAACCAAGGGTACCAAGTTGATCTACAACGAATCTCATCGGATACCTCACCACTCGCTTCCTTCATTAGTAATGGTCTTAGTTTTAATATTGCCACGAGGACTACATTGAAGTACCTACTAATAGTTTCGCCTGAACGTACGAAGTTTATACCAACAACCCTATTTTTTGCATTATGCCCTACTATGTGTAAAAACATAGCAACTTGCTCCTCTATGGAAACATACATGGTATCTTTAAGAAGTCTAGACTTTCGTAACATGCGAACAAGGTTAAAAAATGGACCTCTATCCATTCTTAAGTAGTCATATGCAAATGTTCTGCCGCCATAGAACAATCGGTAGATATAAGCATTTCTCAATGTATCTCTCAACTCGGTTGGTTCCCTAGAAGTTACTTCTCGTTTATTCTCAAACATCATAAAGTAAGCACACACTATACACGCCACATATGCAGCAAAACAACTTAGTGTAGCATCTCTAGCTTTTAAAGGTTCCATATTCTACATAAAACAAATAAAACAATGTTATAAAATTAAAAAAATCAGCGCATATGGTTATTATAAAAATTCGCCAATTTATTTCTCACATCAACAAAAATAAATATGATTCTCACATCCTAGTTACACTTGCATAGAACTCTTTGTAGTCAAAATAAATCATGCGGTGTGATCACTATAGGCACAGTCCAAACTGACAAGAAAGTATGTATTTCATTTGCACATTGTTGAATTAGTAATTTAGGAACCCTACACAACCACATAGGTTTATTGTCTCATATAGAACAATCATTATATACTGGAGAAATTCTGATCATACAAGATAATGCAGACGTAACAAGTTTTCGACATTAGAGATCAAAAACATGTTGGAATAAATGAATGACACACATTGTTCATAATGATGTTCATGCCCTAAAATTTGTTGATGAAAAAATCATACTGTATGCACCTCACCCTATTCACTAAGTGGTTTCAAAAATACTAGCACTCAACAATACAAGAAAAGAATCAGTTATTTAAAAATAGGGTTAAGAACAGAGTGACAAATTCTGGTCATCGAAGGTAGCGTCGCATTTTTCTACATTAGCTATCGAAAGCATGTTGGAGTCTAATGAATGACTCACACCTCTTATAATGATCTTCATGCCCTAAATTTTGTTTATAAAAATCATATTTTATAAACCTCACCCTACGCACTATATGAAGCCGTTGTTGTCTTTAACTGGTGGAATGCTTTTAAAAGGATGCAAATGAGAAAATGGATGCATGTTACAATGTCAGTATGTTGGAGTTTTTTTATGTGAAAGCAACCGTAGCATTTGCTGATAAGTGTCAAATGACAAGAACAAACTAAAGCATCAAGGGACCTTCTATAAATTTTAGAGAATGTCTCACTCAAAATTCCATATGCTTCCATTCAAAAAGTTCTAGCCTTAATAGCATAAGAATCTTCTCCATGCCCGTTAATAGATTCTTAGGTAGTATAATTCCAATGTCTGGATCTAAACATTATCATCCCATTATGTGCTAGCTTTGCAAGAGAGTTGAGTTAAACTTTATTTCAGGGGACAAAAAAGGAAGGAAAAAAAATTTGGGCACTGAAGCTGAAAATGTGAGCACAATAATAGCAGGAGAAGAAATTAAATTTAGGAAATCGATTCTGAAAATATAGGCAACCTATTTGATGACATTCAAGGGTATAGGCAACTATATGTAGTTTCTGAATAACAAAAGCTAGATGTATTTGCTCTGCTAATATATCCTATGAAGTTCTGAAATATGAGTTACTGGCACTTGGAACTGAATTCATTTGTGTAAGTCATTTTCTCTCTTAAGTCAAGACAAAAAACAGACAACATTGCCATTGCAAAAAAAATCTCCGAGTTCACGAAATGGCTGATTACACCAAGCTAGTATTCGGATGATGGTCTTATTCGGATGATGCAAGGAGAGAACACTGGTCCTATTTACATTGGAAATCATTGTAATTTTGAATTACTTGATAGTACATTTTTTGAAGAACCGGAATCAATCCAATTACAAGCCCAAGTCAAGATTTAGTCCTTTCACCACAAAAAATAAATGAAAATCAACAAACTATGTAAAATTAAACCCAAAATTTATTTTTGTGAGGAATAAATGAGGGAAAAAAATTAAGGAGAATAGTATCACATAAAATTGCTTGTGGAAACTAAAGAAAAACAGCAAATGAATAAATACAACCACCAA
The DNA here is from genome assembly GCA_022839385.1 of Asparagus kiusianus. Lineage (NCBI taxonomy): Eukaryota > Viridiplantae > Streptophyta > Magnoliopsida > Asparagales > Asparagaceae > Asparagus > Asparagus kiusianus. The sequence continues at coordinate 92,485 of BQKN01066914.1, forward strand.
TGTTTCTTCTTTTCGTGCAAAAGATGTAATTTAATTACAATAAAAGATCAAAATTTAACCTTTACATACCTTTTTGGTGAAGCCAAGAGGAAAAAGATGAAGAAGGAAGGGCGTTTTTTGTTGGGAAGTACGCGGGAACTAGAATTACTGCCAGCTTGAGGAAACCCTTTCACGCGGGGAAGAATCGGTTGAGGAAACCCTTTCATAACTATACTTTTTAAGGAGAGAGAGAAAATCAGCTGTGTGAGGATAGGAGAAGAATCTGGAGTTAGAAAAAATATTTTGGGGATCATTTTTTCCATGGACCCCACCCTAAAAATCACTTCCGCTGTATTTCACAGTATTGGAGCCGGAAAAATATTAAGGAAATAGAGATTCCAGCTAGATGACACGTCAGCTTTTAAGGAAGTAACGGAAGTAGCTTTTACGGAGAAACAAACAACATTTTTATATGGAAGTAGCAAAAATAGCCTCTACTTCATCTACTTCTGCTACTTCACAGTTACTTCAGTGCAAACAAACAGGCCCTTAGACAAACCAACTACTAAGAGAATAAAATATCTGTAATATTATCTTTTTTCGGATAATGAACGCAACTAATTTTTTTTAAAATTTATGCTAATCCTTGGGAAAGAATTTTGGAAAGATTTTCGTAAGATAGGATCTGTCCAAATTTGGATAAGAAAATAAATCTTGAGGAGAGCTTGGTTTATTATTCTTTACTAGTTGGGATACGTGGACACTCACGTGGTCTGGTATCACATGTCTTATTCTTGGACAAATTTTCAAAAACAATCCTCTTTGGACTTTTATTCTTAAAAAAGACCTCTTTCGAACTTATTTTCAAAAACCGATCTGGTTTCAGCCTCAGGGCTGAAACCAGGTCGGTTTTGGAAATATTTTTCTGAAATTTTAAAACTTTAGCATATTTTTAACGAACTATTAAAACTTTACGGGAGTTTAACTCTCATGAAGTGTAATTGTTTAAACAAACTTCACGGAGTTGAACTCCCGTAAAGTTTTATTGGTTCAACAAATTTATTTCCTTGATGGAATTTGATGCGATTGAAAGGGCAGAGATCTGAGTCAGAACTTGTTTGAGGGCGGTGGCGTAGTCCTTTGGGAGAGGGAAAGGTCCAGGTTCAACGTACCTTTTGATTGGAGCGTGGTGAAACTGCCACTCAAGTGCTGATGATGGTGTTGTTGGAATTTGATGCGAATGAAAGGGCGGAGATCTGAGTCCCAACTTGTTTGAGGGCAGTGGCGTAGCCCTTTGGGAGAGGGTAAGGTCCAGGTTCAACTAGCTTTTGATTGGAGCGTGGTGCAACTGCCAATCAAACTAAAATAATTTTCGAGGAAGGAAAAGTTTGAGGAAATAAATTGCACGGGACTTCAAGTCCCGTGAAGTCCCGTGAAATCTCAAAGAGAAATAAATTTCATGGGACTTGAAGTTCCATGAAGTTATGCGTTAAACTTCACGGGACTTCAAGTCCCGTGAAGTTTCAGAACTTTTTTTTTCCAAAAACCGATCTAGTTTCAGCGTCAAGGCTGAAACCAGGTCGGTTTTTGAAAATAAATGCGAATTGGGTCTGTTTTTGGAATTAAATGTCCAAATAGGACTGTTTTGAAAATTTATCCTTATAGAAACTGTACATAATTACCAATATGTTTGCAGACATTTGCACATAAAACCAAATAAATAGTTATATGGCTTTCTCTCATGACAATAAAATCAACACCAACAAAATAAAGAACAATCCAAAAATAATAAAAGACTAACTTGACCCCATTTTCATTCTGCATCTCTCACATGTTTTTACGTTGACCTAAAAAGTACTAATTATACTAGCAATTTGAAAGAAAAATATGCAGCTCTAAAGTATAATATGAACAGAGAAGACAAGCTCAGAGAACTTGGAAGAGTTGAGGGAAATATAATTTTAATAAGATGTGATGTTTATTAATTGATTGTGGAGAAGACTAACAGTCAAGAACCACAATCTTGAATAATAAGTTGAAATTTACATTACATCATTTAGAATCTAAATCTGCCTTTCTTTTCTGTAAGCTTAAAATCACCCTCTAATTTTTTTGCACTCTCTCAAGTTTGTCTCTCTTCAATGCTTTTTGAATAAAGAAGTCCAACACTTTATTAAATAAATTAGACACCAAATTACTAACTAAGACAAAGGACTCAATCGTACTTTATGTACAAAATATTACCTAGAGCTTAGTGCATTCTCCAAAGAATTCTTTTAATTGAATGGTTAATTTAACACTTCTGAAACTACTTAATTATTTAAAAATTTAAATTTCAGTAAAAAAGGAAGTTCGGAATTATCAATCTGGTTATAGCCAATTTGTAAAAAGAAATTACTTCCTGATCAAAGCATTATCTAGAGCTTAGCACATTCTAAAATAAATTTTTTAATTGGATGATTAATATGACACTTCTAAACTACTTAATCATTTTAGAAATTACTATTTCAGAAAGAAGAGATGTTAAAAATTATATCAAACTATTTATAACCAATCATTGGGAAAGAAATTACATACATGAAGAAACTTGGGATGTTGATGCGGCATAAACATATACCAAAAATTGCAAGTGCACAACTAATCAAGTTATAGTATAAAAAATTAGTGTTTGTACGAGAAAATTAGATTCGGTTCATATGTTGTGTGTGTGACAGTTAGGAGTGATGATAAATGTGATTGTGGAGAGATGGAGAGAATGTGAATGATTGTGTGAAAACATGATATTGAGGGTGATAGATAAAGAATAAATGAAATCACAAGGAAAGAAAGGAAAATGAAGGAAATAAAAATCAAGAAAATAAAAATAAAAGAAAAGGAAAAATAAAGAAAGAAAAGAATGAGCGTTCAATTAAAGATATGAGAAATCTAGAATTGAATCCACCTAAAAAGAAAAGGCAATTTCCTAGAGGGTTCTAGCCTCAAGACGAATCAAAAAAAATATGAAAATAAAGGAAAATAAAAAATAATCCTAAAAAGGTTCTAGCCTCAAGGTGAATAGTGCAAAATAATAAAATCTAACTATAAAATAAATTACAAAAACTAAACTACAAAATAAATTGCAAGAATTAAGTGCGAGAAAATAAATCTACTCTATAAGCATGAAATAAATATACTCTATAAGCATGAAATAAATCTAAGGCAAGAGGGTTCTAGCCTCTTAGCTATTTAAGCAAGAAAATAAAAAGATAAAAATATTAACAAAGAGGAAATTTATCACCCAAGAGAGTTCTAGCCTCAAGATGAAAGCAAACCTCACTCTTGATCTTCATCTTCATCCCATCTTCATCTTCATCATCAAACAAAGAGAAGAAAAGAAAAATATGAAGAGGTGAAAAAATTCTTTTATTGATTGTAAAAAAAAGTTATAAAATTGGAAGGTCTTCTCAATTAAGAGTAACCTTCCTCTCCAAATGAAGTTATAAAATTTTTCACATCCTCAACCCCTTACTCTCTACCCCTATTTATAGTAAACATCAATGAATGTGAGCCATTGGATTGAAATCTTATCCAAAACCATCAAAAATCAGCCCTTAATTCGTAACAGAACTGTCAGCATCGATGCCGGCATTGATGCTAGCATCGATGTCCTATCAAAATTAACATCGATGTACTATCAAAATTCTGCCTTCACGAATGGCTTCGTCTCGTCGAGATAGGTGATTTTCATATATTATATGTTAAATTCTGCCTTCTGGATTGAGAGATATTATCGTTTCTTTGCGGCCAACCATCTTGTATATATATATATATATATATATATATATATATATATATATACATTTCTTATTTGAATTTTTTATTTTCTCCGGCTTCTACAGGCTATTCGGCTTGATTCTGGGCTTGGGCTTTTTGGCTCTTGCTTGTGTTCTTTATTTAATTCATGGTTTTTGTTGAGAGAAGAGATCTTAGGTTTTATTTTTTTGATTAACCTGTAATTAGAGATAAAAAACAATTATTAGTGGTATATTTATTCATGTAAAATAGATAATGAGGGTATAAAATTATACTAAAAATATGATTATCAAATACCCCCACACCTAAACTTTTGCTAGTTCTCTAACAAAGAAAGAAAAATCCTAACTCACTTTTGCAGGAATCACGGTTGTATTAAGCGCATACTGTAGGCGTCAAAAATTGCCTATAGGTCCCCGCACATGGCTCGAGACAGAAAGAAGATGATGAACGTCACTATCCGAGTCACAGAAGCTCATTTGAAGATGACAAGCGCATGAAGTGAGTCGACAAACCATGTGAAGCAACGGAACTTCGGAATAACGGAAACACGAATGGGTCGGGAGCTACGCGTCGCTTACGAAAGACGAAATGCCCCTCGTGTCCCGTTTACTCCACATATGATTCAATTATGTAAGCTCATAGATCTCCTCATCGGCTTTCCGACGCATATTGAATGCGTGATTCCGAGTTCGGACGATGAAGATACGGCGAAAATGGACAGAATGCGCCAAACTAAGCTTAGGCCAAAGCTAAGACACCTACGAGTGTCTGCAGCCCCTAAAAGCAGTTTTTTGTAGATTTAAGCTATTTTTCGACCGTTAACTGTCTGGATTTTTTTCAACTGATAAAATATCATTTAAGAACGTGGTTAAGTGGTTACAACTAAAGTTATGAGTGAATCGATCGTTTTTATCTGAAAACAGAGATCCCAAAGCCTATAAATACAGCCTCATAACCTTCATTTTTTCAGATGGGGAATTCTCGAGCGTTAGCGAAGCCCTGCTTGATTGAAGACAGAAGCATGAATTTCAGAAGAGAGGAGGAGATCGGATCGAGTTCGTCAGCATAAAGAAGAGGAGCTCGTCAGATCTACACTTCCTGGTTCTTTGCTTTGAGATTGCCCCGTTGAGGTAATCTCGAGAAGAGTGATTAACTCGCTGTTGCCGAGATAATTACTTCTGTTTCTTGATTCCTTCACGAATCAACGAATCTTCGGATCTGATCTGATTGTTTGGTAGTTCACGGATATCAACATCCCCGTTACAGGGCAAGATCCTATGCAAGCAGCGGAGGATAAACGTCTGTTGCGTTTGTTTTGATGAGAGTTGTATCTTTTTTTTATTTTTATTGTGTAAGAGTCTTATAAAAAGACTATTTTTTTGTTGTTATTGTAACGACTGAAGTTGTAATGACTACATCAGTGAAGATATCAACTTTCTTTCCAAACAAGCTGACGATCACAGTGGGAGCCAATAGCTTCGCTGTCGAAGCTGCCGTGCCGCAACCAGCGATCAAGATCCTGGTGAATGAAGAGGTCGAATATGAGTTCGACCAGCAGAAGTTCGAGAAATACTTATCCTCCTCCAGATCTGCCTCTCCTCGTAGATCCAGAAAAGTCCGTTGGTCTTCTGACACGAAGATCTGAGAAGATGATCTCCACGTCGCCACCACTGCAGTTGTAAATCGCGACGCGTCACCGATATCTGGCGAGGTTAGATCAGCAGATCTGAACTCCTCCTTGACCAAAGAGTCAGTTGCTGAAGGTTCACCAATGTTGTCAAAGAGGGCGTGCCAAAGACGGCGTCAACGTCTTGCGCGTCAACTTGCCAAGGTTTTGGAACCAATGGACGAGATCCGCTATGATGTGGATCTGAAATCTGGGCAGCGCCAAGAACAACAATGGCAATTGAGCAACCTCTCCTCCAAAGTAGAAAAGAATGAATGGGTCCGCGTCAAAAGTACCCGCTCTACCCTCGAGGAGCGAATCCAGAAGCGTCACGCATTGCTTGCACACGCCCGAGTCCTCGTGCAGAAAGCACGAGAAATGCAGAAGGAAGAGGCGGTCAGAAAATCGCCCAAACAGAAACGGGTTTGGAAGCTAAAGGTCAAGTCAGCGCCTAAGGCAAAAACAGATGAAATTACCATTTAACCTTTGTCAACTCCGGATCCCACTCCCCTTGGTAGTGTGGACCTCACTAAATTCAAAGTTTCTTTGAAAGACCGCCTTGGTCCTCTCCCCGAAGATCGAGGTAAAGCACCTGTTAAGGAGCGATTGGGACCGTTGAAAGGCTCCCAAACAACCATTCAGGCTGGGGGTCGTACTAATCCCCCTAATAATAAAGGGAAAGCTCTTATGATCGACCGCATCGGATTGCGAGTCGAAGTATAAGAGCTCGTTAGAGTTTCATGCTCACGAAGGCATAAATCTGAACGAGTGACTCTTGGAGACGCCAATGAAGCGTCATATCCCCAGAGGGAAACGTGTTTGTCTGATGATGACGTTATTGTTCGCGGGAAAAATAGTAGCTTTCTTCATTGATGATTCCATTGTACTCTTAAATAACAACTTTTTGCGTTACAAAGATTCGGTCTTTTTATAAGATCCGGTTACAATAAAAATCAAACAAAAAAAATGAAAATTACAACTTTTCTTATTTGTCGAACAAATCACGAGCTCCTGTTATCCGGTCACTCGCTTGCGTGGGTTGTTTGCCTGCGCCGATGGTTGATCCGTTGACCACCGCACGATCTAAATCCGAACAGATCTATGCAATATAACGGGTATTATTTCACCAAGGAAATAATAGCCGGAGGGATTATTTCACCAAGGAAACAACCGCTCGATTCTCGGGATCAAAGACCAAGCTTTGATCCGGAGTATAGCAATGTAGATCTGAGATTTGGTCCTTTCGAACTCCTGCCTTTTGTGATGCGGATGCTCGTCGAGAAACAAATCCGAATGTCCAAGTCTTCAAGCCTTCAAGAACTCAAGAACAAGATCTCAATCCGACAGAGTTTCGGCTCTCCAAAAGTTCTCCGAAAAGTCCTTCAAACAAATGAACCCCTTGGCCTATTTATAGGCATCCAGATCCGTGCCTTTGCACAGATCTGGGCCGGCCACCTCAGGGTGGCTCGGCTCTGGGCCGAGCCACCCCGAGGTAGCTCGGCCTTGGCCGAGCCACCCTGAGGTGGCTTGGTTTTGGCCGAGCCCCTCTAGGTGTTTGGGTTCCATCATTTTTATCGTTGTATCCATTTTGTCCGTGATTCAGTTGTGTGGTTGATAGGTTCGGATTCGATTCGTTGACCCGATTTGGTAGTAGATCCACCTCTGAATTTGAGTCCGAAACTGATCTTGATTCAATCGTGATTCATCCGAGTTCGCTCTTGTTTGGATGACTTGTTGACTCCCCGAACCGTTGGCTTGATTCCGCACGCGAATGGATGCATTCCGTTGCTCGCGTGCGATTTGTTGACCTCGTCGCCTCGTCATTCGATGGTTTGTCGAATCACCGTGCTGAGCTGTGCTAAGGGACCTATAGGCAATTTTATACGCCTACAGATACCCCCTCCAAAGTATTTCAGCCTCTTTCTTTTATAAAAGAGTCTGGAATGTTTTGGATATGATTGCCCCAACCTTCAGTCGGTGTAACGGGACTTTGAAATGGCTTCTGTTCTGGATTCCTTTAATTCCTTCAGGCTATTCGGTGCTTTGTCGAACGTCTGTAAGGATTCCGGTGCTTTATTTATTGTCTGACCGTTGTCGGAATTTTGAACTTGAAGTCGATTGCTGATTTTCCGATCTTTAGCTCGTGTTTGTTGGTTCAACTGACCCTCGATTGTTGTTGTTGAGTCTTTATTTGCGATGCATTGTCCGGCGTTGTGTTATTGAGTTATCCTTAAGAATATTTTTAGAAAAATATTCTCCAGGAACTTCTCAACAAAAATAGGGAATAGTTTATACTCGTATACCTTATTGGAGTATTTCTCATATCTGAATGAGTTGAACCGGTATAATTATCTGAACCGGTCTGATAATGACCCAAAAAAGGTAGTAATTTGGCTTGAAAATTCTTCCGATCCTTCCGAATGCGCGTGAGAGACCAAAATAAACAAGGGATTGAACCCTCGGTCGATTTGAAGTCGTTTCGACGCTCAATTCAGCTTCAATTTGAATTCTGACTCAATTCTGGTTCAAAACTGGTTCAACCTGGTTCAAGACTGGTTCAACCTGGTTCAAACTGGTTCAGGACTGGTTCAAGACTGGTTCAGACTGGTTCAAGACTGGTCTAGTCTGGTTCAGTCTGGTTTGGTCTGGTTCAACTCGGTTCAGCCTCTTTTGAACTGATTTGGACTGGTCTGGTCTGGTTCACCCTGGTCCGGTCTGGTTCAAGGCTGGTTCATTATAAAAGGGGGTCTTTTTTCTTTTCTTTTCTTTTCTTTTTTCTCCTCTAGGGCCGGCCCCCCCTACTCCTTCTTTTTGAATTTTCTCTTCCCTCAGGTCTCTTTTCTCCATCCAACCCACAGATCTGTCTTAGATCTAGCTTTCCTTTGGATCTTAGACTGAGACATCTCCCAAAAACTCCAAACAAAAAGTTTCTTTCAGGCCCCTCGAGCGCGTGGTTCAAGTTTCCTTAAAGATCTCATCTTTATTGGATCTCGAGCTTTTCTTCAGGTAAATCCTCCATGATCTTGGTCTATTTCATGTTCGATCTAATGTATGGAGTCGTGGGATTGTATGTAAGGGTTGAGGGTGTGATTTAACGCCCCGAGCTAATCCTTTAGAGGGTAAAAATTGAAATTTTGAGGGGTTTTTATGCAAAAATTAGGGGCTGAAATTATTTTTTGAATTTAACCCCTTGAGTTATTTTGCAGGTCATCATGTCCCGTGCCCCGAGAGGTCGCTCCCCTGCTGCGTCGGCTGATGGCGCGCCTCCCTCTTACGCTGGTGAGCTATTTTTGACAATATTTACAAATTAGCCCCTTTTTTCTAAGAAATTTGCAAATTGGTCCTTTTACCCCACGTTGTTCTCCTTGGTGAGGCAATCGGGAAGAGCCTTGATTCTCCTTGGTGAGGATCGACGCTTTAAAGATAGGTTTTGCTTGGTCAAAACCATATCTCAAAATAAAGGGGGTGATTTGAAGCTACATTGTGCTTTATAAGGCAGGGATATATTATCAATATACCCTATCTTGTGATTGCACAATGTGGCCAAATCGTCTCACCCTTTATAAGGCAATGACTCTATTTTACCCATTTATAAAATGAGTTCAATTTCCTTTTATAATTGAGACTAACAGGTGTTTAACTATTCATTTCCAGTGGGATATCCTTCTGGATCATTCTCATCTCATGCAGTATATGGGCGTCGTGGCGAGTACTATTCGACTTTCAACGATCTTTCCCCCATTCCAGTTACTCCTCAGTTCGTTTTGGGCACGTCGACTGAGGTTGCCCAGGTGGTGAAGGAAGGTGGGCACCGAGCTCTTCGACAGTTGATTACTGATGCACCTTTCGTGAAGGACGCCAGTTCTATTCAGCCTCTTCGGAAGAACGATTTCTTATTTGGCGACTTTGTCGAAGACCCGGATGCCGTGTTTATTGAGGCCGAGCAGTGGCTTCATAAAACTGGCAGTGGCTTCATATATTTGCCGAAGATTCCTCGGCATCGTTCATTGACTGAGCTCAGGCGTCAGGCTGTGACACGGGAGATGTCGTGGCGCTTGACGGAGGAGCATGAGAGCATCCACTGTGGCTACATCACTCATCAGGCATTTCCTGGCTCGAGCAGGAGTCATGTCACCGGATTGCGCCCTGGGGTATTGGGGCTGGATGCACCACCACGTAACGAGTTCCTTGCCACCGCTTCTACCTTGAGGAATCGCCTCGCTGCTCTAGGACGAGAGATGCCTGCGACACGTCACATGATTTATGGTTGGGTCCATTCTTTGGACAAGTTTTGGTGGACTCGCATGACGACGTACGTCTTGAGCCGATGGGGTGAGGAGTTGCACGCCTGTGGTTTATATGCAGCCATTCGTGCCACCATGTATGGCTTGCCTGTCAGCGCGAGGCATTTCTGTGCTTTGTTCGAGCTTTATAATCCAGATTCGAACACTTTTCTGACCCGGCAAGGGGAGTTGGGCTTGGCTCTTCACGAGATGCACAGGATTTCTGGCTTACCCATGGGACAGATGTTATATCAGGAATACTTTCCCTCCAATCATGAATTGAATCAATTGAAGGATCGTATGCCCGATCGCTATGAGACTCTATGGGACCTCACTTGTCACTATCATATTGCTTTGGCGCAGTCTGAGCCTTTAGCAAAGAGGACTAAGGTATTCGTGAGTCTGAAGCAGTTTGCAAACTATTTGTTCAAGAATCTGGAAAGTAATTCTGGCGAGGCTATTTGTGAGTTGGCCCCACTTACTCCCTCAGGGGTGAACAGTCTGCTGAAGAAGATTGACGCTCATTCTTATACCACTAGCAGTCCTGAGGGTGGCTTTCCTGCAGGGACCAAGTTCAAATCATTCTTATGGCATGCAACCGCACCGATTCGACCGATGACTCTTCTTGCCGGTTATCTTGCTATTTGGTTGAAGAAGTGCGTGGTTCCATATCAGTCTGGCGACGCCTTGCCCTTGGAAGTGCTCTACCCAGCAGTTCAGCTCGCCTATAAGAAAGAACTTTCACTTCTTCCGGTGATGGTGGCTGACATTTATCGAGGACTTCGACAGCTTTCTGGTGCCTTTACCCGGAAGAAAAGTGATTTGCTGGGCCAGATTCCCACCATTAAGACGGAGCTTCCGTACACTTATTTGATGGCTTGGTTCGTCCTTCACCGTTCTGATATGATGTCGGTATCGAACGCCACAGACCACTCCGTTCCCCTACTACAGTTGCTTGAGAATAGCAAGTGGGAGGGGCACGGATTTTCTGACATCAGACAGCAGCTGTAGGTCCACAAGTGTGTAGGCGTATAAAATTGCCTATAGGTCCCTTCGCACCGCTCGACACGAGGAATCGACAAATCAACGAACCATCGAGTGACGAGGCGACGAGGTCAACAAATTGCACGCGATCAACAGAATGCATTCGCGTGCGGAATCAATCCAACGGTTCGGGGAGTCAATGAGTCGTCCAACCAAGAACGGACTCGGATGAATCGCGATCGAATCAAGATCAGCTTCGGACTCGAACTCAGAAGTGGATTTACTACCAAATCGGGAATCAAGTCAACAAATTGATTCCAGACCAAGTCAACCACAAACCCGAATCACGGACAAAGCAACAACCGAACGACGGAACCCAAAACACCCGGAGGGACTCGGCCGAAACCGAGCCACCCCAAGGTGGCTCGGCCCAAGCCGAGCCACCCTAAGGTGGCTCGGTGGCCGAGCCACCCCAGGGTGGCTCGGCCAAGGCCGAGCCACCCCAGGGTGGCTCGGCATGAGCCGAGCCACCTTGAGGTGGCCGGCTCTCTCCCCCCCTCTTGTGTGTTGGCCACACGTGCGCACGGGCACAGTGACGCTTGGCTATAAATAGGAGAGGGGGGTTGTTCATTTTAAAGGGTTAGAATTTTTGGAGTGAGACGAAGCCCTGCTGTATTGAAGACTCAGATCTAAAAAAGATCTCAACTTTGGGACTTCGAGGACTCACTCATTCAGATCTGGTACTCGGTGATCGTCAACGCCAAATAAGGCAGGTGTTCGAGAGGATCGGATCTCAGATCTACGTAGTTTTCCTCCGGATCAAAGCTTGGTCTTTGATCCCGAGATTAGGGCGATTATTTCCTTGGTGAACTAATCCCCCCGGCTATTATTTCCTTGGTAAAATAATACCCGTCGTACTGCATAGATCCGACCGGATCTAGATCTCACGATGGTCCACGGATAAACCCCGGCGCAGGCAAACAACCCACGCAAGCGAGCGACCGCAAAACAGGAGCTCGTGATTTGTTCGACACAAAAGGAGAAAGTTGTAATCTTTTCTTTATTTTTCTTTGATTTTCATTGTAACCGGATCTTATAAAAAGACCGGATCTTTGTAACTCAAAAAGCTGTTATTCAAGATAGCAATGGAATCAACAATGAAGAAAGACTCGATTTTCACCGCGAACAATCTGGCGACCACAGTGGGAGCCACCGATCTCACAACCGAGATCGGAGCGTCGCAGCCGCGGATCCCGATCCCGGTCGTGGAGGAGGTCGAATACGAGTTTGACCAACAGAAGTTCAAGGCACCTGTCGTCCTCGTCCGGATCTACCTCCCCCTGCAAGTCCAAGAAGTTCTCCTCCAGGAGAAAAGTTCGTTGGTGCGAAGAAGTTGAAGCTACCAACGAAGATCTCGCCCCGTTTGATGCCAAAGCTGCATCGGGTGAGATCTCTCCAAATTCTAACCAGGTCAGATCTGCTCTGGCCAAATCTTCCGTTGCCGAGGGCGTGGTGACTCTCTCGAAGAGAGCCCGCCAAAGGTAACGTCAACGCCTTGCGAAACAATTCGCAAAGGCAATGGAATCTGTGGACGGGATCCGCTACAACACGGATCTGAAGAACAGAAGAGGCAAGCAGCCTCAACAACAGATGAATGGTGGTTCCTCCAAGCCGCCAATAATGCAATGGGTCCGTGTCAAACGGAACCGTTTAACGCTGGAGGAACGCATTCGCAAGCACCGTGCATTATCAGCGCAGGCACGGGCTCAAGCTGAAGAAGCCCGTAGAAAGGTTCAGAAGGAGGTGACAAAGAAGCCGCCACCAACCCGCAAAGTGTGGAGGCCGAAATCCGAAGTGGCGATTCTGGCCAAAGAGCAACCTTTGTAACCTTCGAAGCAGATTCAACCTCCGGCGAACCAAACGAAGTCGCCGACAATTCCCATGGCTACTCCGGGAGGTCACACAGAATCATCCCGGAGAAAGAAGTCAGTTTTGGAGCGCCTCGGCCCACTCCCCAATGGACGATGCAAAGCTTCGGTTCAGGAACATTTGGGCCCGATGAAGAAGCCCCGAACGACTCAACATGCTGGGGGTCGCCGCGACCCTCAGCATGACAAAGAAATCATGGCACCCAGGCGCACCACTTTGCGCATCGAAGTTCAGGAGCCCGTTGAGAATTCACGCTCACAAAGGCGCGTTTCAAGGCGCATGATTCTCGAAAGCCCAAAGAAGGCAATTCGCCCTCAGAAGGAAACGTTGTTGTCCGATGACGATGACGTTATACCTGGGAAATCGTGCCAACACACGATAGGTTGCTCCGACTTTCAAACGGACGAGCTATACTATCGTGCTGGGGGTACGAATAAAACTAGAAAAAGGAGTCTTCGAAAAATAGAAACTCAATGCCCCTGTTCTAAACTCATTCGGGCAGTATTGTCTGAATGCAGATGCAACAATACAGTCCCTGAAAGAGTTTCGGTTTTCGAAAGGCTTAGTACCGAAACGCCAAAACCAAGGCCTAGGCGTTTCCGACGAAGAAGAACGGCGGTTGAAGACGGAGAATTTTTGAGGGTTACCGCTAATATGACCAGCAAAAGGACATCGACACGGGATGATCTCGAGTCGATTCTGAAAGCATCTCGGCGTCTAACCCGTCTGCAGTCCGGAGCCATCGCACGAGGAACTTATGGTAGGGTTCGGATAAGACCACCTTCAGAAGATGAGGAATCGGATGCTTGCTCTGCGGTTGCGTCTGACAACACTGTATCCAGCGAAGGAGAACCCCGCGAGTCATTCATGATAAGCGCGGAACAAGTGGCCAAGATGCTCGAAGAAGCCATGGCCAAACAACAGGAGAGCTTCAGGCTCAAGATGCAGATGGCTATGCAGACTATGAGAGAGATGCATGAGCAACAAATCCAGGCATTGAGGAACCAACAAGGCGAACCAAGTCGTCATAACCAAAACAATCTGGAAGATGAGGACACAGGTGCAAATGAAACTCGTGACGCTAATAACCCTCTCGTCAATGCAGGGGGTGGTAACGAGGATGCCAACGAAGATACAAGTGAAAACTTGAAGATCAAAAACCTCGAGAGCAAAATCAATACGTTGATTCCGCTCAAGAAGTGAAGAAGACGGGCATTCCTTGTCCATACCCAAGAGAGTGGGAATCAATCCCCTATCCGGCGAAGTTTAGTTTAATCAACTTCACGCCGTTCGATGGGAAGGGTTCCCCCACTCAGCATTTGATTTACTTCAAATTGCACCTGGGTGTTATCTCCGGCAATGAGCCTCTGATGGTGCGGTCATTCGTTAGGACTCTTCGCAGAGCCGCCTTCGATTGGTATCGCCGCCTCAAGCCAGGAAGCGTGAATAGCTGGGACAACATGGAGACAAAATTCCTCGCTAACTTCTTCAACGATGACACCGAGATATCCATCGGAACGTTGCTCGACGAGAAACAAAAGGACGGGGAACCGGTCAAAACCTTCGTCAAGAGGTTCCGGAACAAAGCGTTGAATTGCCGGGACCCGATCACCGAGGAGTTCATTCTCCAGACTTGCCACAACAACCTCGCATTGGACGTGTTGGAAGCAATGGGGACAGCACCGTCCAATACTTGGAAAGACTTGAAGGTCCGAGGGGAACAAGCCGAACGCTTCCTCCGAAGGAAGAAGGCCGAGAGGAGTCAATCGACGACAAATCCTCCGAACTCGAACTTCGCCTCCCGTGGTAAGGGCAAGACACCCGCAACGACTGTCGATGCTAATCAAACATCGCAACAGCAGTCCCGGAGGCAGCAAAAGACTTCAGATCAGAGGCCTCAAAAAGAGTACTCCTTCAAGGACGAAGATGTTCCAGCCATCTTCAAATCCCTCCTTGACAATAACAAGATCAAGCTCCCACCGATCACGAATCAGGAGGAAGCTGACGATATTGCGGATCCGAAGTACTGCGCATACCACAGGAGGATCCTTCACCCAACCAAGGCGTGCTTTACACTCAAGAATAGCATCCAAACCTTGGTTGAAGCCGGTGTCATAACGCTAGAGTGAGCCAGTTGAAAACGGCACAACTCCGAAGAGTATACGAGTATAAACTGCTTCTCAATCCTCCGACCGGTATAAGAGGTTAAACTGCTCCCTGATACTCCAATAGGTGTATGAGTCTAAACTATTTCCTTTCTTCCACGGGAAGTTCCTGGAGAGTGCCATGCGTGGTATTCTTAAGGATAACCCGATCGTGCAGCTGATACAATGATACACCCAGTTTTGCAAAGAAAGCTGGGGGTGGATAATTCATGTAACGGGAAGTTCCCGGAAGAATGTTAAATGTAATATTCTTAGGGATAACCCGGTCATGATGAATAAAGTGATAAACACTAAACTCCTAATTTCCGAACACTCTTTTGCTGAGATGAAATCCGATCACTTCATTGGATCAATTTTCCCTCACAAAACTCTCATTGGTGTTTGACGACTCATAGTCTCCACCACAGAATCCCCCACCGATCAAACTAATTGACGGCGGGACCACCAAAATTCTTTCCTGTTTAATCCATTCAAACTTCTGCTATGTTCGTGCACTCAACACTTTCATTGTTAGAGTCCGGATATAATGCTTAGAATTCTGATCTATCAATCATTGACGAATTGTCAAAGCCCCCTTTTTGTTAAGTCTTTATCACTTAACATCAGGAACCCCCTTTGAGTGATTTGTACGAATCAACATTCCTAAAGTGATTTGTACTCTCACTCTCACTTTTCACTTAGTCAAACCTTCCTACAGTTAGGACCAAAACCAAAACCCCCTCTCGATTCCTTCAATGAACGAGAGGCCCACAAATCGAGCAATCAAACCTTCTTACAGTTAGGATCGTTTTAAACTGTCCACTTGGTCAAACCTTCCTACAGTTAGGATCAAAACCAAAATCCCCTCTCGATTCCTTCAATGAACGAGAGGCCCACAAATCGAGCGATCAAACCTTCTTACAGTTAGGATCGTTTTAAACCCTCCACTTGGTCAAACCTTCCTACAGTTAGGACCAAAATCAAAATCCCCTCTCGATTCCTTCAATGAACGAGAGGCCCACAAATCGAACGATCAAACTTTCTTACAGTTAGGATCGTTTTAAACCCCCCACTTGGTCAAACCTTCCTACAGTTAGGACCAAAACCAAAATTCCCTCTCGATTCCTTCAAATCGAGCGATCAAACCTTCTTACAGTTAGGATCGTTTTAAACCCCCCACTTGGTCAAACCTTCCTACAGTTAGGACCACGACCAAAATCCCCTCTCGATTCCTCCAATGAACGAGAGGTCCGCTTTCAAATCCCGTGATCAAACCTTCCTACAGTTAGGGTCATCTCAAACTCTCGCTTGGTCAAACCTTCCTACAGTTAGGACCAAAATCACGATTCACTCTCGGTAAATGAGAAATTCATCCTTAGTTCGGTAATCAAACCTTCCGACAGTTAGGGTTATCCGAATCTTTTCGATTCTCGGAGTGGAGGTCCCACTCTTAGTTTCACCTTTCTGGATTCTGGGGGTGGAGATCCCACCTCGAGTCTCCTTTCCAACTGGGAATAGAATATAAAATTCTTCCTTCCTTGTTCGGGAAATAGAATATAAAATTCTTCCTTTCCCACACCAACCTTTTCTAAGAGTTTATCAATCTTGGATTCATCCTAGGAAGTTTATCCCGAATCCTAAGCAGGGATAAGTCTGCGCCTAACACGCGCTGCCGGTTTAGTCTTTCTCCACGGAAAAAGACACCAGAGTTTGATTCTGGGGTATTTTATCCTGAGACCTAAGAAAGGATAAGTCAGCGCCTAACACGTACTGCCGGTTAGTTCTTAACCGTTAAAAAGAACACCCGCCCGCATATTCAATATTGTGGCAGGTTGTTATTAATAACACTAAAATCCATGCCTCATACGCATGGGGAATTTTATCCTGAATCCTAAGAAAGGATATGCCGATGCCTAACACGCGTCGCCGGTTTAGTCTTTTACCGATTGAAGAAGACACCAGAGTTCGATTCTGGGGTATTTTTATCCCGAAGCCTACGTAGGGATAAGTCAGTGTCTAATACACATTGCTGGGTAGCCTATTCCCATAACAATGACGAAGTCTATGTATTCGACATCATAGCACAAAGTCTCAGAGAATTCAATCTCTGAGCACAACGTTACATGCGAACGGATTTAAATAATTCGCATGCTAGCCCGACTCAAACGGTAGTCGGTAAAGGCTAATCAAATCCGTTGAGGGCTGAGGGTTAGCCAAAAATCCTAAAGTCAACGCCTAACACGCGTCGCCGGGTAACCTATTCCCGTAACAAATGGTAAAGTCTATGTATTCAACATCATAGCACAAAATCTAAGGGAGTTCATTCCTTTAGCACAACGTCACATGCGGAACGGACTAAAACAATCCGCATGTAAGCCCGATTCAAACGGTAATCGGTAAGAGCACATCAAATCCGTTAAAGGCTGAGGATTTGCCAAAAATCCTAAGTAAACGTCTCATACACGTTGCTGTTTAGTCTTTTCACAGGAGAAAGACGAAGTCTACGTATTCAATATCGTAGCACTAAAAGGGTTAACTCTTTTAGCTTAACGTTACATGCGGAACGGATTTAGACAATCCGCATGCTAGCCCGACTCAAACGGTAGTCGGTAAAGGCTCATCAAATCCGTTGATGGCTGAGAATTTACCAAAAATTCTATGAATACGAGTCATTAACGCATCAATTCTATAGATTGGTCTCGTGACTCAAGTATTTGCCACGCTCCAATACCTTAAGAGCTTAAACTGTGTATACTCCAGAAGACGTACGAGTATAAACTGTGTCGGACGTCGAACAATACGTCGCAATGAAGCCTGGACGCCGGACAACGCGTCGCAATGGAGCTCAAACGCCGGACAACACCGTCAATCGATGATCAGTTCTATGTTGAAGCAACCAACTCGAGCTAAAAAGTCAAGAAATCAAGAATCGACTTCAAGTTCAAAATTTCGACAACGGTCAGACAATAAATGCAGCACCGGAATCCTTACAGACGTTCGACAAAGCACCGAATAGCCTGAAGGAATTGAAGGAATCCAGAACAGAAGCTATTCCAAAGTCCTGTTACACCGACTAAAGGTTGGGACAATCACATCCAAAGTATTCCAGACTCTTCTATAAAAGAACGACACTGAAATACTTTGGAGGGGGTATCTGTAGGCGTATAAAATTGCCTATAGGTCCCTTCGCACAGCTCGACACAAGGAATCGACAAATCAACGAACCATCGAGTGACGAGGCGATGAGGTCAACAAATTGCACGCGATCAACAGAATGCATTCGCGTGCGGAATCAATCCAACGGTTTGGGGAGTCAATGAGTCGTCCAACCAAGAACGGACTCGGATGAATCGCGATCGAATCAAGATCAGCTTCGGACTTGAACTCAGAAGTGGATTTACTGCCAAATCGGGAATCAAGTCAACAAATCGATTCCAGACCAAGTCAACCACAAACCCGAATCACGGACAAAGCAACAACCGAACGACGGAACCCAAAACACCCGAGGGGACTCGGCCGAAACCGAGCCACCCCAAGGTGGCTCGGCCCAAGCTGAGCCACCCTAAGGTGGCGCCAAGGGCGAGCAACCCCAGGGTGGCTCGGCCAAGGCCGAGCCACCCTGAGATGGCTTGGTAGCCGAGCCACCTCAGGGTGGCTCGGCATGAGCCGAGCCACCTTGAGGTGGCCGGCTCTCTCCCCCCCCTCTTGTGTGTTGGCCATACGTGCGCACGGGTACAGTGACGCTTGGCTATAAATAGGAGAGGGGGGTTGTTCATTTTAAAGGGTTAGAATTTTTGGAGAGAGGCGAAGCCCTGCTGGATTGAAGACTCAGATCTAAAAAAAATCTCAACTTTGGGACTTCGAGGACTCACTCATTCAGATCTGGTACTCGGCGATCGTCAACGCCAAATAAGGCAGGTGTTCGAGAGGATCGGATCTCAGATCTACGTAGTTTTCCTCCGGATCAAAGCTTGGTCTTTGATCCCGAGATTAGGGCGATTATTTCCTTGGTGAACTAATCCCCCCGGCTATTATTTCCTTGGTGAAATAATACCCGTCGTATTGCGTAGATCCGACGGATCTAGATCTCGCGGTGGTCCACGGATAAACCCCGGCGCAGGCAAACAACCCACGCAAGCGAGCGACCGCAAAACAGGAGCTCGTGATTTGTTCGACACAAAAGGAGAAAGTTGTAATCTTTTCTTTAGTTTTCTTTGATTTTCATTGTAACCGAATCTTATAAAAAGACCGGATCTTTGTAACTCAAAAAGCTGTTATTCAAGATAGCAATGGAATCAACAATGAAGAAAGACTCGATTTTCACCGCGAACAAAGTGTTGGACATTTTCCACTTGCTTTCCGCAGTTCTCCGGCCGATACGGCGATTGTTTGATAGATGAGGAGAGGCCGAGGGAGTATCGAACTCACTTAGACATCGGCTGCTTTAACTGGCTGGTGAACATTAGGCCAGGTTATCTGACTTTTCGGGTGAGGGATCAGTGTTTCATAGAGCCATATCTACCCTGCCAATTTGCTCGCCAGTTTGGCTATGATCAGCTTTACGTCGGGAATCCCCGCCAGCAGCTTCGTGTCCACGGCATTGGTGGATGGTCTCCGTGCATGGTTGTGGACCGTGACTGGCTGTACTGGTGCTAAGTTCAGTCTCCCTAGTGCTGATCGGCAGTTGAACCTCACTTTCTTAAGCTGCAAGTGGTTGTTATCAGCTAATAAGACTATCCCTGTGAAGCCGATCGCAGAGCTAGAGGCCGAGGAAGCTTCTCAGGTTGATTCCCGTAGGATTTGGGAGAACGCTCGGTCACAGAGGATACAAAATAAGACTCGTCGGATTGATGAAGAGGGAAAGAGGACCTTCCATTCTGCAGACGAGGCTTCAGGCGGAGATCCTGAAGATTACGAGGACTTTTCCGAACGAGGTTAATCATTCATCTTTTTCTTCTGCATTCCAGGATTATTGGTCGGCGAACAGCGAGGACCACATCTCCTTCCTTGAAGCTTCTTTGGCGGACTCTTTTGTCAAAAGCCCTGGATATTCTGGCCTGATAAAACTCGATGTGTTGTTGAGCTTCCAGGCGTTTTTCATCCAATCTCTCGAGTTCTTCGAGACGTTTTTGATGCTGCTCTTCGGTCGTCATCTCCGTTGCGAGAGCGATCCGAAGGGAGGGGATTTGAATCTCCAACGGCATCACTGCTTCACATCCGTACACCAACGAATAGGGGGTGGCTCCCGTAGGTGTGCGTATGGTGGTGCGATAAGCCCAGAGCGCTTCGTCGAATTTATCGTCCCAATCTCGCTTATTGGTTTTCACGAGTTTTGACAGGATCTTGATGATCGTCTTGTTGAAAGCCTCAGCTAATCCATTAGCAGCGGGATAATAAGCCGTTGACGAAACATCTTGAATCTTGAATTTGTCACAGAACCTGATGAAAGCGTTGCTTATGAATTGCGGACCGTTGTCATGAATAATCCGTCTCGGTACGCCGTTGTAGGCATCAAAAATTGCCGATAGGTCTCCACGAACAGCTCGATGTTAAAGAACGACGATGAACGTCACTACCCGGTTCACAGGAGTTCGATTGACGTCGGTGAACGCTTGAAGTGAATCGACGGACTACGTGAGCCGACAGAATTTCAGAATAACAAAGGGACGGGTTAATCGGGAACCCCACGATAGTTGCAAAAGGAGCAACGCCCTTCAGGTCCCGTTCGCCCTATAGATAATCCAACCATCGGGACTGACAAAGCTCTTCGTCAGAATTCCAACGCATTCGAAATCACTCAAATCCGAGTTGGGACGAAGAATTTACGGCAAACATACAACGGAGAGTCTCGGACTGAACTGGGGCACCCGGTGGTGTCTCGGAAAGGTCGAAACACCCTAGGGGTGTCTTGGCAAAACCAAGACACCCCAGGGGTGTCTCGGCCTGGCCGAGACACCCCAAGGGTGTCTCGGGGTTGTTACACGCCCTAAGGTTGTTGTGCCCCCCCTAGGGTCCTCTCTTGCCTATAAATAGGAGCCTTGGGCCTCATTTTTGAGGATCTGGATTTTTGGAGAAGAGTTGCAAAGCCCTGCTGCAGCGAAGAGTGATCGAGCCCCCTCAGCAAAGGAGACTTCTTCATCGGATCTTCATTCCCCTCTCTCATCTTTTTCCTTAGTGTTACCCCTCGTCGGTAATACTAAGAAGAGCAAATATTTTGCTTTATCCGAGATAGGAGCTTCGAGTTTCTAGATCTCCCCGCGGATCGACGAAGCTCTGCCCGATTTTCCGGAACGGATCTGATCGCCCGGTGGTCCACGGATATCAACATCCCCGTCACAGGCAAAAGACCCACGCAAGCAAGGGACGATAAACGGAACTTGTGTTTATTTTCAAGAAAGTTGTAATTTTATTTCTTTGTTATTTGGATTCATTGTAACGATCAAAGTTTTAATGAAATCAATGATGAAGGCAACTTTTCCTTAAAACAAGCTGGCGACCACAGTGGGAGCCGCCGATCTCGCTACCGAGATCGTCGTGACGCAACCGGCCTTTAAGATCCGGGTGAATGAAGAGATCGAATACGAGTTCGATCAACAGAAGTTTGAAGAGTACCTCTCTTCCTCCTCCTCCAGATCCGCCTCTCCAAACAGGCGCGGGAAGACCCCATCTTCCAGAAATGCTCGCGGGATCTCCAGCTCGAAGATCCAAGATCCCGTCGCCGCTGTTACGCCCGCACCACGTGACGTCCCCGCGTCGTCCAACGTGGTCAAGGCTGCAAATCCAGATCTCCTCTCCGCCGAGAAGGTAACTCCAGCTCTGTCAAAGAGGGCCCACCAAAGACGGCGTCAACGCCTCGCCCGACAACTAGCCAAAGCCGCAGAATCGATAGACGGGATCCGCTACAATGAGGATCTAAAGTCCAGGCAGCGCCAAGAACAACAACGGCAAACAACCAACTCCTCCTCCAAAACAGAAACGAACGAATGGGTTCATGTCAAGAGGACTCGCTCCACTCTCGAGGAGCGGATCAAGAAGCGTCGAGCATTGCTCGCACATGCCCGGCTCCTTCTACAGAAAGCGAAGGAGATGCAGAAAGAAGAGGCGGTCAAAAAGCCGTCTACAAACAAATGGGTTTGGGTGCCAAAGCCAAAACCGGCGCCTCAGACAAAAGTGGGTGGAGTTATCGCCCAAATTTCTTCAAAACCAGATGTTGTTTCTCCTGTTCCGGCGCCTTCAACGGAGCCAGGTAAGAACGGGGACCCTTCAAAATCTAGGGTTCCTGTGAAAGGTCGCCTCGGTCCTTTACCGGAGAACCGAGGTAAAGTACCTATCAAGGAACGACTGGGACCATTGAAAGGTCCCCAAGTGACAAATCAGACTGGGGGTCACATCAATCCCCCCAAGAAAGATGATAGAGGGAAAGCCCCTGTTACCGATCGTATTGGATTGCGGGTCGAAGTGCAAGAGCCCGTTAAGTTTTTATGCTCACAGAAGCGTAAACTTGAACGAGCGACTTTTGAAAACGCTAATAAAGCGTCATATCCCCAGAAGGAAGCACACTCGTCCGATGACGATGGTGTTATACCTGGGAAGTCATGCCAACACTCTATGAGTTACTCCAGTTATCAAACTGACGAGTTGTACTATAGAGCTGGGGGTATGGAAAAATCTCGAAAGAGATATGCTAAAGACACGGGATCTCGCTGCCCGTGTGCCAATATAATCAAGGTAGTACTGTCAGAATGCTGCTGTGCCAAAACCCCAAGGAGAGTCTCGGTGTTCGAAAGAATTTCTAAGCCAAGGCGTTTCCACAAGAAGAAATTCGTCCGCCAAGAAGACGAATATCTAAGAGTATCGGCTAACATGGCCGGCAGAGGGAAATCAACACGATATTTCAATCTAGATCAGCTTGCCGAAGTATCCCGATGTATGACGCGATTGCGGCCAGGAACCAATGGCCGGAAGAATTACCGAAGGATACAAAAGGGACTCTCTTTAGAAGAGGAGGAGTCAGATGCTGATTCAGATTCTTTCTCGGCTATAGCATCCGATGACACGGCTTCTAGTGTGGGACAACCTTATGAATCGCTTATGATCAGCGCCGAACAGGTGACTAAGATACTTGAAGATGCCCTGAATAAGCAGAAGGAAACTTTCAAGTTCGAGATGGAGATGGCCATGCAACGAATGAGAGAGATGCATGACCAGCAAATTGCGGCACTGATAGTTCACCAAGGAGAGCCCGGTCGATGCAATAATCAGAATCAAGATGAGAATGAACGGGAAGGGGATAATGTCAATATCCCTCCTGTCAACAACGACAATGGGGGCGGTCCCGCAGATGATAATGCGAAAGAGGACCACGTTACCTCTCCCCGAAGCCACTCGAAGACCGATACGAGTGAGGACAAGAAGATGAAGGACTTGGAGAGCAAAATCAACGCGTTGATGAATGCTCAAGAAGTGAAGAGGTCCGGCATACCCTGTCCCTACCCAAGGGAGTGGGAATCAATTCCGTATCCGTCAAAGTTTAATTTAATTAACTTTACGCCATTTGATGGGAAGGGTTCCCCTACCCAACACTTAATATATTTTAAGTCCCATTTAGGAATCATTTCTGGGAATGAACCTCTCATGGTGCGGTCATTCGTCGGCACTCTTCGCGGAGCAGCCTTCGATTGGTATCACCGTCTTAAGCCCGGGAGTATCAGCAGCTGGGACGACATGGAGGATATGTTCTTAACAAATTTCTTCGATGACGACACCGAAATTTCGATCGGCACGCTATTCGACAAAAAGCAGAAGAATGGTGAGACAGTCGAAAATTTCGTGAAAAGATTCCGAAATAAAGCGATGAATTGCAGGGATCCAGTCAGCGAGGATTTTATCCTCGAAACTTGCCATAACAATCTGTCGTTGGACATCCTCGAAGCCATAGGAATGGCGCCGCCAAAGACCTGGAAGGACCTGAAGGTGCGGGGAGAGCGAGCCGAGCGATTCCTCAAAAGGAAGAAGGCTGAAAGAGGGCAAATAGCAAATAACGCTCCACAACAAAACTTTGTCCCTACGGGTAAGGGAAAAGCACATGCGAATGCTGTGAACGCAAACCAAATATTTGAGGTGCAAGCACAGCCGCAACAGCAGTAACAAAAGGCGCCTCAACAATCAAGGTGGCAACAACAGCCCCAGAAGCAAAAAGCCGCGGAGCCGAAGTTCCCGAAGGTCTATTCATTCAAGGAGGATGAAGTTCCCGGTATCTTTAAGTACCTCATCGAGAACAACAAGATCAAGTTGCCCCCGATTCAGGATCAAGAAGATGCTAAAAGAATCAATGATCCAAAGTACTGTGCATTTCACAGAGCGGTGCACCATCCTACTGATGTGGCATAATTATGTACCAAAATTGCAAGTGCACAATTTATCAAGTTATAGTATAAAAAGATATCGATCCCACGAGGAAGGTGATTTTAAGAGATTATTAGAAATGGTTCTTATGTTTTGTGCGTGACAATTAGGAATAAAGAATAAGTGTGATTGTAATGAGTGGTTGTTTTGATTTATGTGCAAGAGATAATAAATTGAATTTTAGAGGAGAGAAGGAAGAATTAAAGAATAAATGAAATCAAGGTAAGAAAGATGAATGAATAAAATCAAGAAATAAAACTAAGAATGAAAAGAAAATTTAAGAAAGTCAAGATGGAGGATTCAAAAGAGGTAAGAAATCTAGAATATAATCCACTAATCAATTTTAATTACAAAATATAAACTATTCTCTTTTTATCATATTTCAACTTAGATTTATTAAGCATAGATTATCAAACCATTTAAGGAAAGTGTAACCTATCAAATTATCATCTAAGTTAAAATTACTATTCATGATAAGAACAACAACATGATAATAATCCTAGAATTCATAAGCATAACCTATCAAACCATTTAAGGAAAGCATAGATTATCAAATTCTTCTTCTACCGATTAGTTCTCTAGTTGATTATCCTAAACATGAACATTTTAAGTGCAAGAGAATAATTCATACAATATAAAGGAAATTAGACTAGTTTCATACAATTCTAAGATTCTTACAAGAATTAAATTCACATCTTAAGATATAAAAGCAAGAAGAAAAGGAACTAATTACAAAAATAAAAAGAAAAATCTAAACTATGAACAAGAAATAAATCTAATTACAAAGAAAATAAAAATCTAAACTACAAAATAAATTGCAGAAATTAATTACAAGAAAATAAATCTACTCTACAAATTAAAGTGCAAAAAGAAATAAAAAGACAAGAAAGTAAATCTACACTACAAGCATGAATTTAAATCTAACTAATAAGCAATAATAAAGAAATTACTAAAAAGAAATAAAAGAGAAAAGAAATGCAAACCTTCAAATTGCTCTTCATCTCCATCCTCATCATTCAACAAAGAGGAGAAAGAACAAATTTAAAGAGGAAAAAAAATTATTTTTATTAATTGCAACTAAAGTTACAATTTTTGGAAGGCCTTCTTAATTAAGAGTAGCCCTCCTCTCTAAAAGGAGTTTACAAAATTTTCACACCTCTAACCCCTCACTCTCTACCCCTATTTATAGTAAACATCAGTGAATGAGAGCCATTGGATTGAAATCTTATCCAAAAACAACAAATTTCAGCCTTAGATTCGTAACAAACTGCCCAGCGTATCGATGCAGGCATCGATACAGGCATCGATGCAGGCATCGATGTCGGTATCGATGCAGGCATCGATGCCGCCATCGATGCAGGCATCGATACCTGCCCTTCTCCTTTTGCTGTCCGCAGATTCTTCTTGTTGTTTGCTTTTGGGCTTTGGACATTGGGCTTTTCTTGGACTCTTGGGCTTGGGCTTTGATTTATCTCTTCATTAAATATTTGAAAGAATTCATTGGGCTTCATGGCTTCATTTCTTCATTGAATTATGGGCTTTTTGTTGAGAGATGAGGGTTTTGAGATTTATTATTCATTAACCTGCAATTAAAGATAAAAACAATTATTAGTAGTATATTTATTCATATAAAATAGATAATGAGGGTATAAAACTGTAATAAAATGTGATTATCACCTACCAAGGAATGCTACGCTCTTAAAGATAAGATCCAAACCTAATCGATGTTGGGGTCATCACTATGAAGTAACCCAAGGAGAAGAAAGTGGGTGCAAATGTAGTAACCATTAGCTTCGGGTCTGTTCCCTCGAGCTGGTTCCAACATGAGCCAGTAATAAATGCAGCAGTGAAGACGGTGAATGATGATCCTCACAAACAGCGTCAGAAAGGACTTGTGCCGCACACAGCCCCGAACGACGAGATTCTGTGGGTTCATCCAGACTTGATTGCAGATGAACAATGGGCTGGGACCTCTTCCAAGAAAAGGTCAAAAGGAAAGGGTAAGTCTTGTTATGGAGCTTCTGCTATTCCGGGAAAAGACGACGAAGAAATTCCCGCCTTCCCGCTTTCTGAAGACGAACAGGAGGTCTTTGCAACCCGAAGTGGACATGAGTATCACTATAAGTATCCGGATGCTTCCGAGCAATTGGGCACCAAAACCGCTCCTTCTAAGACGTTGGCAGAACTGGGAATTGCAGCAACTCCCCCAACGCCTGTAGCTACGGAGAA
>BQKN01066916.1:0-33848 GCA_022839385.1 Asparagus kiusianus
CCTCCTTACAACTCTCTGAAACATTAGGAATAGTCTCTCATAAAATACGCTTCCTATCAAATCCGTCAATATGCGAGCGAACAGTTCTCTGCCACACAACAGGCAATAAAGATATTGCCCACTGTTTTTAAACCTAAAGGGTAGAAATTCGTCCGCATGCATGCAATAATGTGCACTCTCCCTCACACACATTCGGAGTACAAAGCTAAGAAATAACAAAATGGATAATTGTAAGGATTACCATTCAAGTTCAAAAAAAAACAAAACAAAACAAAACAAAACAAAACAAAACAAAACAAAATGGCTAATTGTCCATGGTACATAGGTGAATCTGAAATTAAAATTTCTATTTATTTTTTAAGTAAAAAATGTTGTATTGTGCCCTCCGTATTAGCGTAATCATAGGGTCAAACTGATAGCATTGATTTAGGATCTGATAGCATTGACCTTCCTTATTTATAATTATTATTAATTAGAGGATTGTAATTAGCATTGATTTAGGATCTGATATAATCCCTTGTACTCTATTTATACGCTCCTATTGTGAATGAGAAAATTAACAATTCATTCAATCTCCTTCATTATATGGTATCAGAGACTTAGGTTACATTCTTTTTTCCGATCCTGCCTCACGCACACAACAGCCCTATCACCTCCGAGTTTATGGCCAACAACACTAGCACTACCCCCGGTCTCACCGACCAACTCCTTGTCGCTGCCAACTCCTCATCCCGGCTGAACTTCCAGATTCAATCAATCATTGTCAAGCTCGATCAGGCGAACTTCTCTTTATGGTGCAATATTGTTCTCCCGGCGCTTCAAGCCTTTGAGTTGGAGGCTCACATCCTGATTGATGACTCGCCTCCTCAATATAAACCTCAAGCCGTCGACGTTACAACTCCTCCCGAGTCGAATCCAGAGCACATCACTTGGCGTCGTTGTGACCTTTTTGTACTCCTCTGGCCTCGCTCAACTCTTTCTGAACGTGCACTCGCCACCATCATTCGCGCTACCACCGCCCGTCAAGCTTGGACTACCATCGATCGAACGTTTTAGGCTCAGTCTCGGGCCCGCCGAATGGCTCTCAAAAACTAACTTCAATCTCTCTCGAAGGGCTCTTTATCCATCATGGAGTACTTCGAAAAGAAACGTGCAATTGCAGATGCACTTGATGAGAATCTTCAACCTATCTCAAATGAAGATCTCACTAGCTATATCTTGAACGGACTTGATAGTTTGTATGGACCCTTTATTACCTCCCTCATGATGCGACCCGAAGAGACTAATGTTGATGATTTACTTGGTCTGCTGCTACAAGAAGAAGAAAGGATTGAGCAGGAGAATCAACATCATCATCTACCATCTGATTCGTTACCGCCTTCAACTACTAGCTCGGTCATTGCTCCATCGGCCAACGCAGCCTACACCAATTCGCATGGCGGATCTTCCTCCTGCTACAACCGTGGACGCTCCTCTTTCCTCTGGTGTTTCGGAGGGTAGCCGTGGCCCAGATGGTACCACACGCAGGCGCATTCAATGTCAAATCTGTAACAAGATGGGACACATGGCGATTAATTACTACAATCGCAACAACCATACCGATTTTCCTGCGCGTCTGCCACCTCCAAGAAACAACCATCGCTCATCTGACCGTCAGGCTGAGCACTCTGCACACTATGCTTCCCCGTCCTCTCTTACGGACCCTGCCTGGTACTTTGATACAGGCACTACGGATTATGTCTCTAATGACCTCAACTGATTGACTATTTCAGACGAGTATCGCGGGGATGACAAACTCTCTGTTGGTAACGGTAATCAATTGCTTATTTCTCATATTGGCTCTACTATTTTGCTTACAAAGTCTATGTCTGTCAATTTAAAGAATATTCTTATTGTGCCTGATCTCACCAAAAACCTACTTAGCGTCTCAAAACTAAATCTAGATAACAACACCTACACGATTTTCTATCCTGATCATTGTGTTGTTAAGAATTTGCAGGGCAATACGATCCTCCACGGAACCGTTGATCACGGTCTCTACCGCCTCCATCAGCCACGACCACACCAACCTCCATCCTCCATCCACTTCGGGTCCCGCACCTCCCTACTTGGTTGGCATCATCGTCTGGCTCATCCTCATGAACACATCCTTCTTCGTCTAGTGTCTCAGTTTCAACTTCCTGTCAGCTCCAATAAATTTCCAAGTGTCTGTGATGCCCGTCAGTTAGGTAAGAGTTTTCGTTTTCATCTTCCTAGTTCTCATGTTAGGTCTGATAAACCATTTGAATTAATCTACTCTGATGTTTGGGGTCCTGCTCCTGTGTTATCCTTAAATGGAAATCGGTATTTTGTGTTTTTCATTAATGATGCTACCAAATTTATATGGATCTACTTTCTGTATCAAAAATCTTAAGTGTTCAATGTTTTTCAACAGTTTCGGGCAATGGTTCAAACACAATTTGGGTCCTCTATCAAATGTCTTCAAACTGATTAGGGTGGTGAATTTCGAAATGTGTCAAGTTTCTTGTCTACTCAGTTATCCAATATAGAGTCTCTTGTCCTTACACACAGGAACAAAATGGGGCTGTAGAGCGTAGAAATCGAATTATTGTAGAAAAAGGGTTAACTCTCCTCGCTCAATCATTATCTCCCTTCATCCTTTAGGAACATGCCTTTCATACCGCCACTTATCTCCACAACCAAACCATCTCTTCTACTCTTAACTACACCTCTCCGTACCAAAAACTTTACTTTAAAATCCCTGACTACGACTTCGTCAAAACCTTTGGTTGTCTATGTTACCCTTTCCTGCGTCCCTACAACCACCACAAAATGGACTTTCGGTCTCTTCCATGTGTCTTAATTGGGTTCAGTTCCAAACACAAAGGGTACCTTTGTCTCCACATTCCTACCTCCAGAACTTACATTGTTCGTCATGTCGTGTTCGATGAAGACGTATATCCATATGTCAATCAAGCCATGGTGCTATCACCACCACCACCCTCCTCTGAATCCTCCCCCGCACCACCTGACCTACTTGAGCTCATCGTGGCTGCACCTTCCCCATCACCTCCTCTAAACCATGATAGTGACCTATGTCCTACCACGACACTTGGCTCCCCGGTGTCACCCAACCCCATATCCACTCCACTCCTTACATCACCTACACCGCCTCCTTCTCCACATCGGCCTTACCACAATGCTCCTACCTATTTTCGTCCTTCTGACACCACTACTCACACAATGACCACCCGAGCCCACACAAATTCATTGCAACCCAAAACCTTCGCCACCACTCGCTATCCGATCTCCAATGATCCACATCCCTTCCTGACAAAGAACCTACCACCTTTGGTCAGGCCAACAAGCATCTTTGTTGGCAATAGGCAATGCAGGCCGAATATAAGGCTTTAATGAGCAATAACACTTGGTCACTTGTACCCTGTCCCCGTGATACTAATCTTGTTGGTTGTAAGTGGGTTTATAGGATCAAGAGGAATGCTGATGGTTTAATTGAGAGGTACAAGGCTCTTTTGGTAGCAAAAGGATTTCATCAGGAAGAAGGAGTTGATTATTTTGACACATTCAGTCCTGTTGTCAAACCCACTATTGTTCGTGTGGTTCTCAGCTTAGCCTTATCCAAGAGCTAGCCTATTCATCAACTTGACATCAACAATGCCTTTTTGAATAGTGACTTGGCTGAAACAGTGTACATGGAGCAACCTAATGGGTTCACTGATCATACACGACCTTCTCGTGTTTTCCGCCTCAATAAAGCCCTCTATGGTCTCAAGCAAGCTCCTCGAGCTTGGTTCAATAAGCTCAAGTCCTTTCTACTTTCGAATGGCTTTCGTGCTTGCTACTCTGACACATCACTATTTGTTCACAAGTCATCCACTACTAGCTACTATTTATCTGCTTGTATATGTTGATGACTTGATCCTTACAGGCAGTGATTCAGGCTACATCAGCCGCTTTATCAGCCTTCTTCATCAGGCATTCTCACTGAAAGACTTGGGACCATTGCGCAACTTCTAGGGTATTGAAGTCTTGCCTCATGCTTTTGGCTTGATTATGTCTCAGTCAAAGTATAATCGGGATGTTTTGGCCCGTTGTCACATGGCTGATGCTAAGACAATTTCTTTGCCAGCTGATCCTAGTTCTCAACTTCAGAAAAACGGTGAACTTGTTGCTGATGCACGTCTCTATAGACAAGTTGTGGGTGCTCTCCAGTATGCCACAATTACCAACCCGAAAATTGCCTATGCTATTAATCGCGTCTGTCAGTTCATGCATTCGCCCACTGTTACTCATTGGCAAGCAGCCAAATGCATTTTGCGCTACCTTAAAGGTACGATTGATCATGGTCTACTTCTGCAGCGTGACTCCTCTACTCAGCTTCGTGTTTATTCCGATGCTGGTTGGATCTCTGATAAGGATGATTATCGCTCTCAATATGGCTTTGCCATTTATTTTGGCCCAAACCTTATCAGTTGTGTAACGCCCCGCCCCGGAATCCCCGGAGTCGGTACGCTATTAGATCTGATGGACTGGCCTCACAAACCACCACATATCTTTTCAGTATGTTTTGTCCTCACTCACGCGCTCCCTAGAAAACTTTCCAGGGGGTCACCCATCATAGAATTTCTCCAGGCCAAGCACGCTTAACTTTGAAGTTTCTAATGGTTGGGTTCCCGAAAAGAAGATGCATCTTGGTGGTATGAGTATTCCAATCAAATCTATCAATACTAATCACATCACCCTCTCAAGGGTTGGGGTATTACAAACTCCCCCACTTAAACTCGTAACGTCCTCGTTGCGTCAAATCATATCATCCAAGACCATACCATCCGTGTGAGATTCTAGAGGTGGCTCCTACAGCCTCAAGAGGTGGCTCCCACCCTCTCGACGTAGCACTTTGCGCCGCATAGAACTTAGCTCACACAATTTCGGTTGGCTTGGCTCTGATACCATTTGTAACGCCCCGCCCCGGAATCCCCGAGTCGGTACGCTATTAGATCTGATGGTCTGGCCTCACAAACCACCACATATCTTTTCAGCACGTTTTGTCCTCACTCACGCGCTCTCTAGAAAACTTCCCAGGGGGTCACCCATCCTAGAATTTCTCCAGGCCAAGCACGCTTAACTTTGAAATTTCTAAGGGTTTGTAGGCATAAAAATTGCCTATAGGTTATCGCACATAGCTCGAGATGAAAAAAAGACGATGAATGTTACTATCCGAGTCAAGGAATATTATTTGAGTCAAAGGAGACCATTTGATATTGTAGAGAAGCTAAAAAGCACATGAAATAAGTTGGCGAAGCGTACGAGTCTGTGAAACATGCTAAACGATAAAGGAACAACTCAACCAGGAGTTGTGCTTCACCCACAAAAGGATGAAGTATCATGTGTGTCTCGTCTACTCCATGAGTGTCTTGCTTATGGTAGGTTGTAGATATTTTCGTAATCTTTCCAACACATCTTAGATCATCTCATTCCGATATCGGACGAGGGAGTTAGAATCAAAATACCCGAGACAATACAAACTGTCTCGGAAGTGCGAGACAGTCATAACTGTCTCGGAATGCGAGACAGTCATGACTGTCTCACACAAAATCTGAAGAAGATAAAAAGACAAAACTTATAGATCTCTTTCTGAGCTTTCCAACGCATCTTGGATCATCTCATTCTGAGATAGGACAAGGGAGTTAGAGCTAAAATACCAGAGACAACACAAACTGTCTCGGAAGTGCGAGACAACCGTAACTGTCTCGGAATGCGAGACAGTCATAACTACCTCCCAACAAATCTGATGAAGTTCAAAAGATAAAAGTTGTAGATCTCTTCGTCACCTTTCCAACGCATCTTGGATCATCTCATTCCAATATCAGACGAGGGAATTAGAGCTAAAATACCCGAGACAGTACAAACCGTCTCGGAAGTGCGAGACACACAACCCTGTCTCGGCCATAGAGTTGGTTACAACACGTTTTTTGATGGTTTTTTTGGCTTCATAACTACTTGAGATCAACCATAAACGTGGGGAGATAGTTACAAACTGAAAATAGGCCCACTAACCTCATAAAAAGATGGTATTTAAGTAGTAGGACGGCAGTTACAAAAGGGGGCAGAGCATTTGTGGAGCAGATTGAATCAGAGCAGAGCAGAGAGAGCAACAAACTTGAGTTCTTTGTGTGATTCCTTGAGATTCGAGCTTTGACTTGATCTTAAGAAGAGTGATCGTCTTACTTTGATAAGATATTGTAGGCTGTCTAAAAATCACGATGGATAGCTGATCCCCATGGATTAAAAAGAGATTACAAGGTGATGATTCCTTCAAATCAGGAAGTAGAATTCTTCCTTGCAATCGAAACATAAACAATTTCCAAATCACTACATCCGTGGCTCTACAATCGCTGTAAATACAGCCTCATGTTTGAGATGATTGATCTTGATGGTTGCGACAACAACATGACTAATATTATATTAGCAGCTATCAGAGGTGCTGATGAGCAGTGTAATGATTTCAGAAATAAAAGGTTGGACTTAGTTGGTGAGTTGCTTGGTAGAGAGCTGTGGGCAAATAGTCACTGATTCCCATTAGATTCCAACAATGGAAGCTACAATCAAATAGCTTTCATGCCGACAAACGAAGGTTGCAAATGGAGGACTTTTTACATAGATCGAGAAGAGTTACAATTCAACGACGCTTCCGACAGCTGATGAAAACTCTATTCAGCGACCTTCACAATCAATTGTGAGAGTTACAATCTGACGACTTTCACACCTCATAACAAGTAAAGATCAATGAGCAATAGCCTTTGCAATGTTATAATTAGCGAGGTTACAAGTCAACAACCTCTCTTAAACGCAGAATCCACTTCTGCATTTCTCAAATTCAAAACGCACACAGCCTGTGCGTTCTCTAGCAGACATATAACTCTGCAACGCAGAGTTAAAGCACAAAACGCACACATAACGTGCGTTCTTCAACAGACACTCAACCTAGCGTCTCAAACTCTTGACGCAGAGTTGAATTTCAGTGCATAGGTGACCTGTGCGTCTCTACTTCCAGAACGCATGCGGCCTGTGCATTTCAAACCTCTGATAGAGGTTTAACTCTGCGTCTCAAGCCTTAGGCGTAGAGTTAAGGCCCAGAACACCAAGTTAGGCGTTTGACTTGTTCAAACACAAGCCGAACGGCCTCAAAACCGTTATCCCACGTTCTGAGGGATTTTCGCCCACTTAGGAGCGGATTTAGGGGTTGGTTACACCCCTAATCCCCCTATAAATAACCAACTTACTCAACTGAGTAAGGGGTTGATGAGTGCTGGCATCAAAACCGCATAAGGTTAACAAATCTCGGTAGTTGAACCGCACGGAGGAGGAGATTTTTTCTGAAGATCAAGGAACTGATCGACAGTCAGTTAATCAAATCTCAAAGAATCCCTTCAGCAATAGCAGATCTACTTGGCTATCAATCGAACTTTCGGTTCTAACAACTCTGTTACAGAGTTTCAACTCGCTCTGAGTTCTGAAACTCGTTAAGAGTTCGTAATTAACTTGCAACGCAAGTTAATCAGTTATTCGGTCCTCAACAACTCTTTTCAGAGTTTTCAACTCGTTCTGAGTTTCTTAAACTTGCTAAGAGTTCTAAACCTAATTCATCATACAAGTCAATCGTTCTCGTGAGATAGTACGGTCGGATCGTCAACGGAGAGCGAATTCGATGCGAGCATTCGAAGGAGGCACTCCATCGCTACCAAGAAGAACTCAGTCTTTTTTAAACAAAGAGGAGAATCAAATTCATTCTCCTCTCTTTTGTAATCGGAATCCAAATTGTAATCGATTTTGAGAGAATACAAATCAAATTTTCTTTCATTTCATTTACATCAAATTTTTCAACAAACAAAAGATGGCGACTCCGCTGGGGACTAGCTTCTCAGACGAAGAAGTGGTGGCGCAATCTGACGTTCACCTCACGGGAACCACCATCGAAACTCTCGTCGTAGAGTTCGACCAAGCCAAGTACAAGGAGGCTCTCTCCTCTGGATCGCTTAGCCCTAAAGCTAAGCGTGATATTCGCAAGACCTCTAAGGAGGTCGTAACTACTGCTGAGATGCCAAAGAAAGCCCTATCCTTTGGCCAAGACCTTAAACTCGCTCTACGAGTTGAAGATTCCACACCCATATCACTACGGCGTATAATAGGTCAGAAGAGACCTATGTCGGAGGAAAATCCAACCAACGCCAACGACGCTGCGGCCAAGGCGTTGAAGCAAGCCAAGAAAAACGCTGCTCGACGAAGGAGAAGATCCATACGGCGAGCATATTTGCGGAATAGCCGAGCTACTGCCCAACGCAAAGATTGCGTTTCTGAGCCTTTGCCTGAACTGTGCGTTTCTGCTCCAGAACGCACACTTCGTGGCAATGAACCTGGCTATGAACCTCGGGTGATCCAACTCAAACGCGACCCTCAGTGGTGCGTTATTCAACATAGACGCACACCTCAAGAGTGCGTCCCAAAACGTGACCTCCAAAGGCACGTTCAATCATCCAAACGCACGCCACAGCCGTGCGTTCAGTCAGAACACGACCCTCAAGGGTCTGTTCAAACAGCCAAACGCACACCACAAGTGTGCATTCATCCAAAACATGACCCTCAGGGGTCTATTCAATCATCCAAACGCACACCACAGGTGTGCGTTCAATCAAAACCCGACCCTCAGAGGTCTGGTTCATCAACCAAATGCACATCACAAGTGTGCGTTCAACCAAAAAACGACCCTCAGGGGTCTGTTTCATCAACCAAACGCACATCACAAGTGTGCGTTCAACCAAAAAACGACCCTCAGGGGTCTGTTTCATCATCAAAACGCACACCACAAGTGTGCGTTCAATCAGAACAAGATCCACAAGGATCTGTTTCATCAGTTAAACACAGGCCTCGACCTCGTGTTTATAAACCTAAACGCGACCCTCGTGTTTCTTCTCAAGAATACGACACGGTCCGTCAGGTTCAAGAGGGACGGCATGGATTTAAGGTTAATGTCCGACCCATCCAAGGACAGGGGGTTCCATCTCCACCTTCACGAGATTCTCCTCAAGTCTCTGACTTGCGCGAACTACTGTCAAGAGGAAAACCTAGACAGAACAACGACAGGAGAAGTCTGTACAACCTCGATGGAGCTTGAATATAGGGATTGGCGATTCCCGTACATCGACTATGCCATATATGGAATTTTGCCTGAAGACCCTAAGGAAGCGGCCGCTATCAAACGAAAGGCCCTCCGATTCTATTATGATGCAGTTTCTTAAATCCTGTATCGCAAATCACATGATGACGTTTTGCTTCGATGCCTCTCTCGAAAAGAAGTAAAAGAAGCCCTTAAGGAGGCCCATGATGGAATGTGCGGAGCTCATCAACCCGGGGTTAAATTGGGGGATCGCCTCCGACGAATTGGCTATTACTGGCCAAAGATGTTTTTAGACGCAGTTGATTACGCTAAACGTTGTCACGCGTGTCAGATTCATGGGGACTTTATTCACCAAGCACCAAGTAACTTATACCCCACGTCTGCATCTTGGCCATTTGAAATGTGGGGTATGGATATCGTAGGACCAATCTCTCCTCCGACCTCCAAAGGACATCGGTTCATTTTAGCTGTAACCGATTACTTCTCCAAATGGGCAGAGGTAGTCCCGTTAAAAGAAGTCAAGACCTCAAGCATGATTAAATTCATCAAACATCACGTCATTTACCGTTTTGGAGTCCTGAGATGAATAGTTCACGACAACGTGACACAATTTGTTAGCTTTGGGTTTCAAAGATTTTGTGATAAATTTAGAATCCAAAGCGTCGCGTCAACGACGTATTATCCACCAGCGAATGGTCTTGCAGAAGCTTTTAACAAGACCATCGTGAAACTTCTTAAAAAGTTTGTTTCCAAAAGCCGACGCGATTGGGACGAAAGACTCAGTGAATGTTTGTGGGCCTACCGTACAACGGTGAGGACCCCTACAAGAGCTATGCCATTCTTGTTGGTATACGGTTGTGAAGCTGTACTACCACTTGAAATTCAAATCCCTTCCCTGAGAGTCGCGATTACAACTAGACTAACAGAAAAAGAGAAACATCAACGACGTTTGCAAGAACTTGAAGTCTTAGACGACAAACGACGTCAAGCTCAGCAACAGATCAAATTATATCAAGCTCGGATTTCCAGAGCCTACAACAAAAAGGTTAAAGAGCGGATTTTTAAGAAAAGCGACTTAGTTTTGGCTAATAGACGACCCATGGTAATGACGCACAAAACCAAAGGGAAGTTCAATCCTAAATGGGAAGGGCCCTTCGTAATAGAGTCAGTCTATTCGATGGAGCTTATCGCCTCATTGATCAAAAAGGAGACAGGCTCATGATGCCAATTAACGGGAAATTCCTTAAAAGATATTTTTCATAAATCATGCAGCCCCCTAAACTCCAGCCAAGTCAGGCTGGGGGTTGCCAATTCCTAGTGTATCTCGGGAATAAGTTTTTATTTTCCTATCTTGTATGTCGTCATGTTAACATTACACCTCTGACGATTAAAATTTTCTAGAATTATTCTAAGTGGTAATAAAGAGAATTTTGTTTTCATGCCAAGTTAACACTACACTTATGGCATTTGCATTACTTTTCATTGTCCTAAACTAGATTTCAACAAAAGAGATGATGAAAGGCAAAATGATATTGTTTTCATTCAATATTGTTAATCTAAATACAAAGTAAAGACAACTGAAATGAAAACGATACAAAATTATTCCCTAGCTAAAAGGCAATCCAAACCCTAAGCGTCGGGGCCCATCAGCCTAAAAGACTTGAGCTTAGATTTCAAAACCAATATTTTCTCCTCTTGAGCCTTTTTGACTTCTTCTGTTATCTTACTCTTGAGCTCCTCTTCATTTGGTGCGGCTTCTGTAATCTCCCGCCTAATCTTGTCAGCAGCAACAATTTCATTGCAATAGCCTTTGAAAAGTCCGTCACAGTAAGCAATTAACCCTTTTATGACTTCCATATCGCCGGCTAACTGAGCATTTATCTGAGGTAGCTCAACACCAGCACGGGTAAGCTCTGCTGCAGTATCCTGGATACCCGTAGCGAAGCTGCCCAAGTCCACTTGCACTTGGAGATGTTCTCCACGAAAACGGGCAATACGAGATTCTGTTTCAGACAGACTCTTCTGAAGAGCCTCTTGGTGCTGTGCTTTCAAAGCTTTGGCCTGAGAAAGAGCCTGATCCACTTCTGGACCTATGTCGTCGCGTTGTAACATGGAAAGGAACTCCAGCTCATATTCCAGAATAATGATGCCCTCACAGCAATTCTCGGTCCATAATGCATTCCCCAGGCTTCTAATCTTGGCGAGACATTCCAGCAGATGGGGTTCAAAAACCTTGAAACTCACATCCCCGAGACTAACGACGTCGATAGTCATTTGCATCCAATGCTCTAATTGTTCGATAAGCTTCCTCAAAGTCTCTGAGCTTGGGGGTGGATCAGTTGGATAAATAAAACAATTCGCGTAATCAGTACGATCAGAATGATGGATCCCTTCAGAGGGTAATTGGGCAGGAGCATCTGACGCTAGATCTCCAACAGTCGACCCCTGTTCGGCCTTTCTCATCTCGGGACTAGAAGAAGTAGCCGGATGAGTAACATCCTCTTTGTTCTCAGGATGTGCCGCATGCACCGACTTTATGGCATCCCCCATCAACTTGGCCCTCTTAGAATTCTTGGCTGCAACAGGCTTCCGCTTGCGAATTCTCTTCTCATACTCGCCTTCCTCCTCTGCAGTAAAGGCCCTCTTCCCTGATGATCTTAAGGAGCGAGGCTCAGGAGGGGGTGCCCTCTCGAGAACTTCTTTAGTATCTTCTTCTTCGGAAGGCTTAGCAGCGGGTTATTCCTCCGGGATCTCTTTGATCCTGACCGCCTCTCGTTCGCAGGACAGATAATCCTCTATCCCTAGTAATCGAGTCCTGCCAGAACCACTCCTTGATTTATAAAGTACCCGGATTTCATTTATACATGAAGAGTATATATCATATTCTGGGATTTGAGAGGCCTTGTCAAACCAATCGCGGAAATCCGCTATGGTAGAACAACTAGGCGGCAAACTGGGTAGAGTAAACTACGCATGAGTCCCTCGCGCAGAAAAGAAATACCAAGCACGA
Organism: Asparagus kiusianus; assembly: GCA_022839385.1. Lineage (NCBI taxonomy): Eukaryota > Viridiplantae > Streptophyta > Magnoliopsida > Asparagales > Asparagaceae > Asparagus > Asparagus kiusianus. The sequence continues at coordinate 12,207 of BQKN01066916.1, forward strand.
GCGCCTTCGTACAGATTCCCGATGTGAGCTAATAGCGGGTTAGGGTTACCAACATAAAGCTGGTCATACCCAAATTGTCGAGCGAAACGCGAAGGAATATATGGCTCGATGATGCATCTCTCGCCTAGTCGGAAGACCAGGTAGCCCACTCTGATAGCGAGAAGCCATTGGAAAATCCCCGTGTTTAAAAGCGAGGACCCTTCGAAAACCACGTCGCCAAACTTCGGGCCTTCTTCTTCCGCCCCATCAAAATAAGGGCGGCAGCAAAAAAGATCATAGTTGTTTTCCAAAGACAAGAGTTGTCTAGCCCAGACTATGTACACAGTTGTCCATGTGGCCGACTCAAGCCTCTGGGTGAAAGGATCAGAAGTTTTACTATCATGCATGATCCCCATCGTCAAAGAGGGACAATGCAGCACAAACCAAGCCACTAAATAAGTATAGGGCATTGATGTGAGGGGTTGGGGAGTCTTCCAAACTTTCCTCTCGACAACTTTCATCTCCTTGACCTCGAGGAGTTCTGAAATCAAATCTCGTAGACCTCTCTACAGACAACCTGTCATCGCAGAGAGAAGACTTAGTGGTCTTCCATGAGCCAAGAGAACGGCTGGGTAGACGACCTCAACCAAGATCGATTCAGCCGGTCTCGACGGCACAACGCACCGTTTCAACCAGAGCATTAAGAAACCAGCAAAGAGGGCCATGTCAGAAATGGGAATTGTAGCTTGATGATGAAAGCTCTCGAATTCGTTGCCAGCTTCAAACCCATCCTCTAGACACTGATTCTTATAAATAGCATTAGGAGCCTTGATGCGGGCTTTAATGCTCCTAGCAGAACTGATAGCAAGACGGGTCACCATCAAATCTTTCTGACCCAGGTTCTAAAACAAGTAATCTGCCCAGGCAGTGTGCATGAGACCACCCCCACGCATCCCAGCGGCCTGAGCACAGATGTGGAAATGACACATCAATTCCCAAAAAGTGCTGTATATCTCTGGATGAGCAGTCTTCAGAATGGAAAGATCCTCCATTGTTGGGATAAATTCTTCGTAGGGCAGTTGCCCAAGGGATAGTCCTGATACTGCGTGCATTTCATGTAGAGCGAATCCCAACTCCCCGACTGGTGTGAAAAAGGTGCAGCTGTCCGGATTATATCTCTCCAACATAGCGAAGAAAGAGGGATAATTCTGGGTGATCCCACGCTCGTGGCCTGTATCGGTATCGTAAGACCAGACTGAGCAAGAGGCTCCTCGAGTTCCTCGAGAACAAAATCCACCATCCGGGTCCACCAGCCATCCTCTCTAGAGAACAACCAACCAGAAGAACGAAAAGCTTGTGCAGGAAATTCCCCTCGAGCAGCAATGAACTGGCATATAAAGATGTTCGCCGGAAGAGGTGCCTCCTAAGCTAGGTCCTTTTTCTCAAATCTGCCGGGTCTCAAACCTTTGAGTTGCCCCCCAATGTGTACCCGGGATGATCGACCAGATCCAAACAAGATGTTTTCCTTCTCCTTAACAAGATCGAAGGCCAAACCTCTATGACCACCGACACTTAGAAAGTAGGAAAGTGGGTACATCCTCTTCATGTTCGGAAGAAAGAATAAACGGTCGTTGATTCTTCGCAGCATCCGAGAATCTTCTACGGACCCAACTTTGCCATCAGCAGATATATGGTCTCCGAACAAGAACGATGGTTCGGTAAATTGGTCCAGACCCGCAGGGGTTTCTAGATCCACATCGGTAATCAGAGCCCTAAGGGTGGAACACTCGGCAAACCTAATCAAATGTGCCCGTTCCAAACTGGGGAAAGTACACAAAGGAATCTCCCTGCGAAGACCAAAAGCTCTCCCTACTTCGGGATCATCGGTATAGCTAAAATGCTGCTCCGGCAGAAGCGGCACATTAGGAAAAAGCACTGCGAAACAAGAAACCAAAATTAGTAATTAAAAAGAATTGCTAATGAACCAGATCGAACATGCTTTAAAATCTGTGTTTCTAAACCTGAACACAGACTTCAAAAGTCTGCGTTACTTCTCTTGAACGCAGACGTAAAAGTCTGCGTTACTTCTCTTGAACGCAGACGTAAAAGTCTGCGTTACCTCTCTTGAACGCAGACGTCAAAGTCTGCGTTATTTACCTCAAACGCAGACGTCAAAATCTATGTTATTTATCTTAAACGCAGACTTCAAGATCTGCGTTCTTAAATCTTCAATGCAGACTTCAAATTCTGCGTTAGCTATCTTTAACGCAGAATTCAAAAGACGCGTTATTCAAAATTTACACAGAGTTCAAACTCATGCTCAGAGTTCATAATTAACGCAAAGTTCTAACTGTGCGTTCCAACTAAAACAAGTCATCTTCCTCGTTGACAAAAAACTCATCTAGGGTTTCCAGAGAACTTGTCGAAACAAGTTATTGTGGCTATCACTTACCACAGCAATGAGATCCATGCAGCGGTGGCGGCAATGTCGAGGCGCTCATGAGAGCAGCAACGCCGCCGGCGTTCTCGGTCGGTGATGCCTCCAAAGCGGCCTTAGCAACCTTCTTGGAACCCGAGCTCATCCTCCTAGGCGCCATGGGTGCAGCTGATCGGAGCAGATGACGTTCGTCGGAGAATCGATTAAAACGAGAATTCTCGTTCTTGGAACTAAGCAAAACAGAAAGAGTCGAATGACTCTTGATGTGACCATACGGGCCTATTTATAACAGTCGTCAAGCTGTTAAATCGGTTTGGGATTCTAATTCCAACCATTTCTGAAACGTGATCTTCCGCATTAATCGATAAGGTCGGTTATACTTTAACGCAGAGTTCACTTCTGCGTTCAAATCCCAAACGCTAGGCCCAGACCTGCGTCATAAGAGTTCTTAACTCTGCATTTTGAATCTCAAACGCAAAGGTCACCCTTGCGTTATGATTATTTAAAACAAAGGACACACCTTTGTATTTGCAAAACATGATACTTATTCCTTAAGTTCATGAATTCTTTTAACAAAACGTTGTTAAACTTCTGTATTTCATCAGCAAAGTTTAATCATTGTCACATTAATATTACACCTCTGACAAAAATCCACTTATCGACTCACCAATAGAGCGATAAGTCCTCAAAATTGCTCCGATCGTAATATTCTTCCTGTCACGTTAATATTACACCTCTGACAAAAATCCGCTTATCGACTCTCTCCAATAGAGCGATAAGTCCTCAAAATTTCTCCGATCGTAATATTCTTCCTGTCACGTTAATATTACACCTCTGACAAAAATCCACTTATCGACTCTCTCCAATAGAGCGATAAGTCTTCAAAATTGCTCCGATCGTAATATTCTTCCTGTCACGTTAATATTACACCTCTGACAAAAATCCACTTATCGACTCTCTCCAATAGAGCGATAAGTCCTCAAAATTGCTCCGATCGTAATATTCTTCCTGTTACGTTAATATTACACCTCTGATAAAAATCCACTTATCGACTCTCTCCAATAGAGCGATAAGTCCTCAAAATTTCTCCGATCGCAATATTCTTCCTGTCACGTTAATATTACACCTTTGACAAAAATCCGCTTATCGACTCTCTCCAATAGAGCAATAAGTCCTCAAATTGCTCCGATCGTAATATTTCTTTCCTGTCACGTTAATATTACACCTCTGACAAAAATCCACTTATCGACTCTCTCCAATAGAGCGATAAGTCCTCAAAATTGCTCCGATCGTAATATTCTTCCTATCACGTTAATATTACACCTCTGACAAAAATCCACTTATCGACTCTCTCCAATAGAGCGATAAGTCCTCAATTTCTCGCATGTCATGTTAAAATCATACCTCTGACAAAATTAATCTATTGACTCTCTCCAATAGAGCGATAGATTCCCAAATCTCTGTTATGTTAACAAGACACATCTAACAGTTCTAACCCGTGTGAACTAGTTAATTCTTTTACAAAGGAATGACAAGTGTTCATATACCCATCCCCAACAAGTTAAAATTTTTTGGGAATTATCTTAGATGATAATAAAGGAAATTAAAAAAAATTGGGTATTTTCTATATAACTTCATTGTTGCAAGTCAGAACACGACACATGCAATAAATAGAGACAAGCCAAAATCACTCTTTTTATTTTGCTCAGAAATATTAAGGAGTGATACAAAAAAAAAACATGTTCTTATCAAACAAAAAGAACGATACATGATTAAGCCTCTGGACCAGCAAAAGTTAAAGACGCAAGCCGAGATTTTATAGCAGAAAGTCTTTCCTTGTGAGCGGCCTGCACCATCACCTCGGCTTTCTTCCTAAGTGTGCTCTCGTCCGGTGCAATCGCATTAGATTCCTTTTGTATAAGTTCAAGGTCCTGCACCGACGAACGGTAGGTGGCATAAGTCTTCACGCTTTCTAGTGTGAGCCTTTTCAAGATCCCTTCCTCTCGCGCGAGCTCAGCCTCGTGTCGAGCCAACTCCACCTTGAGACGATCAATTTCTGCACGAGACGTTTGTATGGCAGCACTAGAAGCATCCACAGCGTGCCGTTTATGAATGCATTGCCCCTATAAGGATGCAATCTTAAGCTCCCATTTAGTAATATTTTCCTGAAGAGTTTCATACTGACGGTTTGCTTCAGCCTTGAGATCATCAAAAACCAATGTGGTCTGGGCAGCAAGATCAGCGTGATGTAATTCCTCCAAAGCCCTTAGATCTTTTTCCAATCGAGAGATGCTCTCAGAGCAGTGCTGGAACCATCGAGCGTCATCCACATATCGAATGCCGTTCAGGGAGTTCATGAGTATTGGCTTGAAAGAATCAAATGAAGCTCGTCCGACACTGACCTCCTCAATCGCTATCTTCATCATATCTTCCAACGGTCGTATAAGAACTTTAAGAATGGAAGGGATGACCACTGGACTTAGAGACTTCACAGGAGATGTCGTTGGGGAGCCTAAAATCGTAGACCCTGGTGCAAGAACAGTGGGCAACGACCGAGAAGAAGCTGGAGAAGCTATAGTGATGTCCAATTGTGAAGGACTGGAAGGAAGAATCATGAGTACCCCTGTTTGGACTGAACCTGGCGCATTCTCCATCCCCACAGATTTGAGGGGAATCGTTAGCGAAAGGGGTTCTTCTGGCAAAGAAGTTGGCGTTACCGGTGTTGGCTCAGGAAGAGAGGCGACTATCGCTTGCTGGTAGAGAGACGATGACGTATCGGCAGCCTCATGAGTTTGAGAACCTACACAAAAGAGCAGTCAGTATAAAAGAAAGAAACACCAGAGAAATCAGAGTGTGTAATTTCTACCAGTGGGATAAAAAGGACGATAAGTGGACGCCTTGTCAGAAGAGGGCGGCGGGGGATCAGCCCAACCGGTAGAATCATCACTACCCTCACCTCCTTCTCCATCAGCACTGTCGCTATGTGAAGAAGTCCCATAATCTAGCGCCTCTTCATCATCTGCAGTCGAGAGACCGGGAGAACTCATAAACATATCTGCTTTGGCCATTATACCAGTCGTAGGGCTAGGAATAACAGCCCCCGAAGGTGGCAATAACGCAGAAGAAGTAGGAGACTGGTTCTCGTTAAAATTTGCAGCTTTGTCTGTTATCGGTTCATCTGTATGCGATCTAATCCCTTCAGAGAGAGACGTTGTAGGCAGTGTCCCTGTAGATAAAGGAGTAGCACCTGGAGCTTGCTCTGGAAATGGTGAAATATCAGGAGAAGCCTCCATATTCCCAATCAGGGATTCATCTCCACCCTCTTCCGGGTCCAAAGGACAGTGAGAAGAAAATTCTTCAGAAAATATAGAACCCCCAGAATGAGGACCTGTGCGATCGAGACGACTTGCAGCAGCTAGTTCTTGCTCTTCCCCTCCACCGGCAGATTTAAAAGCATTCGCCATTAGCTTCTGGACAGGAGGGTTTACTAGCAGTTTTTTGCGAGTACGTTTCTCGTACTGAACTTCTTCTTCTTCTTCGGTAAGAGCCCTCTTTCCAGTTGCTTTTGCTCTTGGAGATTCAGCAGCCTTGGGGCTCGTTACCGGGGCACTCTCTAGTCCCAGTTCTCCCTCTCCTTCCTCAGCTTCATTTTCAAAATGTAAAAACTCGTTGATCCCCTTCAGACGAGATACTCGAGCTCCTTTTCGGGACGAGTACATCTTTCTAATATCCCGTAAATAGGATAGGTTCAGCTTGTAATCAGGTATCTTAGAAGCTGTGTGATACCAGTTACAGAAAGCTATGGAGAGAAGAGAATTAGGCGTTTTGTGGGGCAATCTGAAGGTAGCTCCAGTGCAACTTACGGTAGAATAATACCAGGCCCGAGCTCCTTCATATATGTTGCCCGTAACTGAAAGTTGGCTCATCGGATTTCCAACGTATAATTGGTCGTACCCAAATTGGCGAGCAAATCGATACGGTTGATACGGCTCGATTATGCATTTGTCATTTTGCCTGAGGAGGAGATAACCAGGCCAAATGTTTAATAGCCAATGGAAAACTCCCCCGTCTAAACGGGTAAAACCGTTAGGACCAGCGGTATCTTGGAATACCTACCCATATCCTCCACCATCAAAATCCGGGAAGCAGCGGAAGATGTCGTAATTGAGGTCTCTGCACGAAGGGGATGAAGCCTTCATCCGTAGAAGATGGAGCACTCATCAAATGCGCACAATGGGAGACGTACCAAGCCATCAAGTAAGTATATGGCAATGGTACTCGAGGATTTGGGGTCACAAAACTCTTCTTTCCTTCAGAGTCTATCTCCATCATCTAAATGAACTCAAGACACAACTCCCTCAAACCATGCTGCAAACAACACGTCATGGCTAAAAGTAGATTCACAGGTCTCCCGTGAGCTAAGAGGACAGCCGGATAGGCTACTTCTATCATCACAGCATCTATCGGCCTGGTAGTGACTACACACCGCTTTAGCCACAGCATGAGAAAACCTACCAATAAAGCCATGTCAGAGATGGGCGTGGCTGCCTGGTGGTGGAAGCTTTCAAATTCGGTTTGCGTCGGGAAATCATCTTCCACTCCCTCGCTGACATAGTGAACGGTGGCGTCATTAATCAAAGCTTGGATGGTCTCAGGGGTGCTCACCTCCCGACGAGACACGGTAGCAGTCTTATGAGACAAATTTTGGAAAAGGTATTCAGCCCAAGATAGCTGTTTTATACTACGCCCACGTGCCCCTGTCAGTTGGCTACAGATTTGAAAATAACACATCACCTCCCACAGAGTGTCATATACATCAGGGTTCGTCTCCTTCAAAATCTTCAGCTCACTTGATCCGGGGATGAACTCTTCATAGGGTAAATCTCCAAAAGGAAGACCCGAGACATCGTACATTTCATGCAGGGCGAACCCTAATTCTCCTTCCGGCGTGAAAAATATACAAGTCTCCGGATTATACCTCTCCAAAATGGCAAAAAAATTATAATGGCTATAAGCAATACCACATTTGGTAGCCATAATAGGGCAACCAAGCCCAGATCGAGCTAATAGCCCCTCTAATTCTGCCAACACGAACTCCGTCATTCGTGCCTACCATCCGGTCTTCGTAGAGTGTACCCATCCAGGAGTTCTAAATACTGAAGAAGGGAATTCTCCTTTTGTGACCAAAAATGTTCGTACGAAGGTGTTGGCTGTGCTAGCTGTTTTTCCTAAAGGATAGCCTCGTGAGAATAAGCAGGGTTCCAAGGCCGACACTTGTCGATTGTAACCAACGGTATGTACACCCTTATAAGTCAGAACCCCAACAGCTACCCCATCCTGCTCTCTTACAAAGTCCCAATTCATGTGGTGGGGAACATAAGCACATTGGTAGTAAGAAATGGGAAACATCCTGTGCATATCTGGGAGGAAGAAGCGACAATCTCCGATTTGCCTTAGCCATTTGTAATGGCCGCCATGCACAGTCTCTTTCGGGATGGTGACATGATCCCCAAATAAAAAAGATGGCTTAGTGAGCTTCTTGCGGGATTCACTTTCAAATTTAGCGTTTGTAACTAAAACCCTAAGTACAGCTGGGCTTGGATTCAAGATCAGGGTAACACGATCCTTGTCGGAATCCTGGAATATTTGGAGTTCTTGACGCAGATTGAACTGCATGTTTATATCTACGCCACCCTCACGCCCAAAGTGGTGACGAAGATTAAGAGGTTCGCGGGAGTAAGGCATTGCAAAAGAGAACAGTACCCAATTAGTCAACAAAGAAATCAAACGAAAGGAGCTTTAGTCAAAATCTCTAGAGAGAGAGAGAAAGCTTTCAAACGCACAGTTCAAATCTGGTGTTCAAGAGTTTATCAACGCAGAGGTCGAACTCTGCATCAAGCTCTCAAACACACAGTTCAAATCTGGCGTTCAAGAGTTTATCAATGCAGAGGTCGAATTCTGTGTCAAAACTCTCAAACGCACAGTTCAAACCTGGCGTTCAAATTTTATCAACGCAGAGGTTGAATTCTGCGTCAAAACTCTCAAACGCACAGTTCAAACCCGGCGTTCAAATTTTATCAACGCAGAGGTCGAACTCTGCGTCAAAGCTCTCAAACGCACAGTTCAGACCTGGTGTTCAAATTTTATCAACGCAGAGGTCGAACTCTGCGTCAAGCTCTCAAACGCACAGTTCAGACCTGGCGTTCAAATTTTATCAACACAGAGGTCGAACTCTGTGTTAAATTTTCGAACGCACAGTTCAGATCTGGCGTTAAAAAGTTTATCAAACACAGAGGTCAAACTTTGCGTTAAATTTTCTGACGCATAGCCCAGATCATGCGTCAAAATTTGTTAACGTAGAGGTCAGGCCTCAACGTTTCAAATTCAAAACGCAAAGTTCCAACCCTGCGTTACAATATCAAAATGAGTCATCTTCCTCGTTCACAAGAACCCATCTAGGGTTTTCAGAGAACTCGCCGAAGCAAGTTTGGTAGCTATGGAGATCGATACTTACCACCGACGAGAGACGCCTGCGTCAGCGGCGCACCCGCCTGAGCTTCATCATCACCGACGGTCGAGGTTGGCCGAGAACTCGGAGCAGCGGTAGCAGTCGACTTTTGACGAGAGACTATCTTCTTTCTCAGACCCATTGAGAATGATGATCGGAGAAGATGAACAGGGTTCACCGGAGTTCAAAATGAAATTTTCGTTAAGCTTTTCGAGAAAAGACAGATGAAAAGTCGGATGACTTTTGATTTGACCCAGTGGTCTATTTATAGACAGCTATGAGCTGTCAAATCAAGGCGAGATTCTGGGCATAGAATCCCGCCAAACGCGGCATGTGCGTCTGTGTTGGTTAAGCTTCTGAACGCAGCGCTCAACTCTGCGTTTCAATTCCTTGGCCTGTGCGTCTGCATTGGTGGAGCTTCTGAACGCAGAGTTCAGCTCTGCGTTTCCATTCTTTGGTAATCCACCTATATGATTTAATGCAACCAAACAAATTTCTCGATGCTGGAAGCTAAGATGCAGCCTCGAATAAATAGAGGGAAGCAGGTGTGACCATCAAGGTGACCAAAGCTGTGAAGAAACAGACGACTCCACTGACGAGTCTATAGTATGAGTACAGATAGATTGCAATCGACAGCATTTAAAATCGTCTGGCTCGATCCGATATGCAACTCATTCTTCTAAGTGGCTTAACATCCCAACAAAGAGTAAGTTGAGCTGATCAAGAAAGGAAATAAAGAAAAATCCTCTGAGGCTGTCCTCCTGACTAAATTTAGGACGAAGCCCCTCTCATGTGGGCTCGCGATCCTCTCTGCCTATGACAATGGATCTGTCTTAAGCCCAGAGGTATTCAACCTCATGGAGGATGACCTCGTTGACAAGTTTGCAGGTGGTGTTTCTATGGTTGCTTCGCTATCTTTCGCTCTCTTTTACCTAACTCTTGCAGCTGCACCTCATGTGTTCATCAATTCCTACAAGAATTTTCAAGAGAAAAGAATACATTCTCATCACAGATTGAGCGGAATATCTCAAGAATCCAGATAAGATCGTCATTATTATCGCTCCTGTTTGGGTCATCCACAATGACTTGGGCTTTAGCTTGTTTGACTAAGTTCATTGTCATCGAGATTCAAAAGCTATTTTGTTAGGATCGAGGAAACAGAATTTCAGCATTCCAACAACCAAGTTCGCAACGTATTCAAATCAGACGGAGTGAATGACCAACCAATTAAATTTTGGGATCCAAAGTATTCCGAAAATTCGTCCCAGTCAACCGTGAACTTTCGAAAACTTTGGAGGGGGTTCTGTAGGCTGTCTAAAAATCACGATGGATAGCTGATCCCCATAGATTAAAAAGAGATTACAAGGTGATGATTCCTTCAAATCAGGAAGTAGAATTCGTCCTTGTAATCGAAACATAAACAATTTCCAAATCACTGCATCCGCGGCTCTACAATCGCTGCAAATACAACCTCATGTTTGAGATGATTGATCTTGATGGTTGCGACAGCAACATGACTAATATTATATTAGTAGCTATCAGAGGTGCTGATGAGCAGTGTAATGAATTCAGAAATAAAAGGTTGGACTTAGTTGGTGAGTTGCTTGGTAGAGAGCTGTGGGCAAATAGTCACTGATTCCCATCAGATTCCAACAATGGAAGCTACAATCAAATAGCTTTCATGCCGACAAACGAAGGTTGCAAATGGAGGACTTTTCACATAGACCGAGAAGAGTTACAATTCAACGACGCTTCTGACAGCTGATGAAAACTCTATTCAGTGGCCTTCACAATCAATTGTGAGAGTTACAATCTGACGACTTTCACACCTCATAACAAGCAAAGATCAATGAGCAATAGCCTTTGCAATGTTATAATTAGCGAGGTTACAAGTCAACAACCTCTCTTAAACGCATAATCCACTTCTGCGTTTCTTAAATTCAAAATGCACACAGCCTGTGCGTTCTCTAGCAGACATCTAACTCTGCAACGCAGAGTTAAAGCACAAAACACACACATAACGTGCATTCTTCAACAGACACTCAACCTAGCGTCTCAAACTCTTGACGCAGAGTTGAATTTTAGTGCACAGGCGACCTGTGCGTCTCTACTTCCAGAACGCATGCGGCCTGTGCGTTTCAAACCTCTGACAGAGGTTTAGCTCTGCGTCTCAAGCCTTAGGCGCAGAGTTAAGGCCCAGAACGCCAAGTTAAGCGTTTGACTTGTTCAAACACAAGCCGAACGGCCTCAAAACCGTTATCCCACGTTCTGAGGGATTTTCACTCACTTAGGAGCGGATTTAGGGGTTGGTTACACCCCTAATCCTCTCAACTGAGTAAGGGGTTGACGAGTGCTGGCATCAAAACCGTATAAGGTTAACAAATCTCGGCAGTTGAACCGCACGGAGGAGGAGATTTTTTCTGAAGATCGAGGAACTGATCGGCAGTCAGTTAATCAAATCTCAAAGAATCCCTTCACCAACAGCAGATCTACTTGGCTATCAACCGAACTTTCGGTTCTAACAACTCTGTTACAGAGTTTCAACTCGCTCCGAGTTCTGAAACTCGTTAAGAGTTCGTAATTAACTTGCAACGCAAGTTAATCAGCTATTCGGTCCTCAACAACTCTTTTCAGAGTTTTCAACTCGTTCTGAGTTTCTTAAACTTGCTAAGAGTTCTAAATTGAATTCATCATACAAGTCAATCGTTCTCGTGAGATAGTACGGTCGGATCGTCAACGGAGAGCGAATTCAACACGAGCATTCGAAGGAGGCACTCCATCGCTACCAAGAAGAATTTAGTCTTTTTAAACAAAGGGGAGAACCAAATTCATTCTTCTCTCTTTTGTAATCGGAATCCAAATTGTAATCGATTTTGAGAGAATACAAATCAAATTTTCTTTCATTTTATTTACATCAAATTTTCCAACAAACAAATATTCACTAATTTTCATTCTTACTTCTAAACAATGGAAGAATCCCCAAAGCCTTCACGATTCAATCAGAATCTGTGATTCAGTGGTCCACCGGCTAACGCACCCCCGGCACAGGCAAATATCCTACGCAAGCAACGATCCAAACAACGATCCTGCGTTTGTTTCTAAAAAGTTACAATTTTCCTTTTGTTGTGTAAAAAAAGTCTTATAAAAAGGCTATTTCTTTTGAATTCGTTGTAATCGATCGAAGATATAATGAATTCCACAACGAAACCAACTTTTGACGAAAACAAACTGGCGACCACAGTGGGAGCCAACGGTCTCGCTGCCGAGGCCGTTGTGTCGCAGCCGATCAAGATCCCGATTGAATCCACGGTCGAGCATAAATTTGACCAAACAATGTTTGAGGAGTATCTATCATCCTCATTTGCAAGATCTTCCTCGCCTCGCAAATGCAGGAAGATTTTGTCTTCTAAGAAGGTTTTCAAGTTTTCGACGCTATCGAATGCTACGGGTGAAGACTCTCGCCTAATGGTTGCTGAGGATTCTACTCGCAACCTAATTGTTGCTGAGGATTCTACTCGCAACTTCTCTGCTCACAATGACTCTTCTCCAGTTAAGGAGTCATTGAATCAAAGCCCACCGGCACTGACGAAGAGGACTCGTTAGAGACAACGTCAGCGCCACGCTCGCCAAATGGCTAAGGCCTTAGAACAAATGGACGGGGTTCATTATCACACGAACCTCGAGTCAAGGAAACATCAAGTGGTCCAGTCGCCCCAACGACAAGCCACTCACATCTCTGCTAAACTTACGATGGGTGAATGGACTCTCATTCAAAAGACTCATTCGACCCTCAAAGAACTCATACAAAAGCGTCATGCAAACACCGCTCGTGTTCATGCTCTCTTGCAACAAAAACGGAAAGAGAAGAAAGAAATGGTGTCTAAAAAAATACCAAAGAACCTTAAAGTGTGGGTCCCCAAATCCAAACTCGTAAAAGAATTGGATCGGCAAAACCCATCCTTCAATCGCTACAGCCTACACTACCACAACAAACTCTTCAACTGCAACGATCGCCCCTGTCGCGATCAAGGAGAAGTTCCTAAGAGTTCCCCTTCGGCCTCATCGACGTCCATTCCTGGTCCGTCTACTGCAGCCATATCTGTTCCATCATCAGGGAAGCCACAGGTCAGTCTTGACATGTCAAAACCCAAAATCATAATGGCGGATCGCCTCGGTCCTTTACCTGAAGATCGAGGCAAAGCTGCAGTTAAAGAACGCTTGGGTCTGATAAACGAACTCCGAGCAGATTCTCATGCTGGGGGTCATAAATATCCTCCTATTAGAATAAAACAAGCCGAAAAAGAGAAGATATCAATTCACTCTCGTTTAGGGCCTGTAAAAACTCCACACCCGTAGGGGGTGGGATTTAAACACATAGCTTTGGATCGCTCAAAGGCAACAACAAGTTATCCTGAGTATGATAACAAAGTTCAAAAACAAAAGATAGGTTTCTCAAATTATCATGTTGATAAGCTGTACTATCAAACTAAAGGAGGAAATAAGTCACAAAAAAGGACTGTTCGAGAAATAAGTCTTCATTGTGTATGTGAAAGACTCATCAAGGCGGTATTGTCGGAGTGTAGCTGTTCTGAATCAGTTTCGCCAAGAGTCTCCATATTCCAAAGACTGTCCGCTGAAATGTCCAAACCCAAGCCGAGACGTTTCCACAAGAGAAGATCGGCTGTCCAAGATGATAAATTCCCTGAAGTCACTATCAACATGGTTGATAAAAGAAAGTCTAAGCAGCATTCAGGTGACTTAAATCCTGACATTTCTTCAAGAGGAAAAGTCAATTCAAGAATTGCCCAACGGATGTCCCGACTCCAGTTAGGAGCCATCGGACGTAGGGACTACAAGAGAATGCATGAAGGAATGTCATCAGAGGATGTGCTCTCGGACACTTGTTCTGCGATCGCCTCGGATGATACAGTATCTAGCACAGGGCAAACCAGAGAAGTACTCACAATCACCTCTGATCAGTTCGCTCAAATACTTCAAGAAGCTCTAGCCAAACAACGTGAAGAAATTAGAGCTGAGATGAAGACAGAGATGGAGTTAGCTATCCAACAAATGAGAGAATTACTAGCTTAACGGTCTCAACCTCCTGAGTCCAACCGGCGACCTGAATTCAGCCGCCACATTCATAATGTTATAGATGACAGTGATCCAGAAGTGGATGAAGTCATTATGGCTGATACACCTCCCAATAGCAATAACGCTGGGGGTGGTTTAACGGATCCTCCCAACAACGATATTGGGGGTGGTTCAATAGCACCTCTTACAGGGGGTGGTCCAACTCATTCTCCTCAACGTCCTTCGAATGAAGACATAGACGATGACGAAAAAATGAAAGAGCTTGAAAACAAAGTCAACGCTTTGATGACGGCTCAAGAAGTGAAGAAGACGGGTATTCCATGTCCCTATCCAAGAGAATGTGATTCAATTCCATACCCGGCAAAGTTCAATCTGATTGACTTCACACCGTTCGACGGGAAGAGCTCTCCTACTCAGCACTTGGTTTATTTCAAGTCTTATTTGGGCATGATCTATGGAAACAAGGTTTTAATGGTCCGGTCATTCGTTGGTATCCTTCGTGGGTGCGCCTTCGATTGGTACCGACGTCTCAAGCCAGGGAGCATCAATTGCTGGGATGATATGGAAAGTTTATTCCTCAGTAATTTCTTTGATGATGACACCGAAGTGTCAATTGGAACCCTTCTGGATGAGAAGCAAAGAGACGGAGAGTCAATCGACAATTTTGTCAAACGCTTCCGTAACAAGGCAATGAATTGCAGAGATCCTGTCACAGAGGAGTTCATCCTACAGACATGCCACAACAATCTTTCCATCGATGTCCTAGAAGCCCTGGGGGTCGTGCATTCGATCACTTGGAAAGAATTAAAACTACGTGGCGAACAAGCAGAACACTTTCTTAAAAGAAAGAAAGTTAAGAGAAATCAACCGACGATATCTACAACCGATGTGAATGCGACTCTCGATCCGAAATTCCAAAAGGAATATTCTTTCGAAGATGATGAAGCTCCAGCCATCTTGAAATACCTCCTTGCCAATGACAAGATCGAGCTACCACCTATTAAAGATCAGGAGGAAGCTAAGAGGATTATAGATCCAAACTATTATGCATACCACAAAAGGGGTCTTCATCCTACCAAGATTTTCTTTGGACTCAAAAACAAAATCCAAGCCTTAATTGATTCCGGCGTCATAACGGCGAAACAAGCCAAATAAAGACGACCTATACTCCATTGGGTACACGAGTATAAACTATTTCCCCTAACTCCAAAGAGTATACGAGTATAAACTGCTTCTCCATGTAACTCCGAAGAGTATACGGGTATAAACTACTTCTCCATCTAACTCCGAAGAGTATACGAGTATAAACTGCTTCTCCTTGTAACTCCGAAGAGTATACGAGTATAAACTACTTCTCCATATAACTCCGACGAGTATACGAGTATAAACTGCTTCTTCATGTAACTCCAAAGTGTAAAAGAGTATAAACTGCTTCTCTCTTTCCTCCGACGGGTATACGAGGTTAAACTACTTCCCTTATTTTCAATAACGGGAAGTTCCTAAAGAATATTACTCTTAATATTCTTAAGGATAACCCAACAATGTGGCCGAATATAATTGGATTTGGATTCACCAAAGAGCTGGGGGTGGAATATCTCAATTCATTCCAATGGGAAGTTCCTGGAGAATACTACACATGGTATTTTTAAGGATAATCCAAAACCGATTCATTATTCAAGATGAAAACCAATCATCAAAATAATTTATTATTAATCATGATTAAGAACCTCCCACTATGGCTATTTAATCATTTTCAAGATGATTAAAACCCTCTTACAGTGACCTTCGAAGTAATATTTCGTTGAGATGAGATTCAATGACTTCATCGGGTCAATCTTCCCTCACGAAACTTCCTCGGAGTAATTGTGGAGTGTTTAATGATTCACGATCATCCACCACAAAATCTCTCACTGATTAAATTAATTGACGGTGGGTCCACCAAAATTTTTCACGGTTGAATTCATTCAAACTCCCACTGTGTCTAAGCCTTTAACACTCCCACTGTTAAAGTCCTGACGCAATATCCAAAATTTTAATATACTAATCCATAGCGATTATCAAACCCCTTCGGGTTAAATCCTAACCACTTAACACCGAAAACCCCCACTGAGTGATTTCTATAAGTTAACATTCTCACTGTTATTTGTACCCTACTCCCACTTCTTATTTGGTCAAACCTTTAAACAGTTAGGACCAAAGCCAAAATCCCCTCTCGATGCCTTCCATGAACGAGAGGACCACTTACAAATTGAACGATCAAACCTTTAAACAGTTAGGATTGTCTCGAATTCATATTTGGTCAAACCTTTAAACAGTTGGGACCAAAGCCAAAATCCTTTCTCGATTCTTTCCATGAACGAGAGGTCCACATATTGAACGTTCAAACCTTTAAACAGTTAGGATCGTCTCAAATCCTTATTTGGTCAAACCTTTAAACAGTTAGGACCAAAGCTAAAATCCCCACTCGATTCCTTCCATGAACGAGAGGTCCACTTTAAAATTAAACGATCAAACCTTTAAACAGTCAGGATTGTCTTAAATTCCCATTTGGTCAAACCTTTAAACAGTTAGGACCAAAGCTAAAATCTCCTCTCGATTCCTTCCATGAACAAGAGGTCCACAAATTGAACGATCAAACATTTGAACAGTTAGGATCATCTCAAATTCTTATTTGGTCAAACCTTTAAACAGGTAGGACCAAAACCAAAATTCCCTCTCGATTCTTTCCATGAACGAGAGGTCCACAAATTGAATGATCAAACCTTTAAACAGTTAGGATCGTCTCGAATTCCCATGGGCCAAAGCTAAAATCTCCTCTCGATTCCTTCCATGAACGAGAGGTCCACAAATTGAACGATCAAACCTTCAAACATATAGGATCGTCTCAAACTCCCATTTGGTCAAACCTTTAAACAGTTAGGACCAAAATCAGAATCACCTCTCGATAAATGAAAGGTTTCCACACATTCTCCACTCGGTCAAACCTTTAAACAGTTAGGACCAAAGTTGGAATTCCATCTCGATAAATGAGATATCCACTTTTAGATTAGATAATCAATCCTTTTAAGAGTTAGGTTATCTAAATCTTCTCGATTCTCGGAGTGGAGATCCCACTCTTAGTTTCACCCTTCAGATTCTCGAAGTGAAGATCCTACTTTGAGTTTCTTTTACAGCAGAAGATAGAATATAAAATTCTTCCTCTCCAGCATCGGGTTCATCTCTACTAACAACATAGAGACCAGGAGATAGAATATAAAATTCTTCCTCTCCATCATCGGGTTCATCTCTACCAACAAAAAAGAGACCAGAAGATAGAATATAAAATTCTTCCTCTCCAGTGTCGGGTTCATCTTTTCACCAAAAAGACGCAACCCATCAACATTTTCAAATCCATGTTTTATATGTAGGGGACGTTATCTCAGTCCCTTATTAGAGATAAGTCTACGTATAACACACAGTATCGGGTTGTATTTTTCCCGCAAAAATGATCAAACCTATGTATTCAACATCATAGTACAAAATCTAAGAGAGTTTATTCTCTTAGCACAACGTTACATGCAGAACGGACTTAAACAATCTGCATGCTAGCCCGATTTAAACGGTAATCGGTAAAGGCTTATCAAATCCGTTGATGGCTGAGGATTTGCAAAATATCCTATAAGTATTTATTCTGAGTAGGATACACAATCATAATAAAGTTTAAGCTCTGCCAAACTCAAGGAAGACACAAATTCAGCCTGAAGGCCACCTTTTTTCAAGCAGGACAATTAAACTCACCTCAGACACACGAGGTAAGGTATACTGTCTCACGCACACAAGACATCATCAAAAAAGCCTCTCTAGTGATTGTGGTCGTATCAGCTCCAATGACTGGTCCTACAATCAAAATCCCTCAGAGATTAAGTAAAAAACCGACAAATGTATAACGGTCCACGTCAGGAGAAACACCGTACAGGCAGATGAATCGACATCAACACTTGGTCTTACATTCTCTACACTTGGGCTTGCCATGTCCTAACGTCAGTCAGCGCATAACAAAGAAAGTCTACTCTAGCTAACACGTCGATAATTCCGTCAAAACAAGGCTCAGGATGAAACATCAGTTCAAGGAATTAATTCAAGGAGTTCAATCATGACTCAGATACAAACTCCCAACGAAGGTGATTAGTTCAACGTCAACCCAACGATACGAGCTAATTCAAAAATCAACACGCTAGCTTCAGTTCAAGATTTTCATAACGGTCAAGCGATAAACGCAACACCGGAAAAATTTTAGCTATCCGACAAAAATATTGAATAGACTAAAAGTTGAAGAAATCAATGAATTAACGACCAGACGTATCATATCCAAAGTATTTCAGCCTCTTTTATAAAAGAATAAGGCTGAAACACTTTGGAGGGGGTATCTGTAGGCATAAAAAATTACCTATAGGTTCTCGCACATAGCTCGAGATAAAAAAAAGACGATGAATGTTACTATCCGAGTCAAGGAAGATTATTTGAGTCCAAGGAGATCATTTGATATTGTAGAGAAGCTAAAAAGCACATGAAATAAGTCGGCGAAGCGTACGAGTCTGTGAAACATGCTAAACGATAAAGGAACAACTCAACCAGGAGTTGTGCTTCACCCACAAAAGGGTGAAGTACCATGTGTGTCTCGTCTACTCCATGAGTGTCTTGCCTATGGTAGGTTGTAGAGATTTTCGTAAGCTTTCCAACCTATCTTGGATCACCTTATTCCGAGATCGGACGAGGAAGTTAGAGCCAAGATACCCGAGATAACACAAACTGTCTCGGAAGTGCGAGACAGTCGCAACTGTCTCAGAATGCGAGACAGTCATGACTGTCTCACAAAAAATATGAAGAAGGTCAAAAGAAAAAAGTTGTAGATCTATTCATCAGCTTTCCAATGCATCTTGGATCATCTCATTCCGATATCGGACGAGGGAGTTAGAGTCAAAATACCCGAGACAACACAAACTGTCTCGGAAGTGCGAGACAGTCATGACTGTCTTGTACTAAATCTGAAGAAGGTCAAAAGACAAAAGTTGTAGATCTCTTCCTAAGATTTCCAACTCATCTTGGATCATCTCATTCCGAGTTCAGATGAGGAAGTTAGAGTCAAAATACCCGAGACAACACAAACTGTCTCGGAAGTGCGAGACAGCCGTAACTGTCTCGGAATACGAGACAGTCATGACAGTCTCGCACCAAATCTGATGAAGGTCAAAAAACAAAAGTTGTAGATCTCTTCATCAGCTTTCCATCGCATCTTGGATCATCTAATTCCGATATCGGACGAGGGAGTTAGAGCCAAAATACCCGAGACAGTACAAACTGTCTCGGAAGTGCGAGACACACAACCCTGTCTCGGCCATAGAGTTGGTTACAACACGTTTTTTGACGGTTTTTTGGCTTCATAACTAATTAAAATCAACCATAAACGTGGGGAGATAGTTACAAACAGAAAATAGGCCCACTAACCTCATAAAAAGATGGTATTTAAGTAGTGGGACGGCGGTTACAAAAGAGGGCTGAACATTTGTGGAGCAGATTGAATCAGAGCAGAGCAGAGAGAGCAACAAACTTGAGTTCTTTGTGTGATTCCTTGAGATTCGAGCTTTGACTTGATTTTAAGAAGAGTGATCGTCTTACTTTGATAAGATATTCACTGATTTTCATTCTTGCTTCTAAACGAAGGAAGAATCCCCAAAGCCTTCACGATTCAATCAGAATCCGTGATTCGATGGTCCACGGGCTAACGCACCCCCGGCACAAGTAAAGATCCCCCGCAAGCAGCGATCCAAACAACGATCCTGCGTTTGTTTCTAAAAAGTTATAATTTTCCTTTTGTTGTGTAAAAGAAGTCTTATAAAAAGGCTATTTCTTTTGAATTCGTTGTAATCGATCGAAGATATAATGAATTCCACAACGAAACCAACTTTTGACGAAAACAGGGTTGGGTTCCCGAAAAGAAGATGCATATTTGTGGTATGAGTATTCCAATCAAATCTATCAATACTAATCACATCACCCTCTCAAGGGTTGGGGTATTACAAGTTGGACTTCTCGCAAGCAACGAGTGGTAGCCCGATCAAGCACAGAGGCTGAATTCCGCGCTCTTGCTTATACGTTTGCTGAGTTATCATGGTTGCAACAACTTCTCCATGAACTTGATGTCACACAATCACAACCACCTATCCTTTTATGTGACAACATTGGGGCAACATTCTTGACAGCAAACCCCGTCATCAGCTCTCGCTCGAATCATATTCATCTTGATTATTATTTCGTTCGAGAACGTGTTGACTCAGGTCTTCTCAAAGTTCAATATATCGTCTCTGCTGATCAACTTGCTGATATCTTTACTAAGCCTCTTGGCTCACCTCGGTTCAGTTTCGTAAGGTCCAAGCTCCAAGTACGGACCCGCACTTGATCTTGTCGGGGGGTATTAGCGTAATCATAGGGTCAAACTGATAGCATTGATTTAGGATCTGATAGCATTGATTTAGTATCTGATAGCATTGACCTTCTTTATTTATAATTATCATTAATTAGAGGATTGTAATTAGCATTAGTTTAGGATCTGATATAATCCCTTGTACTTTATTTATACGCTCCTATAGTAAATGAGAAAATTAATAATTCATTCAATCTCCTTCATTATACTCCGAAATCTAAAACAGGAAAACCTAACATAAGGGCATGTGACTAGTACTAGATTTCGTCATAGGAATTTGTGAGGAAGCACATGGGGAGGCGGCAAATCACAGAGAAGCAGGAAGGATCTTAATTAGGTTGCTGCCCGTTTCATCCGTAGGAGTCTGCTCCCTTGCCTTGCAAGCGCCCTCTCGTTCCCAAAATAAACAATAAACAACAGTGCTTCGTTTTATATACCCTAAGTTTTCCTTCCATTTAATTAATTTAGTACCCACATTACTGTATATGTTCTTATACACCCAAAATATGGAGTTTACTTGCCTTTAATCCAAAATTAGAGAATGCAAAATGCATAGCTACATACAAATGAATTTATACTGTATAGCCACATACTATATAGGATGTATCGCTACATACCATAGGATTAGGATATGTAGCTGCATAAATTGTATAGCCGCATACTTTATGGTGTATGGCCACATATCTTATTTTCTATAGATATACACATTTTTTATCTATATTTTGGGTTTAAATGTAAGTAAACTTTCTACTTTTGGGTGCATGAGAACATATAGCCTGCGGGGCTTTTTAAGTAAATGGGGCAAAATCACTTTGGGTTTATAAGCAAAAACCCCAAACATATAATATGGTTGTTGAACAGAGTACCAACCTCATTTCCATGGCATAAAACTAATGAGCGCAGTTCTTGATTACAAGTTGAGTGGTTTTCTTTCTCCTTTTGCTTTTACCAGACTCTGGTTAATTGCAATGTTAATTGCCGTAAACATGGCTTAATCCCATCCCTCTTCAATCTTTACCAATCATAAATAACCCATATTATTATAAAGATCAGTGGGTAATTAATATTCCAGCTAAGCTTCATAATTAATTAAACTGTTCTAACATATGTACTCAGCTAACCCTCAACTGCTACTAAGCCAAGCTCACTTGCAAGATATATATA
>BQKN01066916.1:34248-83803 GCA_022839385.1 Asparagus kiusianus
TATATATATATAGAGAGAGAGAGAGAGAGAGAGAGAGAGATTAATGGGTATCCTTGTCATAGGAGGAGATTTCCCTCATTGTCGCCTATGTGGCACAATCCACACCATCCTCATAAAGTTGGCACAAATCCCCACCAACTCACACACTCTCTCCTACTTTATGAGGATGGTGGAGATTGTGCCACATAGACGTCAAGGAGGAAATCCCCTCCTATGACAAGGATACCCATTAATCTCATATATATGGAAGATCATATGGATGTCGAGTATTCATACAGACTGACTCTCCATGATTACCAATTTAGATCAAGTCAATGAGGGGCTTATGGATCCAATGGATGATTAAACTACACTCACAAATATTAAAGGTTGAGATTGTTGGGAATTTTATGTGGAAGTGTAGTCACATATCAAATAAATTAAGAAAACTGAGTGATGGACCTTGGAGTTGAGACTAAGTCTTAGTAGGGCTTTATGCTTGTTGTTAGATATGTACCATGTTGCTATTTTGTTGGCTCAAACTTTGGCCCGTTACCAAAAGGTCCAGTTCCTTCTTTTTTATCTGATGTGCCCTAGCCCCTCTACTACACTCTCTATCCGATGGTACTCACCTCCTCCTAGTCTTCGTGATCTGATGGCCGCTGTTTGTGAGTCCCATCTCCCATCTGTAGGTCGGTTCCCTCCTTCGTTTTCTTCCCTAGCCCCTCTCCCGTGTCGGCTGCCCCCTTCCCTATATAAGAGTAATGGGTTGGTAGTAGCTCGGTAGAGGAAGAAAGGAAGAAGAGACAGAGAAAGCTTAAGCTTTGTGCCCTAGCTTGTGTGTGTTCCCCACCCTCTGTGAGCTTTGTGCTCCTGTGAGCTTTGTGCTCTCACCCCTTTGTGCGAATCCCCTCTCCTCTTTGAGAGTGACTCAGATACCAGTGGCGAGTTCCCCTTTGTGTTCTTGGTGGTGCACATTTAAAGAAGAAGGACTGTTTGATTAGGCTTCTGAGCTAAATATCAACGACGACGATCCTTAACAGTGGTATCAGAGCCTCGTTGAGTCGTCGCCGCCCTTCCAAAACCGCCGATCGCCGCTGCACAGGACCTCGCCGGACCACCGCAGGACCTCGTCGGACTGCTGCAGGAGCGCCGTCGGACCGTCGCGTGGGCGTGGGTAAGGTCGAAACCCTCTCCTAGGGTTTCGCTCAGGTATATCGTCAGAAAACCCAACTTTGCTCAAGAAATTTTGTTTTTTTCACTCAAGAAATATTCAAGAAGTATCCTGCTGAAGTTATCTGCCGAAAAACCTTTTTTTTTGTCCCACTGCGATTATCTGCTGAAGTTAACATTTGTATTTTTTTTCTTTCTTGAAAAACTTGTGTGTGTTTTTGTGTGAAAAATGTCTGCTGCTAATCAATATGGTATGGCTCCGTTCAATGGAAAAACTGATTTTAGCATTTGGAAACAAAAAACAAAATGCATTTTAATTCAACAGAAGTCTTTTAGGGCTATTGGCCAGACTTATTTGACTTCTGACACTGAAGAAAAAAGAGCTAAAATGAACGAAAATGCTTATTCCATAATTTATTTAAACTTATCTGACTCTGTGCTTAGAAAAGTTAGAATTATGGAATCTGCTAAAACCCTTTGGGATAAACTTGAAGAACTCTATACTGAAACCTCTTTGCCCAGTAAAATGATTTTGCTTAATTTTTTTTTTAAATTTAGATTGGATATGTCTAAGGACATTGAGGAGAACCTAGATGTTTTCACAAAACTTATTTCAGATATTAAGTTAACTGGTGATAAACATATAGACGACTATACTCTTGTTGCCCTTCTAAATGCTATTCCTGACTCATATAGTGATGTAAAATCTGCTATTAAATATGGTAGAGATGATATTACCCTTGACATTGTGGTTAATGGTCTTAAGAGTAAGGATTAGATTTAAAACATTCTGGAGGAAATAAAAATTCTGGTGAGGTTATGCATGTGAAGGGTAGGTCTCAGAATAGGTCTAATAACCAAAAGAATGCTAGTAATGGGGAATCAAGTAAGAAAAAATTTAAAAATGGAAGGGGTAGTTCTAAGTCCAGGTTTAAATCTAAAAAGTGCTATAATTATCATGAAACTGGTCACTTTATTAGAGATTGTCTAAGCCTAAGAAAAATCAGCAAATGATCATGCTAATATGGCTGTCTGTGAGGGCAAAATGGGTAAAATTTTCATGATTAATAATCTGTGGGATTATGCATATTCGAACTCTGTGTTATCTAATCCTTTGTGTAAATCAGATTGGTTAGTAGACTCTGGTTGTACTTTTCATATGACTCCTTTTAAAAACTTGTTTTCAAACTACAAAAAAATAGAGAATGACTTTGTGTCAATGGCAAATGAAAAGAAATGCAATGTTTTAGGAACTTGTGATGTATGCCTTAGGTTTTCCTCTGGTTCTGTATTTACTTTGAAGAATGTTAGGCATATTCATGATTTACGTTATAACTTGATTTCTTGTGCATCTCTAGAAAATGATGGTTTGGAGGGAAAATGGGGTAAATGGATTATGAAAATTCTAAAAGGGTCTCTTGTTATTTTTACTGCTGAAAAACAAAATAACTTGTACGTTTGTCATGCTGAGCCTGTGCTTGATTCTGTTAACTCTGTGATAGGTGATAAATCTGTTTTATGGTATAATAGATTAGGTCACATGAGTAACAAATGTTTAGAAATTTTGCATAAAGGAAGTCACTTTGGTAGTGATAAAATATCCACCATCCTTTTCTGTGAATCTTGTGTGTTAGAAAAACAACATAGGGTTAGTTTTCCTACTTCTTCGTTTCCTAATCAGTCTAAGTGTACTAATATACTTGAATATTTGCATGCTGATGTGTGGGGTCCTCTAGTGTGCCTACGCATGGAGCGAACTAATATTTTCTTTCCATAATTGATGATTATTCTAGGAAAGTTTGGGTTTTACTCATGAAACAAAAATCTAAAGGTTTTGATAAATTTAAAAACTGGAAAATTATGATTGAAAACCAAACGAGAAAGAAAATTAAAACTCTTAGGACAGAGAATGGTCTTGAGTTTTGTAACAAACAATTGAATGATTTGTGTACTACTTGGGGTATTAAAAGGCATAAATCTGTTCCCTCCACACCCCAACAGAATGGGGTTGCTGAAAGGATGAATAGAACTCTCTTAGAGTGGGTGAGGGCTATGTTGGCCATATCTGGGCTCTCCAAGAAGTTCTGGGGAGAAGCTGTTTGTACTGCGGCCTATTTGATTAATAGGTCTCCTTCTGTTCCCTTAGGAGCGGAATGCCCTGAATTTGGGTTCACAAGAAAACCTCTTGATTTAAATAATTTGAGAATTTTCGGGAGTGCTGGCTATGTGCATCAAAAGATTGATAAGTTAGAACCTAGATCTAAGAAATGTGTTTTCTTAGGATACCCTGAAGGGGTAAAACGTTATAGGCTTTGGAATAAGAGTAAACTGGGGTTTAAGGTAGTGATAAGCAGAGATATTGTTTTTAATGAAAATGAATTTCCTTGTTTACCTTTACATGTTCCTATTCCTGAAAATGATGCTCCAAATGAGGTGGAGCAAATGCCTATTATTAATCAGCCCAAATCACTTTCTGAAGAAAAATTGAATGATATAATTATTGAAAATCAAGATGAGATTATTCCTAATGAGGTGGAGCATGATATGCAGGAAATAGATAACATGCATGATTTGAATGATTATCAACTCACTAGGGATAGAAATAAAAGAACCATTAGGAAACCTGAAAGATATAGAGAATGCAATTTGATTGATTGTAATATGTCTGAGTTTGCCTTTAATATGTTTGAATCCCTTGAGTGCAATGAACCTAAGACTTATAGAGAGGCAATAAAATCGAAATATTCTAAAGAATGGATTAGTGCTATGAAGAGTGAAATGGAATCCCTAAGAATTAACCAAACATGGAAACTTGTTCCTAAACCTGCTAGTAGTTCTGTAGTGGACTGTAAGTGGCTGTTTAAGGTGAAACAAGAATCTGAAAGTGTTAGGTTTAAGGCTAGGTTAGTAGCTAAGGGATTTACTCAAAAGGAGGGAATTGATTATGCTGAAATTTTTGCTCCTGTTGTCAAATTCACTACTGTTAGAATTATGCTTGCTTTAGTTGCTCATTTTAATTGGGAATTAAAATAAATGAATCTAACTACGGCTTTCTTACATGGTGATCTTGACAAAAATATTTATATGCACCAACCTGAGTGCTTTGTGGACCCTAAATTGCCTGATCATGTGTGTTTGTTAAAAAAGGCTTTGAATGGTTTAAAACAATCACCTAGGTAATGAAATTTTAGATTTGATAAATGCATGCAATCTTTAAAGTTTAAAAGGAGTTCTGCTGATCATTGCCTGTATTATAAGAATATAGACTCTGTGCCTGTATTTCTTTTATTTTATGTGGATGACATGTTGATTGTTAGTCCTTGTTTGAAGTCTATTGAGCATGTTCAAAAATATATTTGTGAAAATTTTAACATGAAAGACTTAGGCGATGCAAAAAGAATACTAGGCATGAATATTATTAGGGACAAAAATAAATCTACTCTAGTTTTAAACCAAAGTTCATATGTTAAAAATTTTTTGAGTAAACTCGCTATGTCTGATGCCAAATCTGTGAATGTGCCTCTTGCTTCCCATTTTGTGTTAAGTAAGGATCAATCTCCCAATACTGAAGCTGAAATAATTGATATAAAGAAGGTGCCATATTCGAATGCTATAGGATCGGTCATGTATCTCATGGTTAGTACTAGGCCTGACATTGCATATGCGGTTAGTTGCTTGAGTAGATATATGTCTAACCCTGGTATGCCTCATTGGAATGCCTTGAAGTGGCTTTTAAGATATTTGAAATCCTCTGTGGATGTAGGATTAACCTTCTCTAAGTGTTCTGAAGGTGTCAAACTTGTTGGCTATGTAGATTCCAATTATGCAAATAATAGGGATGATAGAAAATCTACCACTTCCTATGTGTTTACTTTGTGTGGCTCTTGCATAAGTTAGAAATCCCACTTACAACCCATTGTTGTTTTATCTACTATTGAATCTAAGTATGTTGCTGCCATTGAAGCTTTTAAAGAAGCTATTTGGCTTAGGGGCCTTATACCTGAAATTGGTTTTCTTGATAAAAATATGATTTTATTTTCAGATAGTCAATCTGCTATTCAACTTTGTAAAAATCCTGTTTTTCATGATAGAACTAAACATGTTGATGTTAGATTGCATTACATTTGGGATATAGTTGAAAAGGGTAATGTCAAGTTAGAAAAAATTCCCTCAGAATTTAATCCTGCTGACATGGGTACTAAGTGTTTGCCTGCTGAAAAATTTATATCGTGTCAAAGAATCTTGAATTTTGATTTTGGGTAATTTTTCTTTTGCTTTGTGTGTTGCCTTTGTGGCCTATTAACTTGCTTTGTACTTGTTAGTAGCTTTGTGATTTTTCCCCTTTGAACTCAATGACCGTTTGGTAGAGTTCGGTCCTTTGTAGACTTTGTATGCTTGGTGATCTTACCCCGATCTTTGTGATCTGAGTTTACTTCATGTATTCTCTTCCATTGCTTGTATCTTCTTTGTGATCATACAGGTAATGATTTAGCGATGATGAGTCCTGTAGTTCTGTGTTTTTTCTCTGTGCACTACCTTGGGCCAAAGGTGGAGATTGTTGCTATTTTGTTGGCCCAAACTTTGGCCCGTTACCAAAAGGCCCAGTTCCCTCTTTTTTATCTGATGTTCCCTAGCCCCTCTATTCCACTCTTTATCTGATGGTACTCACCTTCTCCCAGTCTTTGTGATCTGATGGCCGCCGCTTGTGAGTCCCATCTCCCATCCGTAGGTCGGCTCCCTCCTTCGTTTTCTTCCCTAGCCCCTCTCCTGTGTCGGCTGCACCCTTCCCTATACAAGGGTAATGGGTTGGTAGTAGCTCGGTAGAGTAAGAAAGGAAGAAGAGACAAAGAAAGCTTAAACTTTGTGCCCTAGCTTGTGTGTGTTCCCCACCCTCTGTGAGCTTTGTGTTGGTTAGGATTCCTGAGGTTATTAGGATTCCTAATCTATTTTGGTAATAGGTTATTAGGATTCCTAATTTGATTTGGCTTTTGGTTTAGAATTCCTAGTATGTTTATGATTTTAGGATTTATA
Organism: Asparagus kiusianus; assembly: GCA_022839385.1. NCBI lineage: Eukaryota > Viridiplantae > Streptophyta > Magnoliopsida > Asparagales > Asparagaceae > Asparagus > Asparagus kiusianus. Next base: position 40,432 of record BQKN01066916.1, read on the forward strand.
TATATATGGAACAATTGAAGGAGAGAAGAGGTAGAGAGAATTAGCATTGTTTTGAGCACTTTGAGAGGGAGATATTGTGAGGGAGTTGAGAGCTTTGGTTAGGGTTATATTTGAGTGATTTTGTAAGTTATAACCTGTTGTATTTCTCCTCCATATAGTAAAATCTTCCCATCCTCTCCCCGTGGACGTAGGCAATTTGCCGAACCACGTAAAAATTGGTTGTACTGCTTTTAGGATCCCTCGACAGGTCAGTCCTAGAACTAATGAGAGGAAGAGCTGATATCTCACTTTGTTGAGATATTCGCTTCAGATTCTTGTTTCCTTTGTGAAACGAGAATTCTTATTGCGATCTGACTCTCTTGTTGTGCTATCGAAGTGCTGCCGAAATTTTCGCTACGCGCAACAAGTGGTATCAGAGCCCAGATTTCAGATCTAGGGTTTTTTTAGTGGAGGAAGATTCTTGTGTGAAGCTTAGTTCTTGGAGTTCTCGGCTTCGGTGGAGATAGCATTAGGAGTTACCGTTGGAGATTTCGCTTTCCTCGTGTGGACAGGAGATCTATTTGGAATCCGATCTAGGGTTCAGTTGGGTGGTTCCTAATTTCTATCAAATTTGTTCTTTCTCTACAATTTGGAGTTAGTTTGCAATGAGAGAAGAAGGTGAAAGCAGCAAGTCAATGGCGAGTATAATACAAGTTGGTTTTCAGAACACTAAGATTAGTGTGGTGAAGTATGATGGTAAAATCAACTTTGGTTTGTGGATGAGCGACGTACAGCGCTCAATGCTCAGAATTTGGATGAGACCATCATGGTCCACAAGAGGCCACCTAAATATGATGAGGCGATATGGGATAAGATGAATAGGAACGCGTGTGGAGTGATCAGGTCCTGTTTGGAACAGGAACTGAAATATGATGTGATTGGGGTGACGTCTGCAATGAAGATGTGGGAAATTCTCAACAACAAGTATCTCACAAAGTGTGTTGAGAACATGTTGCACTTGCTACGAAGACTCTTCAGATTTTAGATGTCCAGAGGTACCTCGCTAGTGGCTCATGTGAACAACTACACTAAGTTGTTGTCGGATTTGGCGAATGTTGATGAGAAGATATCGGATGAGTACAAGGCGATTATTTTGTTGGGCTCCTTACCGGATGAGGAGTATGATACATTCATGCTCACTTTGTTAAATGAGAGATCTTCCATCAGCTATAGTGAAGTGACTAACGCATTGACCAATTACGATTTGAGGAGGAAGGACAAGGAGACTTCCCGTGCTAGCACTTCAGGCGAGGCCTTGTCGACGAGAGGTAGAAGCTCATATCCGAAAGGTGGTAATAGAGGAAGGTCAAAGTCTAGAGGCCGCCACCAATTAGCAAAGAACCAATGTGAATTCTACAAGGAGCAGAGATATTGGAAGAGAGACTGTCCGAAGCTCAAGGAGAAGGAGAATGGCAAGAAAAGGGGCCCAAAGGCCAATGAGGTGAACGTTGCGAAAGGCGATGATTCCGACGATTCGTGCTTTTCTCTACTGATTACTCCGGAGGTGAACCATGTGGATGCATCAGATTAGATGTTTGATTCCGGTGCTACTTATCATGTGACCCCTAGGCGAGACTGGTTTGCATTTTTTGAGAAAGTCGACGGGGGTGTTGTTGTCATGGGAAATGATCAATCCTGTGGCGTTTGTGGGATAGGTACCGTGCGGGTTAGGATGCACGATGGAGTAGTCCGTGAGTTGAAGGAGGTGAGATTTATTCCTCAACTGAAGAAAAATTTTATCTCAGTTGGAGCTTTGAAGGCGAAGGGATTCAAAGTGACTTTCGAAAACACTGTAGCGAAAGTTACTAAAGGATTATTGGTGGTGATGAAGGGAGTCCGCAATCGAAATTTGTATTATCTGAAGGGAAGCACCGAGATTGGCCAGGTTGCTTCGGTTATTTCAGAAGCGGACATGAGCAGACTTTGGCACTATAGGTTGGGGCACACAGGTGAAAAGTCACTGCATGCATTGTGCAAGCAGGGGCTATTAAAGGGAACCAAGAGTGGAAAGATTGAGTTCTGTGAGCACTGTGTTTTTAGCAAGAAGACGAAGGTGAAGTTCGGGACTGCCATTCATCAGACGAGGGGCATCCTGGACTATGTGCACACAGACGTTTAGAGTCCCACCAAGACTGCATCACTTGGTGGTTGACATTGGTTCGTCACTTTTGTAGATGACTATTCTAGGCGTTGTTGGGTGTACACCATGACGAAGAAAAGTGAAGTCCTAGATATATTCGTGGAGTGGAAGAAGAGATTAGAACTGCAGACTGAGAGAACGATCAAGACGTTGCGATCCGACAACGGTGGTGAATATACTTCAGACCCCTTTCTGCAGCTATGTCGAGACGAGGGCATAGAGAGGCACTTCACGGTTAGTCATACACCACAGCAAAATAGGGTGGCAGAGAGGTTGAATCGGTCTTTACTGTAGAAGATCCGGTGCTTATTGTCGCAGAGTGGTTTGGAGAAGATCTTTTGGGCTGAGGCACTTACATATGCGAGCCACCTCATTAATAGGCTGCCTTCATATGTGATTGAGGGGAAAACCCCTATGGAGATGTGGTCGGGAAAACCAGCACACGATTATGACCAGCTCAAGGTATTTGGGTGCCCTGCATATTATCATGTTAGAACTGATAAATTGGAACCTCGAGCTAGGAAGGCCATATTTGTAGGATTCAAGCGTGGTGTCAAGGGATACAAGCTTTGGGATCCAGTTAATAAGAAGATTGTGCTGAGTAGGGACGTCACGTTTGATGAGGCTTCTATCTTGAAGCTTCCCAGCTCTCATCAGGTGGAGAGCGACCCAACGGAGGAGATATCGCAGGTGGTGGAGATCGATGCAGCTCCACATTGTCCAGATAGTACAGTATCCATTAGAGTGCCGACTGAGGTGACGCCAGGCGAGCACGACGGTGACACGGAGGATACAGGTACTGATGCACAGGATCAGGGACCGACGGCTCAGGTTCAGGATTCGATTGCGGTTCGGAGATAGAGGAGAAACATACATATGCCAGCACGGTATGCCGACACAGTTGCGTATGCACTTCCGGTGGAGAGTATCGATGAGATGATACCTACTACTTTCAGAGAGGCCGAACAGAGTTCGGAGGCTGATTCGTGGCAGGTGGCTATGCAGGAGGAGATGGAATCTCTTCATAAGAACGATACATAGGAGCTTGTTGAGCTTCCAAAGGGGTGGAAGGCAATTGGTTTCAAGTGGGTATACACGAAGAAGGAGGGCATTGAAGGCACTCCATTGAGATTCAAGGCTAGGTTGGCTGCGAAGGGCTATGTACAGGTGTATTGACTATAATGAGGTTTTCTCTCCGGTGGTGAAGCACTTTTTAATTCGGATTCTGCTAGCTTTGGTGGCACAGTATGATTTGGAGTTAGATCAGTTGGATGTGAAAACGGCATTTCTTCATGGTGATCTTGATGAAGAAATATATATGACTCAGCCATTAGGATTCCAAGCTGCAGGGAAGGAAAAATTAGTTTGCAAACTAAAGAAATCGCTATACGGTTTGAAGCAGTCTCCTCGACAGTGGTATAGGCGATTCGATGGTTTTATGATTGGTCATTCGTACACTCGGAGCCAGTTTGATCCTTGCGTATATTTTCGCAAGTTAAAAGGAGGTGCGTACATCTATTTGTTACTTTATATCGATGACATGTTGGTTGCCTCTAGTTCCAGGTCGGCTATAGATGAGTTGAAAGTTCAGCTTTTAAATGAGTTTGAGATAAAGGACTTAGGTGAGGCGAAGCGCATTCTAGGGATGGAGATCGGCAGAGACAAGAAGAAGGGCAGAATTTGTTTGACACAGGTGGCATATTTGAAAAAGGTTCTACAGCGATTCTATGTTAGCATGGATACGAAGCCAGTTGGTGTACCTTTGGGAGCCCATTTAAAGCTTTTAGCTGGTCTTTCACCGAAGTCAGTTGAAGATCGTGAGTTGATGTCGAAGATTCCATATGCGAGTGCGGTTGGAAGCTTGATGTATGCAATGGTATGTATGAGATCGGATTTGTCACAGGCAGTAAGCATGGTATCGAGATACATGCATGATCCAGGAGTGGGTCATTGGGACGCTGTGAAATGGATTTTGAGGTACATTCGAGGTACGCTCAATGTTTGTTTGGTTTATGAGCGGGACCCTACAGGTGGGCAGCTATGCATTGGTTATGTTGATTCGGATTATGTCGGGGATTTGGATAAGCGCTGGTCTACGACGGGGTATGTGTTCACTTTGACCCGTACGCCGGTGTGTTGGAGATGCACCTTACAGTCGACGGTGGCTTTGTCTACGATGGAGGCAGAGTATATGGCAGTTACGGAGGCTGTGAAGGAGGCTATTTGGCTTCGATGACTTTTGGAGGAACTTGGTATATCGCAGAGGTCCGTCACTATTCATTGTGATAGCATGAGTGCTATCTATTTGGTAAAGAATCAGGTTTTTCATGCGAGAACGAAGCACATTGACGTTCATTATCACTTCGTTCGGGATGTTCTTGAAGATGGCGATGTGAAGATTGTGAAAGTCCACACAAAAGATAATCCGACGGATATGCTCACTAAGGTGGTTCCGAGCAACAAATTTGATCATTGTCGAAACTTGTTGCACATTCATGATTGTTGAGGCCGTTAACGGCCATTTGGATGAACTACGGGCAGCTTGATCCCCTTGGGAGAGGGGGTACGTAGGCAACCACATTGGTGCAGCCGAGTTTAGAGAGATGACACATTGGTGCTCATGTTGGTGTCGGCTCAGTGTTGGGAACACTTCGCCGAGGTGGAGAATTGTTGGTTAGGATTCCTGAGGTTTTAGGATTCCTAATCTATTTTGGTAATAGGTTATTAGGATTCCTAATTTGATTTGGCTTTTGGTTTAGAATTCCTAGTATGTTTATGATTTTAGGATTTCTATATATATGGAACAATTAAAGGAGAGAAGAGGTAGAGAGAATTAGCATTGTTTTGAGCACTTTGAGAGGGAGATATTGTGAGGGAGTTGAGAGCTTTGGTTAGGGTTATATTTGAGTGATTTTATGAGTTGTAACCCGTTGTATTTCTCCTTCATATAGTAAAATCTTCCCATCCTCTCCCCGTGAACGTAGGCAATTTGCCGAACCACGTAAAAATTGGTTGTACTATTTTTGTGTGATTTGTAATAGCTTTTAGGATCCCTCGACAGGTCAGTCCTAGAACTGATGAGAGGAAGAACCGATATCTCACTTTGTTGAGATATTCGCTTCAGATTCTTGTTTCCTTTGTGAAACGGGAATTCTTATTGCGATCTGACTCTCTTGTTGTGCTGTTGAAGTGCTGCCGAAATTTCCGCTGCGCGCAACACTTTGTGCTCCTGTGAGCTTTGTGCTCTCACCCCTTTGTGCGAATCCCATTTCCTCTTTGAGAGTGACTCAGATACCAGTGGCGAGTTCCCCTTTATGTTCTTGGTGGTGCACAGTTAAAGAAGAAGGACTGTTTGATCAGGCTTCAGAGCCAAATATCATCGACGACGATCCTTAACATACCAAAAAGACGGGGAAAAAAGAGAAAAATAGAAATGAAAATAAAGTTTATTGTTCATGAATACAAAGACGTGGGATGAAAAGATTGAACATTTATGGGGCTGTTAATGGACTTGATATTGTATATGTATCATCGTCAATACTGTAGTAGTCTGATACGTGTTACGTTAACGACACTCGTATAACGTTCATTCTCTTCTAAAATCACCAAAAGTGCATGACAGATAAGAAGAACATTTTGCAATCACATGTGAACCATCCCTAATGATGTTAATTTTACATTTTTTTTATTACGACGGCGGGGTTTCAAAGAGTCTATAAATAAATATGCAAGGGAGAGGAATCTATTGGCTGTATTCCTGGCAGCACTATTGCTCTTTCTCCGTAGGGAAGTACAGTCTTTATCGTTCGGTTGCTCGCAGCGATGGCTGAGGATGAAACACAGAAGAAGAAACCAAAGCAAGGAGGTCTCAGGACTATGCCATTTATACTAGGTGAGCTACCCCATTACTCTTCTCCATATTATTTTTTCCCCCTCGTAGTAATTTTATTGATTCCGTCTCACTATTTCAGCCACTACAACGCTTGAATTCTAAGGGTAAATTTGGGGGTTTATAGAAGTAGTAAGCCTATATTTTGAGTTCCAAAACAGAGAACATCACATAAATTTCACGAAACAACCATTTACGTCTAAGTGAGAAAATCAAAGTGTTCAGGGGTTTCTAAAGTTCCCAATCTCATTGAGGCTAGAAGGAATTTTACCCATTGTCTAAAGAGAAGTAATTCGGTCTAATCTATGAAACTTTTCGTTGAGGGAGTTTTGTCAAACTCCCCCAAAAGTTCAGCAGCTTTTATTTTGCAATACCGTACGTTCAAAGTTGAGAGAGAGATTTTACGACCCATCACCCCGAAGTTCAGATAGTTTTGTAAAACTCCCACAATTCTCAATGATTGAAGGACCCTATTTGAGTTTTATGATTCATATGAATTTGAATAAACTTTACGAGTATACAACTGAGGAGTTTGTAAATGTTGATGCAGGAAATGAAGTGTGTGACAGATTTGCTGCTGCTGGATTCAATTTGAACCTGGTTTCATACTTAACCAGTCAGCTACACTTGTCTATGGTCACTGCCTCAAATACTCTCAATAACTTCAGTGGCACTTCAAGCCTCACAACCATAATTGGTGCTTTACTTGCTGATTCATACATTGGCCGCTTCTGGTCAATTACTATCGGCTCCCTCATCTATCAACTGGTACGTATTGACAACCTGTTTGGTTTGCTGCGTATATAGCGGAAGTGTCAGTTGCACGGAACTGTAATTGATGCAACTGCTATAACACGAAGTTGTAGTTGTAGTTGTAGTTGCTTGCTTTGTTGAGTTTATTTCAAAATCGAGTGTTCTTTTTTAGTCCTACATAAGAAAGTGAGGAAGAGTTTGAAGTATTTAAGTGTATTCTCTCTTTCTAGGAATAGAGGGGCGTCACGCCCAAACATAAGCCCGATAATTCTCGGAACTAGAAATTGTGTGCAATTGAATCCAGAAAATCTTAGTAATCCTTGGCTAAATTGCTTTTAGTTGCAGCCTACAACTTGGGCATATTTGGGGTGCAAATGTGGCAGTTGGAGTCTTCTTAATTAGCCGCAAATGAGATTTAAGTTGTAGTTTCAAATACAAAATCTTCCCACAGGAGGCCAAGAAATTAACGTGATGTTTCAAATACAAATTGCAAAAACTAAATCTTAACCCAGCGTTGGTAGTTCCGCAGTGAACCAAACATTAGATTTAATTTTAGTAAGTTTTGCATATTCTTCCTTAATTTGGTCGTTCTTGAGGTGACCCTTCTACACTTGTAAAATGTCACTTAACCCCCTCCTTTAGTTTTGCCAGATAGTCGCCTAGCTAAAGCCATTTCTTCTGTGACAGCTGATGGAAAATACCCCTTTAATGTACTTTTTAAAGGTAATTTTCAAGCCTTAAAATATGTAGGGAATGATCACCCTCACGGTCTCAGCAATCCTCCCTGGTCTCCGTCCACCGCCATGCACACCACCCTCACCCTGCCAACGAGCATCGCCATTCCAGCTCCTCTTCCTCTACGCCTCCCTCGCCCTCACCTGCATCGGCTCCGGCTTCGTCCGACCCTCCGTCATCGCGTTCGGCGCCGACCAGTTCGAGCTCCACAAAGCAAGCACGAGGAAATGGAACTACTTCAACCTCTACTACTTCGCTCTCACCCTCTCTCTCCTCTTGGCCATCACTGTGGTTGTCTATATACAAGACAATGTGGGCTGGGGTTGGGGATTTGGGATCCCTTGCATATCAATGTTTGTAGCTGTGGTTGCTTTTGTGATTGGGTATCCGATGTATATAAAGCTTAAGCCTGCAGGGAGTCCAATGACACGGTTGCTGCAAGTCTCAGTTGCTGCGTTCAGGAAGAGGAAGGTTGCTAAGCCTGAAGATCCTAACCTTTTGTTTGTTGATAAGGAGTTGGATGCTGGTATTTCTACTGCGGGGAGGCTTCTCCACAGTGAACAGTTTAGGTGAAAACAATTTGGTTCATGAATTTTCTTTTCTCCAACAATTTCACTCTATTTGTGGAACACATCATTCACGGGAATCATGGACTCTTTGCTGACTTGGTCAGAGCCAGCAATTATCACTACTACATGGCAATTTCGATTGTCACTCGTACGTGAGATAACAAGACTTAAAGTGTGAAGCAGTAACCATGGATGCGATATTGTTACAAATATGCATAGGATCTTCCACCATATGTGGACTAATTAACTAGATCTTTGTCTACGTCGACAACCTTGAGAGCATCATGACTTGTTAACCATCCTATGTGGACTAACCTAGCCTCAATCACCATTTCCTATTTCAGATTAGGCTCTATTCTCTTTGAATCGCAACCTTGGTTCTGATATAACTGTTGCGGAGCAGGATCCGACTATCCTCTTATATAAGAGGATAGTAACCGGCCGATTCAATTTAGAGATCATAGAGAGAGAAGTGCATGAAATTAAATCTTGGAACAAGGATTAAAGGACGAAACAGACTAATCTAGATTTCATTAATTGACGCAGGTTCTTGGACCAGGCAGCAGTCATCACTAACGGGGACATAGCCTCCACGGGCAAGCCCAACGTCTGGCGCCTCTCGACAATCCACCGCGTCGAGGAGCTCAAATCAGTCATCCGCCTCATCCCCCTCTGGTCCGTAGGGATCTTTGTCACGACCGCAGCCTCCCACAACTACACCTTCGGCATAATGCAGGCCAAATCCATGGACCGTCACCTCACCTCTAACGGCTTCCAAGTCCCCGCGGCCTCCATGTCCATATTCTCCATCGCCACTCTCATGCTCGGCGTGGCTCTCTACGACCGAGTCCTCATCCCTGTCGCCCGTCGCCTCACTGGCAACCCCTCAGGCATCACGCACCTCCAAAGAATCGGTATCGGTCTGATTATCTCAGTCATCGCCAACGTCGCAGCTGCAGTGGTCGAGAACAAAAGGAGAGTGGTTTCAATTGAAAGTGGACTATTGTATCGGCCGGACGCAACGGTACCGATCAGTGTTTTCTGGCTGGTGCCGCAGTACGCAATCCACGGATTCGCCGACGCATTCACCATCGTCGGACAAATGGAGTTTCTGTATGATCAGTCACCGGAGAGCATGCGGAGCACGGCTGTGGCGCTGTACAATCTCTCAGGGTCGATCGGGAATTATCTGGGGACTGCGCTTGCGACTGTGGTGAGTGATTATACGAAGAGGAGAGGGGATTGGTTGCAGGATAATATTAACAGGGGGAGGTTGGATTCTTATTATTGGTTGGTGACGGTGATGCAAGTGATGAATCTTGGGTATTATTTTGTTTGTGCAAAGTACTATACTTTTAAGCCGTTGGAGGTGGAAGGGAGGGAGGAGGGAGATTTGGAGCTTGATGCGGTGGAGGGAAAAGGTAGCAACATTGAAGGCGAAGAAGAGGCAACTGAAAGTTGCTTGGTATCAGCACAAGAAAAGAAAATAATGCAGAATAATTCTCCTCTGTCGCATTAATGGTATCTTAAAGAGATGTAGTATAATTTTAAATTGGATAAATATCAGAATAATCCCCTTTAATTGGTAACTCTTGTGAGCTAAAATTTCAACTCCACCTACCTGTTTTCTTTAATCTGCTTTAGAAATTGGAGACCAAAAGGCTTCGAATATTGCTCATTGTAATGCTATGTCCAAGAAGCAAAAACTCTAAACTATATGATGAGAGTTGAGAGTTATAATTTTATATTATATCATAATCTATTTAGAGACTTATGAACCCAACTAAGTTCAAGTCCAAAATACATGAGGGAGCTTGAATACTTTGAAAGTGGTCGAGCTGGTAGCTATAGAGAGTTGAAGAAGACTTACGGACATTCATAAATAGATGACTGATAACACTACTCCTGGATGTCGATTTTATGAGGAATATATCTTAGTAAAATCTAAATGAAAAGAATAATCAAGTGAGAAAATTCCCCTTGAAGAAAAAAGAGCACAATATTTCAGTATTAACTCCTCCTGTTAATACACCATTTAACTTCTCAAATGTTACGACAGCTGGTAATACTTTGATGAACAGATCTTGCATATATGGTTGTTTTTCCTCATCTTCGAAATTTTAAGATATCTTTGTTTGAATGTTGTTCCAATTTTGAAAAATAAGAGTTATAACAAGTTTTTAAAGAGCAAAGAAATACATCAATCAATATATTATATAGGCCATAGACAAGCCCATCAACTATGAACATTTTGCCGTGAATTATGATGCAAGTCTGGTGAATGCGGGAAATGTCATGAAGGAACTCTATCAACACCTTGTAGAGTTTTTAGATGAAGCCTGTTACTTTCAAATTAAATTCGGACCCAATTTATGGTCTGGTAGGTAATGTATACCTAACGTATTTTAGCCCAATAAACATGAAATAAATAAATTAAAAAATAACATTCAAAATGATTTAGAAATAAAATTGAAAGAAGTAATCTTCTCTTTAAAAAAATAGTAGTTTAGCCCATGCGAGGCATGGTCATACCTCCTAATTTAATATTTTCATCATACTTAAAGAATTTTAAAGACACATATATAACATTCAACATCTATCATGTTTGTCTCATTAAACTACTACTTATAGTAAATATTATGATAACACACGTACACTCTTTTGTATATTTTAAAATATACACTATTTTCCAAAAATATGTTTATTTAAAATTTATTGATTTGATAAAAATACATTAAAATGCAATAAAAATATTTGAATAAAAATTTTTAGGGAAATTTGTGTCAATGCCTCAAAAGTAATATCTTCATGTGCTGCAGCCCCTTCATTTTTTCCCCATGTGGTTCAGCCCTACGAAGTGTCACGTCATGTGCTGCAGCCCTCTTTTAGCAATTATTACCCGCCAACTAAGCATAGAGAGAGAGGATAAGAAGTAAAAAAATTCCAAAATGCCCTTATTTACTCTATTCTTCCATGTTAGGTCTATTTAGAGTTTATGTTAGGTCTAATTTCATGTTAGGTCTATTTAGAGTTCATGTTACGTCTAATTTCATGCTATGTCTAATAATAGTTCATGTTAGGTCTAATTTCAGTTCATGTTAATTCTAATAATAGTTCATGTTAAGTCTAATTTTAGTTTATGTTATGTCTAATAATAGTTCATGTTAAGTCTATTTTCAGTTCATGTTATGTCTAATTTCAGTTTATGTTATGTCTAATAATAGTTCATGTTAGGTCTAATAATAGTTCATGTTAGGTCTAATTTTATGTTAAGTCTAATAATAGTTCATGTTAGGTCTATTTTCAAATTAGACTTAACATGAAGTAAATTAAACTTAAAAGAAATTTAACATGAAGTAAATTAGACCTAACATGAATTGTTACTAGACTTAACATGAACTGAATTTAGACTTAACACGAATCAAGTTGGACTTAACATGAAATTAGACCTAACATGAACTATTATTAAGCTTAACATGAACTATTATTAGACATAACATGAACTATTATTATACCAAACATGAACTATTATTAGACATAACATGAACTATTATTAGACTTAATATGAACTATTATTAGACCTAACATGAACTAAAATTAGACTTAACATGAACTATTATTAGACTTAACATGAACTGAAATTAGACCAAACATGAACTATTATTAGACCTAACATGAACTGAAATTAGACCTAACATGAACTATTATTAGACTTAACATGAACTATGATTAGACATAACATGAACTGAAATTAGACTTAACATGAACTATTATTTGACCAAACACGAGCTATTATTAGACATAACATGAACTATTATCAGACTTAATATGAACTATTATTAACATGAACTGAAATTAGACTTAACATGAACTATTATTAGACATAACATGAACTGAAATTAGACATAATATAAATTATTATTAGACTTAACATGAACTGAAATTAGACGTAACATGAACTCTAAATAGACCTAACATGAAAAAATAGAGGAGATAAGGGCATTTTGGGGTTTTATACTTTTTATGCTCTCTTTATGCTTAGTTGGCTAGTAATAATTGCTAAAAAAGGACTGCAGCATATGATGTGACACTTCTTGAGGCTTAACCACATTGGAAAAAAGTGAAAGGGCTGCAGCACATGAAGATATTGCTTTTGGGGCATTGACACAATTTTCCCAAATTTTTATTGTACTATAATGATGGTAAAAACCAATTTAACAATGATCACGTACGACATTTTGACTTTGATACCGTGAAATGAACTAAAGGGATATCAAAGTAAAATATTTCTGAACTTTGTGGTATTTCTTGGTTAAATGAAAACTTGAGGATGTCGAAGTTAAAATCGTGAAAACTTAATTAAGGGCTGTTAATTTGCGTAAAACAAACCGGAGCTCAGGATGTTATGCAATGCAAAAAATGAAGATAATATTTTTAATAATAAAGCACAATTTCTGCTGGTATTTCTGATTTTTTAGTACATTATATATTTCAAATTAGAAATACAACAGGATTAGTGGTAAATTATACTAAGGGGATGTAATAGATCTATGTTCATGTCAAAGCATCATCTATGTGCTTACATCCACAAAACTTTGGATTTGGGTTTTGTATGTGCGTGTGACTGGGGGGTTCTAGGGGTATAAAAAATGTTGGCATCATCAAATGAGAGAGAGTAGTGTGGTTTGTTAGATTTGGGGGTGGAAACCAACCTCCGCCGACGAGGAGCTCCGACGAGCTCGAGGGTGGCGCAGGCGAAGCTGGAGGAACAGTCCCAGGCGAGCTCGAGATCCGCTGGCGAACGCCCACCTGACCATCGCGTTCGAGCTCGACGACCTGCGCGTATGGGAGATGCCGACCTCGGCGTTTGACCCGACCATCGCGTCCGCCTCCCACCTCCGCGTCCGCTGCATCGCTGGCGACAGGCTGTCGCCAGCCCTCCAAATCCCGCCTATAAAACCCCCTTTGCTGCCTAGGGTTTCGGTGTGTTTTTTTCCCCCCCTTCCGATCTCTCTCTTCTGGCGGCGGTTCTCCTTTAACGCAGTAGCGTTCATCCCCAAATCGCAGTAGCGATTTTTGATAATCTCCAGCTCTCAATCTCATTTGAGGGGAGATTAAGATTAAAGAGAGAGAGAGAGAGAGAGAGAGAGAGATAGAGAGTTAAAGAGGAATTAATTTGGGGCTTTATATAGTGGGTTGCTTATTTATTCTCAAGTGAGAATTGAAAGGGTTTATTCCCTTTGATTGTTAACACTGTAGCTACAGTGTTTATTTGAGAAATCCCAGTTTAGGGATTTGCTCTTAAATTGTAATTTCTTGTTTGATTAATAAGAAATTATCTGTGTGGCTCCCGAGGACGTAGGCAGTTGCCGAACCTCGTTAAATCTTGGTGTACTTTTCTTTATACTGCGTTTCCGTTGCATTAGGGGTTTCAGCCTTAAATTCCCAACATGGTTTTCATTTGATTAAAAGATTTAATCTGAAAGGTCAAGGACATATGACATTAACCAACTAAGTAGTGTGGTTTTCATTTGATAGAGCCGGATCTCGTCTAGTAGTTATCTTACTGCACCCCTCTGGCTAGCAGAGGATGTGCCTACCTCCCTTGTAGCTCCGGCCTTGTCTTTAGAAGTCTCCGTACTCCCAGAGGGGCCTCGACTGTCCACCGTCTTTATTCGCCTTTTCTTCTTTTCAGATCTCTTGGCCTAAACTGTGGTAGAACTTGATGCGACCAGTCGATCAGCAATCTCGACCGCATTGGCCTATATCCTCTTGGCCTCATCAAGAGCCAAGTCAGGACGGAGGCACTTTTTCAGCATCATTGAGGGCCCTCCTAGAGTTTGAGTAGGTGGGGCCGTCGGCACCATCTCATATTCCTTCAAGCCTAGCGTCAACATGGCTGACCATATTTCATCATCTGCAGTTAGAGGAACTGACGAGATGCTAACAACCCACAAGATGGAGTTGTCAAAAATGTTCTCGCTTCGGCGGTAACCAGTGTAGGCCCTGATCTTGTCAAGCGCACATTTTTCATCAACCGATCGTAGACCTGACCTCAGCACATCCTTGTTGATCTCATGCCACATGGATCAACCAAGACAGCATCGCCTCCGAAGACCCACACAAACCTCTCCTTCCAATCCTTGCTGGACTCGGAGGCATTGGAGATGATCTTGTTACCCACCAAGATCTAGAGGTACTAGTGGCCCTCCTGCTGATTTACTTTCACACAAAGGAGGTGGCCGAGAATTCTGAGAGTCAGCTAGACTCCTAGCCAATAGCAGATGATAACAAATCCTACTAGAGTGGCGATAGAGTTTGGTTGCATCTATGATGGCGACACCACTAGAGCTTCAAAAACACGGTGGAGGAAGGGGTGGAGTGGTAGGTACAGACCATACTCCAGGTGTTTGAGATACACCGAAGCTACATTGCCACAGTGATCGAACACAGCCTGCGTACGCGTCAGTGTTGTTTGGGCAAACGCCCTAGAGATATCATAATTGTCATATAGAGTTTCTAGCAGCGACCATGGCACCTTCGAGTGGAACTTCTGAAGATGGTTGGGAAAGTGCCGTAAGGGGGGGAGGGGGGGTGAATAGGGTAATTGCTAATCTAATCCGATTTAGATGTCAAATTAAAATTAATAAAGTAAAGTCCTTGACTATATGATATACAAGAGGATATGCAAGGATAAACAATTACACAATAGGCGATATAAATAATAAGCACAAGATATAAGAGAAATATATGCCAAAGCCAAACGCAAACACAAAAATTGATCACGGAGTTCGGACAACCCACGACCTTCATCTCCACTCCTCGCCTCGAGGAGATTCACCATTATTTTACAAAATAACTACACAATAATGGTTTTTAACGTTCACTAATAACGTTTACAATACACACGTTGTCAATCCCACAAGCTATACTCCTCTAAGTGTTGGCCTACCCGTGTTACCTTCCTCAAGTGTTTGGATTTACCACCTCTCTTTAGGCTTTACTATCAACCCACTCCTCTTGAAATTAACCTTGGTCTCTCCAACCACTTCTCTAAGTGGCCTTACGTATTACAACGTGTTCAACAATAAGTACATATAAATGATTTGTTCTCTAAGTCAAATGAGAATGAAATTTAAGCTTTCTCAATGAAACAACCTCACAATCCAAATATACAATATGTGAAATATTAAAGCTTAGATGGTTGTGTGTGTAAACAATAAGTAAAATGAAATTAAACTCAAATCAATCTAGCATAAATATATGAGAATCAAAATAATAATTAGCTAGAGGATGAGTTTATAAAAACTTCTCCAAAACAAAGAGAGATTTGAGATTTGAGGATGGACTTCTCAAAAACGAAATTGAGATTCTTCTCTTTGTGAAACTTTCTTCACATAAACAAACACCCTTAAACTTAGAAACAAACTGGTGAAACAATCTTATAAAAACTCTTAGTGAATAACCAAGTCTTGAGGGCTATTTATTTCCTCTCAAACAAAGCAGTCCAAAACTAGCTGTTACAGCAAAAAGTGTAGATCGGTCGACTGATCAATTTTATCGGTCGACTGATAAACTAGTAGTTGGCTAATTCTCGATCGACTGATAAAACCAATCAGTCGACTAAACACACTATGCTCGATCGATTAATTCACGTAATCGGTCAACTGATAAGACTAAAAATCATATGCTAAAAAATTCTTCTGGTCAGTCGACTAGTGGAGCCGATTGGTCGACTGATAGCTGATTTTTTAGATACTTAAATTACTGAATACTTGATTTTCTAAATTCGATTAAAAATAATAAATCAACTCCAAAAATAGTAAAACATAGGGAAATGTTTATATATATGAAAATAAACATGTTAGAAAAGAAATTTCTAAAATATCATTTTCAATTTTTGAAAACTCATTATTTTGCAAAAACGTATCAATACGATTTCATATATTACCAGAATCAACAAATATACAAAATCATTAAACACATGATTCTGATGAAATTATTTCAAACACGTTATCTTCCCAAATAGATGACTTTTGAAAACTAATTTATATTTATAAGGCTAAACGTATTTTTGGTCGTTTTGCGAAATAACGCGCGCGCGCGCGCGTGTGTGTGATTTGAGCTTTTAAGTATAATATATAAAATATAAACACCTAAACTACTATACCCAAGGCAAATGACGCTTGATCGTAGGTGATCCTCCTCTTGGTAATAAGGATGAAGCACAAGTTCGTATTTAACTTCAATTGTGATGGCTTCATTCTAATTTCCTCCATCCTCCATGATATCATTGTTAAAGAGTAATTCCAACCAACTTCCAACTTGGAAGCATGTTGGAGGAAAGCATAAATACTAGAAACAATATTAGAAATTAGTTGTTAATCATCAAAAAACCAGATTGGAAAGTAGGCTCATAAACATGAGTCCTAACAATCTCCCCCTTTTTGATGATGACGAACAATTTACACAAAGAGTATATAGAAATTATAGAATACATATGTTTAACCAATAGTGAACAAAAGAAAAATAAGAGATACTCACAGTGTACTTGTTTCTCCCCCTTTGTCAACATCAAAATGAGGAAAACAATAAGAGAAAGAGAGCGAAAGCTCCCCCTACATATAAGCACGAGTGAGTATAAACAAAACGGGGAAAAGCTCCCCCTATCAAAAAGTCACAGAGCATATATCAAATGAAATATTTTATGCAGTCATACACATATATATGTCTCCATGCGGATCACAATACACAACAAATATGTGAGCAAATTACATACTAAACACAAGTTACACTTAAGGTGAACCAAAGAGCACATACATATATACGTCACCATGAAGTGTTCACAAGTGTCTCAAATACATACCAAAAGCAAGACAAACCAAATACATAGTTTCAAACCAAGTCAAAGACAAACCAAATACATAGTTTTGAAACAAACTGAAAAGGCAAACACATAGTTCAAAGTTAAATACAAAAGTCCTAGTTTTGAAACAAACTAAAAAGGCAAACACATAGTTCAAAGTCATATACAAAAGTCCAAGTCATTAAGAATTTTGTCTTTAAGAGTGGGATGGCCCGAGACCCAGAGATGGAGGCCTTTGCTCTAGAAATTGGTGCATGTACATGTTCAACAATTGTTGTTGGACGCTCAACATTTCTTCTTGCCTACTCTTTATGCTATCAATGCGATTAACCAATCTATCCTCTAAGCTCTCAATCAGGTCAACTAAATAATTTAGAGTGCCGGAATACTAGAAGGGGTGGAAGTTGAAGCATGAGGAGGACGGAACAAATCCTAGAGCGAGGGACGGGATGATGATTCAGTAACAGGAGGAGGCACAGAAGCTTGAGAAACTGGAGTAGGTTCTAGGAGCCTCATCCTAGTGAGACTCGAGCTATCAAAAATTCATGAATAGGTTTGATATTGGGTTCATTTGTGAGGTCAACACCAAAATGTCTAAAAATGTGAGAGAGAAGAGCACCAAATAGAAGAAACTTAGTATAATTACAAGTCATGATATCAAAAATGACTTTACTCCACATGACTTTGACATTTTCAAAAATAGCATACACAACAACCATTAAGTTATAAAAAAAAATGATCATAACTTTTAGTTTTGGGAATTATGTTATAAGAGATGATACATGCAATTAATTTAGCAGAAAGAATGATGGAGCTGTTTGACATAGGGTACTCCTTGCCTGGAAGATATATCATAGAGTTGATCGAAGGATCATCAAGGTCTAAATATTCAAGTAAGGAGTCTTCAGAAGGAATGTTAAGGATTTCAGTTAAATCATCAGAAGAGAAAATTATTTCACAACCCTTAACATAGGTTTTGAGAATGGGGGTTTCATCATCAGTTTGTTAAAGTATCATATTTGTGTAAAACAGGTAAATAAAGTTCGGGTAATATGGTACTTGATTAGTATGAGTAAGAAGGTCATGTAACCCAGCATTCTCAAAATAGGTATGCAATTGAAAATTTGACAATTCAGGGAAATTAACGAATCTACCCTAAAAGATGCTTAATTTATAAATATTGTGATATTTGTTAATCATATTAGGTTATGAAGGTAGCATTCATAATTAGAAACATAAGATGCAGAATCATCAGCTCTATTATGTCTAGATCATTTAGGAAAAGACATGATTAAAAGAATATTGATCTCAGACAATACTAGATATAGAAACAAGCTGAAAAGAGAGAGAGGAAAGGATTTTACTAAGAAGGAGTACCAGAATTCCTCTCAGCAGCAGTGATCGGTCGACCTGGTGGGATCCGTCGGTCGACGGGATCAGTAGGTAGGGTTTTGAGCGACTGGAAATTTTGGAAGTGAGGGTTTTGGTTTGATTAGTTGATGTATATAGAGAGTTTGGAGGCCATGATTTTTTCAACCAATAAGTCAATAGATAGGATTAAAGGAAAGTATAAACAGGCATTAAACAGGTCGGGTTTGAAGATAAAGATCCAATAACAAAAACTAAGGAAAACTCAAAAAATGCACAAATCAGTCGCTTGATTTCTTCAATTAGTCGACTGAGTATCATTCATCAGTCGACTAATGAAGAAAACCAGTCGACTGATGGCACAGTGAAATCTCATGCATTTTTAAACTTAAACCAATATTAAAAAACTTAATACACCATTTATATTATTATTAAAAATGAATATATGTATTAAGTTCTTTTCTAAATATGATGAAAATATTTTCTTTTAAATATTTTATAAAAATATTTACAATTTGTTTACAAAAAAATAAACAAAAATCATCTTTTAAAATCATAAAACCGAAAACACAATAAACTTGTTTTTAAAAATTTAAAGATGTTTTGGCACCCAAACACTCTTGGTGCCGAAGAATTTAGGGACATGACCCCTATCAATTAAATCAAAAGCCCTTGGGTTATGATTCTATTTGGACACATTTAGTGCACGTTTTTTGTCATAGCAATAATTACGCAAATGACTCATTCTATTGCAATAAGTGCAATGGAATAAATGCATTTGTTTATGATAACCTTTTGATTGTGCACGAGAAACATTTTCAAACAAAGATGGTCTTTTTAAAGTATTTAATAAATGTGAAACATTTTTTAAATCAAAACAAAATTTGGCCAAATGACCAAGTTTACTATAAAAATCACATTTAAACACACTATTATGCTTATGATTAACAATAGGTACATGTGTGTATATATGTGATGAAGAAACTTTGTGAGATGCACAATGAGCAATAACATTGGTATTTGTGGGTTTTGTGCATCATAGCAAAATCTAGCAATATAGCCTTTACAATCGTAAATGTAGCATTTATAAATTTTACTATACATGTGTGCATAGTGTACGGGTGGTTTAGAAGTAGTGGCACTTTTCACACAAGTTCATAAGTTTCTTATTATTGTCAATGCATCTTGTGAAGGTTGAATCTAAAGAAGAAATACGGTTTTTCATGTGATTCAACTCATCATTTTGCACACTAGCATTGATAATAGAAGTAGAACAAACATGATCATTTTTGAAAAAATTAAATTCATTTCTAATTATTTCTACTTCTAATATGGCATCATTCTTATCACGAGATAAGTTAGCAATATCCAATTTTAATTTATCATTGCTATATTTAAGAATCACGTTTTCTTTGACAATGATATCAAATTTAGTTGATAACAAATCATGATCGGATTTTAGGTTTACATGCTTGCGTTGCAAATTTTTAAAATTATAATGCAATTTGTTATAGGCATGCATTAATCTCTCATATGCACAAGCGAGTTCATCAATAAAAAGTTTATTTTTGGATTCAGACTCACATATCTCACTAGGGCAATCACCTAGTGGCCGTGTGCACGATTAAGATCCAATCATACTTGAAGCAGAATCCATCAGAATACGTTGGATTTCCTCCAAGTTACCTTGATGTGCATCTATATATTTCCATAATGTATAAGCACTATCAAACGAAGAAAGTTTGTTAGAAGTAGATGGTTCAAAAGCTTTAAGCAAAAATTCTAACAACAACTTATTTATAGTAAATATTCCTTTATCATTATTGTTCCACTTGGATTTCTCCAAAGTAGGCACAATATAAGCACAATCAATCACTTCTCATAAATTAATATGTTTAGGTCTAATAAATAGTTTAAATCTAAACATCCATTGCATATAAGGGAAATCATTGAATAGAGGAGCAACATCAATAGCATAGTCTAAACTAGGTGCACAATATATATCCATACTGACTATGCAAGCAAGATCACAAAAATTAGATTAGCAAGATATAATAGCGAGGATCTTTGATTCTAGGTGATTAAACCACAAATCAAGAGCACCAAGCTCTGATACCAAATGAAAGTACCCTAGAGGGGGGATGAATAGGGTAATTACTAATCTAATCTGATTTAGATGCCAAATTAAAAACTAATAAAGCAAAGTCCTTGACAATATGATATACAAGAGGATATGCAAGGATAAACAATTATACAATAGGCGATATAAATAATAAGCACAAGATATAAGAGAAATATTCGCCAAAGCCAAACGCAAATACAAGAATTGATCACGGAGTTCGGTCAACCCACGATCTATGTCTCCACTCCTCGCCTCGAGGAGATTCTTCACAATTTCACAAAATAACTACACAATAACGATTTTCAACGTTCACCGATAACGTTTACAATACACACATTGTCAATCTCATAAGCTACACTCCTCTAAGTGTTGGCCTGTCCGTGTTATTTTTCTCAAGTGTTTAGATTTATCATCTTTCCCTAGGTTTTACTACCAACCAACTCCACTTGGAATTAACCCCGGTCTCTCCCAACTACTTCTCTAAGTGTTCTTGCATATTACAACGTGTTTAACAATAAGTACAAATAAACGATTTGTTCACTAAGTCTTTAAGCTCTCTCAATGAAACAATGTCACAATCCAAATATACAATATGTAAAACAATCCTCTTGGAATTAATTTCGGTCTCTCCTAACTACTTCTCTATGTATTTTTGCGTATTATAACATGTTCAACAATAAGTACAAATAAATCATTTGTTCTCTAAGTCAAATGAGAGTGAAATTTAAGCTCTCTCAATGAAACAACCTCACAATCCAAATATATAGTATGTGAAATACTAAAGCTCAAATGGTTGTGTGTGTAAACAATGAGTAAAATGAAATTAAACTCAAATCAATCTAGCATATATATATGAGAATCAAAATAATATTAGCTAGAGGATGAGTTTAGAAAAACTTCTCCAAAACAAAGAGAGATTTGAGATTTGAGGATGGACTCCTCAAAAACGAAATTGAGATTCTTCTCTTTGTGAAACTTTATTCACATAAACAAACACCCTTAAATTTAGAAACAAACTGGTAAAACAATCTTATAAAAACTCTTAGTGAATAAGTCTTGAGGGCTATTTATTGCCTCTCAAACAAAGCAGCCCAAAACTAGCCGTTACAGCAAAAAGTGTAGATCGATCGACTAGTCAATTTCATCGGTCGATTGATAAACTAGCTGTTAGCTAATTCTAAAAAATAACACACAGTCGGTCCACTGATAAAACCAATCGGTCGACTGATTCACATAGTAGGTCGACTGATAAGAATAAAAAATTAGATACTGAAAAATTCTTCTGGTCGGTCGACTGGTGGAGCCGATCGGTCAACTGATAGCTAATTTTTCATATACTTAAACTGCTAAAAATGTAATTTTCTAAATTCGATTAAAAATAATAAATCTACTCCAAAAGTAGTAAAAATTAGGGAAATGTTTATATATATGAAAATAAACATGTTAGAGAAGAAATTTCTAAAATAGTATTTTTTATTTGTGAAAACTCATCATTTTGCAAAAAACGTACCAATATGATTTCATATATTACCAGAATCAACAATGATACAAAATCATTAAACACATGATTCTGATGAAATTATTTCAAACACGTTATCTTCCCAAATAGATGACTTTTAAAAACTAATTTATATTTATAGGGCTAAACATATTTTTGACCGTTTTGTGAAATAACGTGTGTGTGTGTGTATGATTTGAACTTTTAAGTAAAACATATAAAGTATAAACACATAAACTACTATACCCAAGGCAAATGACGCTTGATATTGGGTGATCCTCCTCTTGGTAATAGGGATGAAGCTCGAGTTTGTATTTAACTTAAATTATGATTGCTTCATTCCAATTTCCTCCATCCTCCATGATATTATCGTTAAAGTGCGATTTCAACCAACCTCGGATTTAGAAGCATGTTGGAGGAAAATATAAATACTAGAAACAAGATTAGAAGTTGTTTGTTAATCATCAAAACTAGATTAGAAAGTAGGCTCATAAAAATGAGTCCTAACAGGTTGATCCGAACCTCATTCCGAGCCATTGAAGATGACGACGCCATTAGATCAAAAGATGGCTGGAGAAGAATGCAAGAGGATGACCAAAAATCATTCAAGAAAGGAGAATTTGAGAATTGTTTGAAGTAGCAAGATCCCCCCATCTCAGAGCGACCACTCCAGAACTGAAGTGCCCCTCACCTTGATTAGGCCACAATCTTCAACCGAGGTAGCAGCTATGTAAGATCTTCTCTGACATCAGGAACGTCACATCAATATTGACCCTTCAGTAGTTCGTCATTAATGCACATTAGAAGCAACCAACGACAATTTTAGTCAGACTTAGCCACCAAAGTTCGAGCGAAAGGGGCTAGTGTTATGCCATCATGTAAGTTGAGTGGTAATCCTCCCCATGGAGTCAACATGTGTCCCAAATTATTAGGTCCTTATTTCAACTCGACTGTTAATAGTAAGAGTAAAGTTAGATAGCATTTCAACATCATTATTGGAGTCGACCCTACATCTCTTCATTCTGTAAGGCCGAGTAGACTACTCTCGAGACCAACTAGAAAAGTGGTACTTATCGACTTGCTCATAAGGCCGAGTTGAATGGCATTCTTTCTCAGCCCACTCGCATAGCTGAGTTAGGAGACAATTTATCCTCGAACTCCTCGTTTACAGCTAGTCTCCGTTCTATCAATATTAGTCAGCATCATCATTGCTCTAGCTACTATAGTCCCCATGAATCATCGTCCTCCGTCAGCACCATGCCTCAGTTGATATCACATCAAACTCAAAGGTGACTCGTCTCATCTGCAACCAACACTGTAGATTATCTGCTAACTCAGCTGCCTGCCTAGACTCAACCGGAGTTACATATACACACCTCTCAGTTTGGTGCAAATAGACTCATCGCCCACTAACCCAGGTAAGCCATCTCTGGATAAATTCAACAATCTATCACTGAATAACCTAATTTTCTACACTCCTAGAACTTGTTCAGTTCATTGATCCTCTTCTCCACTCAAGCTAAATACTGACTTGATAGTCGGAAGGATCATCAGGGAACCCAGCTTCAGTACTCTAATATATTGTGGTTTTGTAGGACTCTCATCCTTTAGGGAATCGACTACTAGAAGGGATGAAAGGGCCCCCAACATCTTCACTGTTGATCCTAAACCCCGTTAACATTCGGGATTAGCCTCTAATCCCGTTGTTGAGCCCTCAGACATCAACATAATCAAAGATCTATGCAGTAAATAATAGTTTTATAATTATTCACAATGGAAAGAAGTAAATTATACCAAAATGTATCTAAAATAAATGGTTGAAGAAAATATTTTACCTCATGGTAGAATCATAAGCGCAATCATCCATCACCATCAGACATGCCTTCAATCAATCCATTGTTGTGCGTAGCGGAACTCGAAACATACGAAAAAGAACAAAAAAGAATGAGATAGATCACAACTATAAGTAAAACACAATCACCACAGTAAGCCAAATGAATTTTACGTGGTTTGGCAAGTTGTCTATGTCCACGGGGCAAAGAGGGGAGAGTTTTTACTATTAGAGATAAAGAGAATTACAAATAGGGTTACAAATCTTATCAAAAACCCTCAAACAAAGTATAGGCTATCTAAAAATCATAACAGATAGCTGATCCCCATCAAACACCAATAATGAAAGTTATAATTCGACGATTTCCAGAATGTTACAATTTGAAGAGTTTCACGCAGATCGATGAAGGTTACAATATGACGACCTTCACAACAACTGATGAAAGCTCTAATCAATAGCCTTCATAATCAACATCGGAAGTTACAATCTGATAACTCTCATATTTGTAAGGAGCCAAGACGAAGATTACAAGATGACAGTCTTTGCAACATTCTAGTAAAAGAGACTACAAATTGACGGTCTCTTCAAAGCAAAACGCAGAGGTAATGCCCGCATTTCAAGTTCAAAACGCATGGTTCATCCCTAACATTCTAGTTGAAAACACATAGGTCATCCCCTGTGTTACAACATCAAAACGCAAAGGTCATGCCCGCGTTCCAGAGTTAAAACATAGAGGCCATCCCCAGCATTCAAGTCCAGACGCAAAGTTCGTGGACTCAAAACGCAGAGTTCATGCAGAACCCAACTCTATATCTCAGGTCCAAAATGCAGTGTTCATGCGGAGCCCAACTCTGCATCTCAGGTCTAAAACACAGAGTTCATCTATGCGTCACAACTCTGCGTTTCAGATTTACAACACAGTACGACCTATGCGTGCAGCCACCAAAATAGGCCAAACTCTGCGTTTCAAGTCTAAAACGCAGAGTTCGAGCCCAGAACGCCTAGACTAGCGTTTTGACTCGTTCAAAGCACGAACTGAACGGTTTTAAAACTGTTCTCTACACGATTTGGGGAGCTGTTTAAGGGGGCGGTTACACCCCATTCAGCCCCACTTAGGAGTGAATTAAGGGGGCGGTTATACCCCTTAATCCCCTATAAATAGTGAAAAACTCAATTGAGTTCAGGCTGGATTTTTGGCTCTGAGATTGATCCTTCTTTTTGGGCAGCAAAGAAGAGATCTTCGGCTAGCTTTTTGGGGGAATTGATGGAGTTTTGGAGATCAGCAATAGGAGCTTTCTTTATCCTTAGCTTATAAACCGATTTTAGTTAAATCAACTCTTTCATAGAGTTTCAAACTTGTTTAGAGTTCTAAAACCTGCCACGCAAGTTCTCCACAATGTCAAATCATGAGGAGAAGACCACGTACTAGTGAATCATGACGTTAGGATCATCAATGGAGAGCAAACTCGACGCGAGCATTCGAGAGAGGCCCTCCATCATCACCGTGAAGAACCCAGACTTAAACAAAGGGGACAATCCAGCTCATTCTTCTCTATTTTATAATCAGAATTCAAATTGTAATTAAGATCGAGAGAATACAAGTCAATTTTCTTTAATTCTTTTTACTGTAAATTTTCGACCAAACACAAAGCTCTCTAGATCTCTCACAAATTCTCCCACAAAGGATGCACAACACTCTCTCAAAGGTTGCTAAAAAACATCCTTACTCAACCCTAATTAATCTGGTTTAGGGTTATATATCAGCTCATAACAAAACTATTGGACCCTAAGGGGGGTGATTATGGTCTTGAGGCAATATGGTGCAATAAAAATTATAGCAAGCAATACACCACAAAATGAAAGGCCAAAGTAAAAGAGATAAGGTAAGAAATCATTATCCAAGTGACGTGTGATGTGTTCACGAGGTTCGGTCCGCTGACCTACGTCCCCGCTCTCCACTCTCGAGGAGAATCCACTACACAACCCGGTTTGGAAGCCAAAACTTCTTCTACACAATGATCTCCACGAGATCTCACAACCACACAATTGATCTCCACAAGATCACACTCACAACAGTAGCAATCGTAGGAAAGACTCTCTCTTTATAATAGACCTATGGCAAGAAGAGAGATTGCACTTGAATCTTGGGATGTGAAAATGAAACAATGAATAACAAGATGAAATTTGAAGCTCTTTGAAAATAATAAACTTGAAAACAAGAGTTTTGCAATTAAGGCTTAGTTCTGAAGTAGTTGAAGTGTTGGGTATTTATGAGGAAAGAAAACAGCAGCCAAAGCCACAAAAAATCAGACAAAATCCCCCAAAAACGGGATTTCTAAAACTGTACAAAAATAGATGTTACAGTGTTATGAGTTGACTCGGTATTGTTCATGAGTCGACTCATAAGTAGCCATTACAGACTAAAAAATCAACTTATGTGTTGACCATAAAAATTATGAGTCGACTCATAAACCATGAGTCGACTCATAAGATCATGGGTCGACTCAGCAGAAACAAAACTCATTTTTCAGCACAGTTTGTGAGTCGACTTATGACAAGCATGAGTCGACTCAACCTGATGGGTCGACTCATGATGTTATGAGTTGACTCATCGGAAACAATTAGAAACTACGTAGTAGTTTGTGAGTCGACTCAATACTATTCATAGTCGACTCATAAACATGTACACAGAAAATATCAACTTTGAACATTGTTAAAAAATATCAAATAAATTTATAAAAAATGTAAAACTTTGGGAATAGTTTATAAACATTTTGAAAAACTTGTTTGAGAAGGAATTTTGCAAAAAGGTCCTCGTATTTGTGAAAATCATTATTTTAACACAAGTACCAAAATATGAGTTTTGAAAGTGTATAAGTGTGTGTGATATCCCAAATAGCTTCAAATGAAATCTACAACTACTTACCTACATTTAAGTACTAGAGAGAAAATAAAATAGCAAATATCTCTCATATAAAAATACATTTCTTGAGTCTTGATATTGCTTTAGAGTTGATGAAGCTTCTCATTACGTTAAGTGTTCTTGATAAATATTGCTTCATCACTTTGCCTCCACCTTCTTTAGATATTGACGTTGTAGCTCATATTCCATCCAATTCTCCATAAATGGTACTAACAAGCTTGATATTTATATTAACTATAATATCACTCAATAAGCAATTAGTACCGATAATGATGGTTGTAAATCATCATCAAAACATAACGACTAACAATCTCCCCCGTTTTGATGATGACAACCAACCATTATATTAGAGCGAATAAATATAGCTTATAGATAGTAGCTCCCTCTATCTATGAGCTCCCCCTAACTATGTGCACAAATGAGGAGATTTCTCTTCCTCTTTATCACCATCAAAATAGGGTATATGAAATAGTAAACATGCAAAAAGACATATGAAGTTCAACTAACCAAGCAAACAAGCAAAATTTTTTTACATAATATATAAACCCAAACCATTTCTTATGCGACAAAAATCTTCATCACTAAGAGGCTTGGTAAAGATGTCTGCTAATTGAGATTTAGTATCAATATAAACAAGGGATACATCTTGCCTCTCGATATGATCGCGTAAGAAATGATGGTGCACATCAATATGCTTGGTCTTAGAGTGCAAAACAGAATTTTTTGATATGTTTATAGCACTAGTGTTATCATAAAAAAAATTTATATTTTAAAAATACAAATCATAGTCAACTAAACTTTGTTTTATCCATAAAAGTTAGGCATAACATAAGCCGGCGATAATGTATTCCGCTTTCGTAGTGGACAAGGCGACATAATTTTATTTCTTGGAGGCCCAAGAGACAAGAGAGTTACCCAAAAATTAACATGTACCACTCTTACTCTTGCGATCTACCTTACATCCGACAAAGTCGGCATCACAAAAACCATAAAGATCAAAAGAGGTGATTTTTGGATAAAATAAACCAAGATCAATTGTACCATTAACATATTTAATAATTCTTTTAACCGAAATCAAATGGAATGTTTTAGGAGAGGCTTGAAAATGTGCACATGCACACACACTAAATATGATATCGGGTCTACTAGTGATAAGGTAAAGAAGACTACCTATCATACCTCGGTAAAGTTTTTAGTCTACATCCTCACCACTATCATCTGTATCAAGCTTGATACTTTTACTCATGGCAGTTGGTGCATGCTTAGAATTTTCCAATCCGAATTTCTTCACTAATTCTCTAGCATACTTGTTTTGAGAAACGAATAACCCATCCTTAGTTTGCTTGACTTGGAGCCCGAGAAAGAAAGTGAGTTCTCCCATCACGCTCATCTCAAAATGAACTTGCATATTTTTAGAAAATTCCTTGCATAAAGTTTTATTAGTGGCACCAAAAATGATATCATCAACATATATTTGAACTAAAATAAAATTATTTTTCCTTTTTCTCACAAAAAGTATATTATCAATTTTTCCTTTAGAAAAGCCATTTTTAAGAAGAAAACTAGATAGGGGAGCATACCAAGCTCTAGGAGCTTATTTTAACCCATATAAATCTTTTTGAACCCGATAAACATGATTAGGAAATGAATGATCCATAAAACCGGTAGGTTGCTCAACATATACTTTCCCTTCTATAGAACCATTTAAAAAGGTACTTTTCACATCCATTTAAAATAATTTAAAATCTTTAAAACTTGCAAAGGCTAAGAACATTCTAATGGATTCCAACCATGCAACCGGTGCAAATGTTTCATCATAGTCTATGCCCTCCTATTGATTGTATCCTTGGGCAACTAAATGAACTTTGTTTCTCGTGACTATGCCATGTTCATCAAGTTTATTTCTAAAAACCCATTTAGTTCCAATAACATGAACATTATTAGGTCTAGGAACTAATTTTCAAACATTATTTCTTTGAAAATTGTTTAGTTCATCATGCATTGTTAGAACCCAAAACTTATCTTTTAAAGCATCATTTTACTCTTTTTAGGTTCTATTTGAGATAGGAAGACAACATTATCACACTCACTCAAAGCTTTTGAGCGAGTTAGAACCCCTTGTGAAGGATTCCCTATTATTTGCTCCTTTGGATGATTTGGTGCAAATTTTCATGCTTTGGAGAGTTCTTCTTGCTCTTGAATGTTGTTACTTTCTCCATCCTTTTGTGCATTTATTGAGGGTGTTTCATTTAGTTGCAAAAGTTCTAATCCTCCCTCAACATCATCATCATCTTTCCTAGGTAAACCAACTTGTAAACCAATATTAATCTTATCAAAAGTAACGTTTATAGATTCTTCAACAACAAGAGTTCGTTTGTTAAAGATCTTATAAGCCTTGCTTCTAGGTGCATATCCTAAGAAAGTGCCAATATCAATTTTTGAATCAAATTTATCATGGTGATCTTTAGTGTTTAAGATAAAATATTTATAACTAAAAATACGAAAGTATCCAATAAAAGGGGTTTTGCCATAAAATAGTTTATAAGGAGTTTTCTTAAGCTTTGGTCTAATCAAAACATGATTCAAAACGTGGCCAGCCGTATTGACGGCTTCCACCCAAAAATATTTTGATAAATCAAAAGAATTTATCATTGTTCGTGTCGTCTCTTGTATGGTGCGATTTTTTTTGTTCAACAACACCATTTTATTGTGGTGTTCTTGGAGTGGAAAATACATGAGTTATACCACGATGTGCACAAAAATCATTAAAAAGTTTATTTTGAAATTCACCACCATGATCACTTCTAATTTTAACAACTTTTAACTCTTTTTCATTTTCAATTCTTTTGACAAAATATGAAAAATCTTTAAAACATCATCTTTACTACCAAGAAAGATTGTCCATATAAAACGGGAGAAATCATCAATGATAATAAAAACATAGTGTTTACCCCCTAGTGAGGTAACACATATAGGACCAAAGAGATCAAGATATAATAATTGCTGTAATGACCGTAAATTTTGATACGTATTTAAATAAATTTTACTAGTATTTAAAATATTAAACTTTATTTTATTAATATTTTTCTTAATTTTTGGAATGTTATGAGTTTTAAAAAAAATAAATAAATAAATAAAATATAGTCCTAAAATTATTAATTCTGTGAAATATTAATTTACAGTTACAATGAATATTTTAAATAATTAATTTAACTATTGATACTATTAATACTTTTTTATGTGAATTTGAGCTTAGTACATTAGTACATATGTAAATATATAAATATTTGGCTGTTAATTATTTATTAATATTATTATATGTTTAATTATTAATATAATGTTTATTTTGAAAAATCATGCAAAATATTCCCATAATATTCTCTCCCTTAATTTCCTCCCATTTGAATTCCTTCCAATTTCTTTTTCCCAATCAGCCTTAATCTCTTCCCAATCACCCCCTTAATCATATTTATTTTATACCATTTCTCTTCTCAATCACGTGCATTTATCTCTTCTTCTATTTTCTCTCATTTTCAAATTTCAAAACCAATCAATCAAATATACCCCTAAAATCACGTTGATACTTACCTTATCTCTCCCATACTCAATCTTTTTCTCTCTCTAAATCACAAGAAATCTTATCACTCCCGTACTCCCTATCAAAATATACATATAATATTTAAACCTTTCTTTCTCTTATTCTTCACGTGAGCACCCAAAACCCAGCTGCCATACATCATCTCTCTCCTCCCTCTCTCTCGTTTTCCCCAGCCGATAGAACCCATCCCCGACCTTCTCTTCCCCGCCGACCGCCAGCGAACCTCAACCCCATCGCCGACGAGCACCTGCCCAAGCCCCGTCTCCAACCCGCAGCCTCTGCCTGAGCACGTCGACGCACGCCAGCACCCGCCTTTCACCTAACGTCGCGACCGCTGCCGACGCCGCTCCGCCTCCGACCACGCATAGCCCTGCTTGCCTCCGACCAGCCTCGACGTTGACAACCCTCACCCAGAACCGCTCCGAACCCGACCGCCGCCCTACCCACGCCGACCACAACCCCCAGCCTTGCCGTCGTTTCACCACCAGAGCCAACACCGACGTCCTGAGAACCACCACAGTAGTCCCTCACCGTCAGCCACTCCGACGAACTCCCTCAACCTCGAGCTCGACCCCGACAGCCTCCGCTCGCCTCAGCCCTTCCACGGTCAGACCCGACAACCGTGCTGCCGTTCGAGTCGCCGATCCGCAGCCCACGAGCTCACATTCGCCGCCTCGATCACCACCAGATCCGTTGTTCGTCGCTGAGATCCCGCAGTCCCTCGTCGGAGTTCCCCGCTGTGCTGCGCTCTCCTTGTCAGATCCGACCGTGCCGTCGACGTCGAATCATTCAACGAACCCCGAGGCAAGATCCTTCTTGCTCAGATCTGAATACTACACCTGTTATAATTTATTTGCATAGTTATTTGTGACGTATTTATCTGCGTGGGTTGTTTGATGAAAAATATTAGATAAATCATGAAATATGATACATAGAATTTTTAGAATATTTATGATGAGTTAAAAGAATTTATTTTGGCAGCGGAATCACTATTGGATAGTTATATTTATTAAAAAGAAATTATTTTAAGAACGGAATCATTTTAGGAAATTTATAATAATTTAAGAGGAATTATCTTAGAAAAAGAATCATTTTAGAATAATTAAAAATAAATTAACAGAATTTGTTTTGAAAAATGGATTATTTTGAAAGAATTTATTTTGCGAAAGGATTATTTTAAGTAAACAAATTTATTATTTTAGAAGGTTATTTTAGAACAATTTTATGATTCAAAATTCTTAAACTTGATTATCTGATACGTCATGATGTTATTGCTCATAATCAGTTGTATTGCTTGTTGTGATTGAGAATCATTAGTAGTTTATGACCTTAGTGGCTTATGTATGACGAACGAGACCTAGAGACATGTTTATATTGTTGACTTAGAAATACTAGAGATGCTAGGGTAGGCAATCTTGGTTCATGTGAGTAGATGTGATTGTGATTATTACCAGGTTCGCGCCAGTGTCTTGTTTCGGCCTGGGGTGGGTCTGAGGAGCAGTGATATTGTGGTTGTTGATATTTTCAGGCTCGCGCCAGTGTCTTGTTTCGGCTTGGGGTGGGTCTGAGGCGAGATGATATCGAGATTATTATTTGTTTTCCAGGCTCGCGCCAGTGTCTTGTTTCGGCCTGGGGTGGGTCTGAGGAGCAGGGGTTTTGAGATTGTTGATTAATTAAGATGAGTGATGTGATGGTTAGTTACATGTCCTTGATTCTTGGCTAAGTATGAGTCTTGTGAGATGTAGGCCGGTTGTACTTCTTTTCATACATAGATCGGGATTAATATTTAATTATCTATAATTTGAGACATATGGTATATACATGAGGGTTTCCTTGTTTGGATTATTTCGCTCGACGTACTACGTCTCGAGTTGTAGATTTTTAAGTATTAATTCCATCTATTGTATGACTGTATTGCTTGGATGTTTTCTGATCGCTACCTGCATGATCTTGTCACCTGGTTGATTTTTGGATTCTTTTGATTATTAGTATTCCAGTTGCATGCCTCTATCGTTATTACTATCATCACATGTTCTATTTCTATTTCTGATATCGCATTGACCACGCATATGTTATTATTACTGTTATTGTATTTGTTTCTTCCTTGGGGGATCTTGCCGTGTGTTTCACACACTGACGTACTCCTATTTTCTGGGTGTACGTCAGATTTAGGAGGTGTACAGCCTCAGTTCGGGATAGTGCAAGAGCCAGAGAATTTGCAGCAGTGAGGTCTTCCAGATGGATCAGAAGAACAATCTGAAGCTTAGACTTTTCTTTCTGTAGTAGTTGATGAGCGTTAGATCTCTTTTGCAGAACCTTACTTTAGTCTAATGTTGGATTTAGTTATTTTAACAGTACTTACCTTTTATTTCTATTGGACTATGTATTTTTATATTTTTAGTTGGACCGTTTTGTACTAAGGGCGTGTTTGACCCATATTTTATGTCTGGGATGATTTACCATTGATGATATGTCTATTTCTCATTCTGGGTTGTCTTTATATTCTTGCTATGTGTGATCGGGGACCTGTGACTTCGTATTGTACTTATTTCCAGACGCTTAGCATATTGGATTGAGAAGAAAAGAAAAGAGAGAAAAAAAAGGTAGAGTATATTTCTTCTCAATCTAATACGTCGCGGGCTTGTTCACGTTCCGATTCCCAGGTATTTTGGGAAGCGGGGCATGACAATTGCAATGGTTTAGAAGTTGATACCTCATTAATAAATTTGAAGGTAGACTTAGTTTGTTTACCTTTAGCATAATCTTCACAAAAGGTATCTTTGATGAAATGTAAGTTTGGTAACCCTTTTACAAGATTCTTTTTGGATAACTTGTATATCAACTCCATGTTAGTGTGATCAAGCCTCTTATGCCTAATCCAAGGATTCTCATCGACCACCACAAGGTATTTAACATCTTGATCTACTAGCTCATTTATCTTAAAAATGTATACATTAGATTTTCTATTAGCAACAAAGATAATTTTTTTATTTAAGCTAACAATGCACTTATCCAGTTTGAAAGAAATATAAAAACCTTTATCACTTAACTAGCTAATACTAAGAAGGTTATGATTTAAGTCTCTAACCAAATAAACATCCTCTATTACGGGAGAAGGTATCTTACCAATACATCCAATACCTATAATTTTACCTTTCTCACCACCATCGATGGAGATGTTACCTCCTTTAATCCTTGATAGGGTTGCGAATAGCTCTTTGTTGCTCGTCATATGATGTGAGCAACCACTATCAAGGCACCACATCTCTCTACATTGTGTTTGTGATGTTCCCTACATAAGATGAAGACGTTGAAGCTTTGGTACCCAAATCTTGGGTCCTTGGGTATTAGTATTCTTAGTACCTTTGGGTACCCATATCATTCCATAATAATCATTGTTATCTTTAATCCTATAATGAGTGGAGATATGACCATGTTTCATGCAATATGTGCACACAAAATTTTTCTTGTGTGTGGAAGCATAAGATCTATGAGACCTATTTCTTTTAAAGCGATGATGACTAGAATATGCATGAGTAGGTTAAATTCTACTACTTTCAATTTCAAGCCTTTCAATTTTAGATCTCAATTGTTTGTTTTCAGAATCAAGATCCCCTAACAATTCATCTTTTAGAGCAAGTGAGGATTGTAGTTGCTCAAGTTTGGAGTCACAAGAAGTATGCAATTTTTTAAAGAAAGAGTATTCTTTTGTTATTCTTTTAAACTTAATGTTTAGCTCTTCTAATGTGGTTGCTAGATCACATTGCATATAAAAAGATTCACTTTCGATATCGGATATTACCTCCATTTCATGAGCCATAAAGCAAATGTTGGGATGAAGAGCAATCTTTGCTCCTTCTTCATTGCTATCCGAATCACTTGGTTCAGATTCCTCCTATCCGGCATACATGGCTTTCTTCTTCTTGTAGTATAAATATTTCTCCTTGAGCTTTAGGCAATCTTTGGCGAGATGACCCGGTTCATTGCATTCAAAATATTTTTCTATACGCCAAGAAAATTTGTTGTTAGATTGGTGATTAAACTTATTATTCATTTTTATTAGTGATAATCACATTTTATTACAGTTTTATACCCTCATTATCTATTTTATATGAATAAATATACTATTAATAATTGTTTTTATCTTTAATTACAGGTTAATGAAGAATAAATCTCAAAACTCTCATCTCTCAACAAAAAGCCCTTGATTTAATGAAGAAATGAAGCCCATGAGGCCAAATGAATTATTTCAGATATTTAATAAAATCCCAATGGAAAATCAAGAGAAAATACCAAAGTCCAAATGTTGAAGCCCAAAAGTCCAAGCAAAGAAAGCCCAATGTCCAAGCCAAAAAACCAATGGAAGAAAGAATCTCGGACAGCAACCAGGAAGAGGCACACATCGATGCCAGCATCGATAGGGGCATCGATGCCCATATCGATGCCAGCATCGATACCCCTATCGATGCTGGCATCGATACCATTGACCAGTTTGTTACGAATCTAAATCTGAAATTTGTTATTTTTGGATAAGATTTCAATCCAATGACTCTCATTCATTAATGTTTACTATAAATAGGGGTAGAGAGTGAGGGGTTAGGGGTGTGAAAAATTTTGTAACTCTATTTAGAGAGGAGGGTTACTCTTAATTAAGAAGGCCTTCCAAAAATTATAACTTTTGTTGCAATTAATAATAATAATTTTTCTCCACTTTAAATTTATCTTTTCTCCTCTTTGTTGAATGATAAGAATGGAGATGAAGAGCAATTTGAATGTTTGTATTTCTTTTATTTTTCTCTTTTATTTCTTTTTAGTAATTTCTTTATTATTGCTTATTAGTTAAATTTACATTTATGCTTGTAGTGTAGATTTATTTTCTTGTCTTTTTATTTCTTTTTGCACTTTAATTTGTAGAGTAGATTTATTTTCTTACATTTAATTTTTGTAATTTATTTTGTAGTTTAAATTTTAATTCTTTGTAGTTACATTTATTTCTTGTTCATAGTTTAGATTTTTATTTTCTTTTTAATTTTGTAATTAGTTCTTTTTCTTCTTGTTTTATTTCTTAAGATGTGAAATTAATTCTTATAGGAACCTTAGAATTGTATGATGCTAGTCTAATTTCCTTTATATTATGCAAATTATTCTCTTGCACTTAAAATATTCATGTTTAGGATAATCATCTAGAAAACTTATCGGTAGAAGAAGAATTTGATAATCTATGCTTATCTTAAATGGTTTGATAGGTTATGCTTATGAATTTTAGTATTACTATCTTGTTGTTGTTCTTATCATGAATAGTAATTTTGACTTAGATGATAATTTGATAGGTTATACTTTCCTTAAATGGTTTGATAGTCTATGCTTAATAAATCGAAGTTGAAATATGATAAAAAGAGAATAGTTTGTATTTTATAATTGAGATTAGTTAGTGGATTAAATTCTAGATTTCTCATATCTTAAATTAAAACCTCTATCTTGACTTTCTGGAATTTTCTTTTTATTTTTGATTTTATTTCTTGATTTTATTCATTCTTCTTTCTTGCCTTTGATTTCATTTATTCTTTGATTCTTATTTCTTTTCTCTAAAATTCAATTTATTGTCCCTTGTATATATTCATAACAATCACTCATCACAATCACACTTATTTTTTAATCCTATTTTGTCACGTACACAACATAAGAACCTATTCTAATAATCTCTTAAAATCACCTTCCTCGTGGGATCGATAACTTTTTATACTTAACTTGATCAATTGTGCACTTGTAATTTTGGTACATAATTATGCCGCACCAAGTTTTTGGCGTCGTTGTCGGGGAGGGTGGTAAAATAGGATTTTATTATTTTGGTTCTTTAACTTGTGTGTTTTTCTTGTGAAGGAACTGCTTGGAGCTTGAAAATCTTGGATTGAAGATCAAGAATTTGGAGAATTGCTTTTGGGTAAGTCTTCTTTCTAGCGTTTTCAATTCCACCCTCTTTAGTTAGCTTCACAATTAGAGACAATTAGGATTTAAAAAAAAAGAAGATTTTATTTTTGTTGACCATAATAAAATCCATCTTTCACTTGGACATTGACTAACAAGATAATAAACTCAAACAATGTTCCCCCTTTCATAGTTGTTTGATTGTTAACCCTAATAAAAAATATAAAGATTTTTTTATCACCCTTTTTAGTCGCTTTTAATTTCTAGGGTTGCATTTCATATAGTGTAACAATTTACCAAAGTGATTGTAGCACTTGATTTGGCACACACTTAAAACATTCTTAAGGGCAAAACCCCTAATCAAGATAAGGTAAGGGATTTCATCACCCTTTCCTTAGCCCACAAATCACTAATTCCTCACTTCACAAATCCAAGTCTTCTAAAACTCATTAGACGTTGGCCCCTAAGGACTCGAGCTCAATAAGGAACTAGAAATCCTTAAGTGAACCGTTTAAGTTTTCTCAGATTAGTTGGTCTCTAAGGCAAGGTTTAGGGGTTGCGTAAAGCGCTCCGCAACGAAAGAGGTGCTTAATTGATCTTTGATCACCCTCTAGTACTGTCCTTACCTGGCTAACTACCTGGGTAAAACTTTAATCTTTTCACTGTAGGAGTTTTTGGTTAGGAGCTGGTCTAGTTGAGTTAGGCTAAACCCCAGAATTAGAGTGATTGAAAAGTGATTGCTTTGATTTGTTTTAGTTAGGATTTTTCTTTTTCTTTATCTTTTCATATAAAAAAACTAATTTTCTTTCTTTCTTTCCTTAAAAAGAAAAAAAAATATTTGTTTTGGTGTATGCAAACTTGGGTTCGGGATAATTCTCATCGTTTAATCCGTGTTAAACCAATTCAAGAAATAGCAAATCAACCCGTTCTTCAGGATATGTGTTACCCTATCAGAAATACAATTCCATCTTGCGTAAGACTCCCCGAACTAAATGGAGCAAATTTCAAGCTTAGACCGTATTACATAAACATGCTTCCTAAATTCCTTGGTAATAAAACAGAAGATGCATATATTTTTATCTCGGAATTTAAGAAAGTGTGTATTATGATTAAAATGAGAGAATTAACCGAAGATGCGATTAAGCTTAAATTTATTCCATTTTCCCTTAAAGATAAAGCTAAAAAATGGCTGTACAGCTTACCGACAAATCCCATCTCAACTTGGGAGGAATTTGTCACCGTTTTTCTTAAGAAATTTTTCCCTATTCACAAAACGGTAAAGCTTAGGAACAACATTCAAAACTTCAAAATTATCCCGGGAGAGCCATTCTGGAAATATTTTGACCGACTTAAAGATCTTTTAATCCAATGTCCTCATCACGGTCTAGAAAAATGGTGACTGTGCCAAGTCATATATGAAGGATTGGACTATTCTTCAAAAACATCTTTAGAATCGATGCATCAGGGAGATTTTATGAGGAAAAACGCCGATGAAGCTTGGGAATTTCTAGAGAGTTTATTCGAGAAAACAATGCAATGGGAACACTGTGATGACAGGGTTTCATCAGTTTTCCAATCTAAGTCTAGTGGTCTTTCCCTGGAGTCAAACATTGCTTCTGAAGCAAAGATGGCGACGATTCTGCGGAGGTTAGAAGCCTTAGAAGTTAAGGTTCGAGCTCCAGCTCAAATCAATCATGTTTCTGCCCCGGGATGTCATAACTGTCAGTCTTTTACCCACGTTTTAGAGGAATGCCCTCTCCTAGGAAACAACCATGCTTTAGAACAGATGAACACTATATTCCAGCACCCTAGAAATGATCCATTTTCTCTAACCTATAATCCAGGTTGGAGAAATCATCCTAACTTTGCATGGAATCAAGGAAATTCTCCCGGAAATCAAAACTTCATTCCCACGTAAAACCAACAATTTCCTAGGGGAAATACACTTCCATTTAAAGCACCAAACAATTTTCAACAACCTAACCTAGTTTTTCCAACCCAACAGCCTCATCCTCACTAGCCTACAAATCCTTCAAATTCTAATCATGATAAACGTTTGAGTGTCTTAGAAAAGGGTTTAGAAGCTATGATCAAAGCTTCTACACAAACTACCAGCATGTTGACGTAGTCATCCACCACTCTAAATTCCTTCATGCAAACCACCGGCCAAGTGCTCAACTCGAACACTCAAGCCATAGCCTGGTTAGAAACCCAACTTGGGCAACTAGCCACTGCCGTGAGTGAGAGAGAAAAAGAAAAATTCCCAAGTCAACCTGTTGCAAACCCTAAAGATAATAGATCCAGTTCATCTCATCCAGCTCATGTGAATGCAGTTCACACTCTAAGATCAGGAAAACAAATAGACAATCAAGTTAGAATGCCACCGGATCAAACCCCTTCTCCCATCCAACACACTCCTTCCGATGAAGTAATTCCTTCTGATGACCAAAACGCTGAACTTGAGATTGAGTCTGATCTAGATAGGAATAGGCCCATTGCCCCCTTTCTAGATAGACTCAAACCTAGGAAAAACTCCCTACAGGTTGAGAAAATCCTAGAAATATTTAAACATGTAAAGATCAACATCTCTCTCCTAGATGCAATCGAACAAATCCCTTCTTATGCAAAGTTCTTGAAGGACTTATGCACTATGAAAAGAACCACCAATGTCCCCAAGAAAGTCTTCTTAGCTGCCAACCTCAATAAAATTTTTTCAAAACCAATGTCGTTAAAATATAAGGACCCTGGTTGTCCCACAATTCCATGCATCATAGGTAACACTCATATTGATAAGGCACTTCTAGACTTGAGAGCCAGCGTCAACCTCCTTCCTTATTCAGTCTATCAACAGCTAGGTGTAGGAGAACTTAAACCGACAAGATACACTCTACAGTAAGCTGATAGATCTGTAAAAATTCCAAAAGGAGAGGTAGAGGATGTTCTGATCAAAGTTGGAGAGTTCATTTTCCCTGTTGATTTTATTGTCTTGGAAACGCAGCCCGTTTCCAATCTCAAAAGTCAAATCCCCGTCATTCTAGGAAGACCGTTCTTAGCCACCTCAAATGCTTTGATAAATTGTAGAATCGGTCAGATAAAACTATCTTTTGGGAATATGACTGTTGACCTTAATATCTTCAACCTAGGAAGGCAGCCTAGTGATCCATCTGATGAACCCATAGAAGTAAATTTCATTCAAGGAATATCCAGTGAACAACAAGAGGGAGAGTGTGAGTCTGATACAAATGCATCTGATTTAATGATTGAGGAGCTTTCTGATGACGAACTAAAGATAGAACCGCTGGTCAATCATGTTTTTACTGTTGGCTGGTAACGAGAACATTTGGAGATAGAACCCCTAGTCCAGCTTCGCCCATCTGGGGAGGAACCCCCTAAGTTAGAGCTCAAACCTCTACCTGAAAATCTAGAGTATGCCTACTTAGGGGAGAATGAGTCTTTACCAGTTATCATTTCTTCTGATTTGACTATCGGTCAAAAGGAAGCCCTCTTAGATGTTTTAAGAGAGAATAAGGAAGCCATTGGATGGACCATGGCTGATATCAAAGGGATTAGCCCAACCATTGTTCAACACCGAATCCATTTGATAGATGATGCCAAACCTACTAGAGATCCTCAAAGTAGGTTAAACCCAGTGATGAAAGAAGCCGTTAGGAAAGACATTCTGAAATGTCTCAATCATGGGATCATTTATCCTATTTCTGATAGTTCATGGGTGAGTCTAGTCCAAGTTGTTCCAAAGAAATCTGGGATTACCGTGATCCAAAATGAGGCTAATGGGCTGATTCCCACTCGGATCAAAACTGGATGGCAAGTTTGCATTGACTACCGAAAACCCAACTTAGCCACTCGGAAAGATCACTTCCCTCTTCCTTTCATTGACCAAATGTTAGAGCGTTTAGCAGGACACGAGTTCTATTATTTTCTGGATGGATATTCAGATTACAATCAAATCCCTATCGCTCCAGAAGATCAGGAGAAAACCACCTTTACTTGCCCGTATGGAACATTCGCATACCGACACATGTCCTTTGGACTGTGTAACGCACCGGCCACATTCTAACGTTGCATGATCAGTATTTTTTCTGACATGGTAGAGAGATTTCTCTAAATTTTCATGGACAACTTTTCCATTTTTGGTGACACGTTTTCCCAATGTTTGCATTATCTTAAACTGGTCCTCGAACGGTGTAGGAAGAAAAATCTGACTCTCAATTGGGAGAAATGTCATTTCATGGTCAAACAAGGTATTGTCTTAGGACATGTAGTTTCCAATAGGGGAATCGAAGTGGACAAAGCTAAGGTAGATCTCATTTCCAATCTCCCTCCTCCCAAAACTGTCAAAGATGTCAGATCATTTCTTAGCCATACTGGTTTTTACCGACGTTTTATCAAGAATTTCAGCAAAATTGCTAGACCCTTGACCAATCTCTTAGCCAAGGATACATTATTTTTCTTCTCTCCTGACTGCCTCAAAGCTTTTAAATATCTAAAAAATGAGCTAACCACAGCTCCTATCATTCATGTACCAGACTGGACCTTACCCTTTGAACTGATCTGTGATGCA
The DNA here is from genome assembly GCA_022839385.1 of Asparagus kiusianus. NCBI lineage: Eukaryota > Viridiplantae > Streptophyta > Magnoliopsida > Asparagales > Asparagaceae > Asparagus > Asparagus kiusianus. The sequence continues at coordinate 81,270 of BQKN01066916.1, forward strand.
TCTGATTCTGCGATTGGTGCTGTTTTAGGACAACGGTTTGATGGAAAACTGCATGTGATCTACTACACCAGTAGGACTCTGAATGATGCCCAGCAAAATTACTCTGTTACAGAAAAAGAGTTTTTAGCTATGGTCTTTGTCTTAGAAAAATTCAGGTCCTACCTCATGGGTTCCTTAACCAAAGTTTTTACAGAGCATGTCGCACTAAAGTATCTTTTGACCAAAAAGGATGCTAAAGCATGGCTCATTAGATGGATTCTCCTACTTCAAGAGTTTGACATTCAAATTCTTAACAAAAGAGGAACAGAGAACCCCGTAGCAGATCACCTCTCTCGACTCCTAAATGCACCAACATCAACCGTCCCGATCAATGAACACTTTCCAGATGAACAACTCTTAGAAATCCAATCTGTTCCATGGTTCGTCGATATTGTGAACTACATAGTCATGAACCAGATCCCTTCTCATTGGTCCAAACAGGATAGATCACGTTTTCTCTCCTAAGTAAAATACTTTTACTGGGATGATCCATATCTGTTCAAATATTGTCCTGATCAGATCTTTAGGAGGTGTGTTCCCACTGAAGAAACTAGGAGTGTTCTATCCTTTTGTCATGAGCAAGCATGTAGGAGCCACTTTGGCCCAAGAAAAATAGCTAAAAAATTCTCCAATCTGGGCTATACTGACCCACTCTTTTCAAGGATTCATACGAGTATTACAAAACCTGTAACCGCTGTCAGCTTTTAAGGAAGGTCACTAGGAGAAATATGATGCCTTTACAACACATCTTATCTGTTGAACTTTTTGATCTGTGGGGTATCGATTTCATGGGACCATTTCCAAATTCCTTTGGAAATGTTTAAATTCTAGTATCCGTTGAATACATGTCAAAATGAGTTGAGACGGTAGCTTGCAAAACTAATGACAACAAGGTCGTTGTCAAGTTTTTGAAAGAGAACATTTTTGCACGGTTTGGAGTACCCTGAACGATCATCAGTAATAACGGTACACATTTCTGTAACCGTTCTTTTGAGGCTTTGATGAGGAAATATTCAATCACATAGAAATTATCAACTCCTTATCACCCCCAAACCAGTGGACAAGTAGAGGTCATAAACAGACAGATCAAACAAATCTTAGAAAAAATAGTTAATCATAACAGAAAAGATTGGTCTGTAAAATTATGTGATGCTCTCTGGGCATATAGAACAGCTTTCAAGGCCAATTTGGGGATGTCACCATACAGATTAGTGTTTGGGAAAGCTTGCCACCTACCAGTAGAGTTAGAACATCGAGCAATGTAGGCAATAAAACAGTTAAATTTTGACTCAGACTCGGCAGGTAAGAACAGATTGCTCCAAATAAATGAGTTGGAAGAAATTAGAAATGATGCATACATAAACTCAAAAATTTACGAAGAGAAAACCAAGATTTTTCATGACAAATCAATTTTACAAAAAAATTTCTCTCCAGGACAGAAAGTTTTATTGTACAATTCAATATTGCATCTTTTTCCTGGGAAATTGAGATCACAATGGACAGGTCTATTTATTGTAAAATAAGTTTTCTCACATGGGGCTATCGAGATAGAAAATCCTAAAAATGGTGACATTTTTAAAATTAATGGTCAACATCTAAAACCATTTTTAGAATTTTCTACGCTCGGAGAGGAAGAGGTGTTGGTTCTTCATGAACCTCATTATCTGTAACAAAAAAAACAAAAAAAAGCAAAAAAAATTAATAAAAAAATTAACAATAAAAATAAAATGAAAAAAAAATCTCTTATCTGATTTCTTCATCCTCATACTAACAGTAATTGCAGATCCTTATCATCATTGTCGACCGAACAAATATAAGTTCTTCAATTCTTATCTGCTTTACTTTGTGCATTAGCGAATTTGCATTGAGGACAATGCAAAATTTAGATGTGGGGGTGGGAATTACATATTTTCCTCTTTATTTTATCCTTTTGTTGCACTTTTGACATAATTTTTGTTTAAAAAAATTATAAAAATATTATCACTTACCAAATTAATAGAGTTAAGTAATAATTAATCTAATTGATAGTTTTTAAATTTTCAAATTCCTAGTTAGTGACATACTCAAGTTCACCTTTTATGATAACTCTAAATAAAATCCTAAAGAAATAATTTTTCAGCTAGTATACTTTACTTAAGTCTTACCATATATTTTTAATTAAAAATAATGAAATTTTTGCATGCTTAACTTAGAGTTGAAAATAATTTCTTCAAGTTATCTTGATTTACACATTTTTTTCAGACTATATATACTTACACACACACACACACACACACACACACACACACACACACACACACATATATATATATATATATATATATATATATATATATATATATATATATATATATATATATATATATTAAAAAACTAACCTTATAAGTGCGAAAAATGGGCACCAAAAAGAAAAGAAAAGAAAAAAAACTCTTAAATTCAAGGTGATTTTATCTTATAAAGCCTAAGTTGACTGAGTAATTAAGCCCAAGGAGTAT
>BQKN01066916.1:84203-104746 GCA_022839385.1 Asparagus kiusianus
TTCATTCAGTTCTCCATTTCACTTGTTTTAGGTAGTTATTTTGATTGAGACTTTCATGTAATCTCTTGTAGAACTTCAGACTATGAAGTTTTTCTTTCTTCCATTTTGGATAGTTGTGGACTCATCACAGATCTCTGGAATTTTTAGATATTTCTCTATCTAGCAGTTTTCTTTTATCCTGATTACATGCTCTATGGTGTAGTTTTGGTTTTATATTGATATACAGGATGATCTAGAGGCGTGAATGTGACCGTAGGGTTACATTGCCGGCCGAGTCACGTTCCAAACTATTACATTTTGGAACTGGGGCGTGACAATATATATATAACACTAACCATTTTTTATATATATTGTTGTTTTGTATATATGGTTTTGAAAAATAATTTTTGATCAAGAGACTTGAAAGTTATTTAAAACAAAGAGTTAGCATGTTCTTTTCAAAACCTTTAAATTAAATCTCTAAGATTTGACTTGGTTTTGTATTGCTATAATGAAAAATATTTTCTAAGAGATTTACATTGGAGTTATATATAAAAAAGTTTTCTTGATTATTAACTAGCTTCAGTTAGAATGTCTAAATATATCAAGAAAAATTAGTTATTTACTGACTTATTTAACTTGGCAAGTTGATCGAATTTTGTGGGTATATTCACTGCAAACCCTCACGAGACTACAACTCGTCCACTAGGGTAACCTAGGGGTTTAAAGGCTTGTTGTATGGGTTAAATACAACCGCGATTCCTACGAAAGTGAGTTAGGATTTTCTCTTTATTTTCTTTGCTAGAGGACTAGCAAAAGTTTAGGTGTGGGGGTATTTAATAATCACATTTTATTACAGTTTTATACCCTCATTATCTATTTTATATGAATAAATATATTACTAATAATTATTTTTATCTTTAGTTACAGGCTAATGAAGAATAAATCTCAAAACTCACATCTCTCAATGAAAAGCCCTTGATTTAATGAAGAAATGAAGCCCATGAAGCCAAATGAATTATTTCAGATATCTAATAAAAGCCCAGTGGAAAATCAAGAGAAAATGACAAAGTCCAAATGTTGAAGCCCAAAAGTCCAAGCAAAGAAAGCCCAATGTCCAACCCAAAAACCAATGGAAGAAAGAATCTCGGACAGCAACCAGGAAGAGGCACACATCGATGCCAGCATCGATGGGGGCATCGATGCCAGCATCGATACCCCTATCGATGCTGGCATCGATACCATCGGCCAGTTTGTTAAGGCTAAAATTTGTTATTTTTGGATAAGATTTCAATCCAATAGCTCTCATTCACTGATGTTTACTATAAATAAGGGTAGAGAGTGAGAGGTTAGGGGTGTTAAAAATTTTGTAACTCTATTTGGAGAGGAGGGCTATTCTTAATTAAGAAGGCCTTCTAAAAATTGTAACTTTTGTTGTAATTAATAATAATAATTTTTCTTCACTTTAAATTTATCTTTTCTCCTCTTTGTTGAATGATGAGAATGGAGATGAAGAGCAATTTGAAGGTTTGCATTTCTTATATTTTTTTCTTTTATTTTATTTTTAGTAATTTCTTTATTATTGCTTATTAGTTAGATTTACATTTATGCTTGTAGTGTAGATTTATTTTCTTATCTTTTTATTTCTTTTTACACTTTAATTTGTAGAGTAGATTTATTTTCTTGCATTTAATTTCTGTAATTTATTTTGTAGTTTAGATTTTAATTCTTTGTAGTTACATTTATTTCTTGTTCATAGTTTATATTTTATTTTCTTTTTAATTTTGTAATTAGTTCTTTTTCTTCTTATTTTTATTTCTTAAGATGTGAAATTAATTCTTGTAGGAATCTTAGAATTGTATAATGCTAGTCTAATTTCCTTTATATTATGCAAATTATTCTCTTACACTTAAAATATTCATGTTTAGGATAATCAACTAGAAAACTAATCGGTAGAAGAAAAATTTGATAATCTATGCTTATCTTAAATGGTTTGATAGGTTATACTTATGAATTCTAGGATTACTATCTTGTTGTTGTTCTTATCATGAAAAGTAATTTTAACTTAGATGATAATTTGATAGGTTATACTTTCCTTAAATGGTTTGATAGTCTATGCTTAATAAATCTAAGTTAAAATATGATAAAAAGAGAATAGTTTGTATTTTGTAATTGAGATTAGTTAGTGGATTAAATTGTAGATTTCTCATATCTTAAATTGAAACCTCTATCTTAACTTTCTTAATTTTTTTTTCATTTTTTAGTTTATTTCTTGATTTTATTCATTGTTCTTTCTTGCCTTTGATTTCATTTATTCTTTTATTTTTATTTATTTTCTCTAAATTCAATTTATTGTCCCTTGCATATATTCACAACAATCACTCATCACAATCACACTTATTCTTTAATCCTACTTTGTCACGTACACAACATAAGAACCTATTCTAATAATCTCTTAAAATCACCTTCCTCGTGGGATCGATAACTTTTTATACTATAACTTGATTAATTGTGCACTTGTAATTTTGGTACATAATTATGCCGCACCAATTAGTCTTGATATTCTTCTAGAGATGTGAGCCACTTCTCTAGAAAAGTCGACTTCACTATCCGAAGATGAGGAGTTATCACTAACTCCTTTGAGAGCAATGGTCTTCATTTTTGGGGATGGCTCCTCAGTTTCCCGTGGGACTTCCTCTTTCTCCTTCCCTTTAAGCTTCTTCTCATGATCCTTAAGCTTGCCGATGAGGCTATCAAGAGCTAGAGTAGTAAGATCGTGAGCTTCCTCTATGGTCGTAGCTTTGGGCTCCCACGTCAGTGTCAATGAGCGAAGGATCTTGTAGTTCAACTCTTGGATAATTAATGTCTTGTCAAGACCATGCAATTCATTGATGATATTAGTAAAGCGAGAAAACATAGCATCAATGGATTCATTTGGAAGTATTTTAAATAACTCATAGTCATGCATAAGCCCACTAATTTTGGACTCCTTAACTTGGGGGTTTCTTCATGTATAATACATAATTTCTCCTAAATTTTGTGTGCGGTTGAACACGTAGAGATCCTATTGTACTCATTTGGGGAAAGACCATAAATTAAGGCATTCTTGGCCTTCACATTGAGATTAGCTTGGAGTCTTTCTCCATCGGTCATGGTACTAATCTTGGACTTTTCTACATGTTTCTTTTCTATGATATCCAAGATGTCAAGATCAATGCAACAAAGATAAATCCTCATTCTAGCTTTCCAATAGGCAAAATTGCTACCGGTGAAAAGTGGGGGACTAGTGGCGGATTGTCCCTTAAGCATATGCACATTCAATGAAGCCTCCATTGGATCTTTCCTCTCAGGTGGTTAGACCAAAACAACTATAGAGGCCAAGCTCTGATACCAATTATTGGACCCTGGAGTAGGGAGGGGTGATTAGGGTCTTGAGACAATAATAGTGCAATAAAAATTATGACAAGCAATACACCTCAAAATGAAAGGCCAAAGTAAAAAAGATAAGGTAAGAAATCATTATCCAAGTAATGTGCGATGTGTTCATGAGGTTCAGTCGGCTGACCTACGTCCCTGCTCCCCACTCTCGAGGAGAATCCACTACACAACCCGATTTGGAAGCCGGAACTTCTTCTACACAACGATCTCCACAAGATATCACAATCACACAATTGATCTCCATGAGATCACACTCACAACAGTAGCAATCGCAGGAAAGACTCTCTCTTTATAGTAGCCATATGGCAATAAGAGAGATTACACATGAAGCTTAGGATGTAAAAAAGAAACAGTGAATAACAAGATGAAAGTTGAAGCACTTTGAAAATAATAAACTTGAAAACAAGAGTTTTGCAATTAAGGCTTAGTTCTGAAGTAGTTGGGGTGTTGGGTATTTATGAGGAAAGAAAACAGTATCCAAAGTCAGAAAAAATCAGACAAAATCCCCCAAAAATAGGATATCTGAAACTGTACAAAAATAGTTGTTACAGTGTTATAAGTCGACTAAGTACTGTTCATGAGTTGACTCATAAGTAGCCATTACAGGCTAAAAATCAACTTATGGGTCGACTCATAAAAATCATGAGTCGACTCATAAACCATGGGTCGACTCATAAGATCATGGGTTGATTCAGCAGAAACAAAACTCATTTTCCAGCACAGTTTGTGAGTTGACTTATGACAGGCATAAGTCGACTCAACCTGATGGGTCGACTTATGATATTGTAAGTCGACTCATCAGAAACAATTGAAAACTACGTAGCAGTTTGTGGGTCGACTCAATACTGTTCATGAGTCGACTCATAAACATGTATACAGAAAATATCAACTTTGAACATTGTTAAAAAATATCAAATAAATTCATAAAAATGTAAAACTTTGGGAATAGTTTATAAACATTTTGATAAACTTGTTTAAGATGGAATTTTATAAAAAGGTCCTCGTATTTGTGAAAATCATTATTTTAACACAAGTACCAAAATATGAGTTTTGAAAGTGTATAAGTGTGTGTGAAATCCCAAATTGCTTCAAATGAAATCTACAACTACTTGCCTATATTTAAGTACTAGAGAGAAAATAAAATAGCAAATATATCTCACATAGAAATATATTTCTTGAGTCTTGATATTGCTTTAGAGTTGATGAAGCTTCTCATTACGTTAAGTGTTCTTGATAAACATTGCTTCATCACTTTACCTCCACCTCCTTTAGATATTAACGTTTTAGCTCATATTCCATCCAATCCTCCATAAATGGTACTAACAAGCTTGATATTTATATTAACTATAATATCACTTAACAAGCGATTAGTACTGATAATGATGGTTGTAAATCATCATCAAAACATAAGGGCTAACAGAAACGGGTCAGAAATCCAAACCCAACTCAAAACTTGACTAGCGATCAACCGCCAAATTCGTCGTGGTCGACCAAACGCAATGATAGAAACCTAAAATGATTACAGGGTTTCTACGATCGACCGAACCAAATCTAGAGACCCAGAATCCTACAGGGTCCCTGGTGGTCGGCCGTGGTAGTTGACCGTCCTAACTCCAGAAACCAGCTTTAATCTTGTGCACGTTTCTGGTCGACTATCGCAGTCCTCGTGGTCGACCGGCTAGTTTCCAGACTATTTTTCCTAAGCTTCTTCAACAGTGTTCGCCAATCCTACAAATCTCCACCTTGGTAAAGTTTCTCCCAAAACTGAGCCGACACCAAAGCAACCAAATGTCCTACCTGTTGTGTCCAGTATGCAGTGGAATAAATCCACGACAATAGACTCAATCCACAATAAGTCGGGAACCCAAACGAGAGCTTAAACAATCTCCCCCACTGTTGAAATCTACAAATCCAAACCGGCTGCATCAAAAAGTCTACCTACGTATCCTCTTGCCCAAGGAATCAAGCCTCGCGTAGTTCATACAAATGGCCTCCAAAAGGCCCTCGACATTGAAGAATGTTCAATAGCTCCAAACAATGATCAAACTTAACACCTGAAACAACTTTGGTCAAAATATCTGCAGGGTTGTCCTTTGTGTGGATCTTCTCCAACATGACATCTCCATCATCCAAAACATCACGAACAAAGTGGAATCTGACATCGATATGCTTCGTACGTGCAAGATAAATCTAGTTCTATGCCAAATAGATAGCCGACATGCTATCATAATATACCCGAATGGTTTTCTGTGCAATCCCTAAGTCCTCCAATAATCCATGCAACTATAAAGCCTCCTTCATAGCTTTAGTCACCGCCATATACTCCACCTCTGTAGTAGAGAGAGTCACTGAAGACTGAAGTGTACATCTTCAATATAACGGTGCTCCTGCCAATGTAAAAACATATTCTAAAGTAGACCGGTTCTTGTCAAGATCCCCCGCATAATCAGAATCCACATAGCCAATACAATCCTACACATTCTTCTCATTCTTCTAAAGTACCAAACCAACATCTATGACATCTTTAATATACCATAGAATCCACTTTACAGCCTCCCAATAAACCTTCTCAGTGTCGTGCATGTACCTAGACACCATGCTCACGGCCTGTGATAAATCTAGCCTCGTACACACCATCACATACATCAAACTACCCACTGCACCATCGTATACATCAAGCTACCCACCGTATTGACATATGGAACCATTGATATGTATTCTCTATCCTTAACCAAAACAGGTGACATCTTCGTTGAAAGTTTGAAGTGGGGAGCCAATGGAGTGCTCACTACCTCAGCATTACCATCAAAACTAAATTTCTTCAACATATTCTACAAGTAACTTCTCTGTGTAAGCTTCAATCTCTCCTTTACTCTGTCCCTCTTGATCTTCATATCCAATATCTTCTTAGCTTCTCCAAAAACCTTCATCTCAAACTCGGATGAAAGCTTTTTTTTAACTTTTGAATAGCCGAAGAATTTGTGGAAGCAATAAGCATATCATCAACATATAATAATAAATAAATGTGCTCACTATCATGTAGCTTGTGTATGTAAACACATGGGTCATATGAGCTCCTCGTGTATCCTTGGCCAATCATAAAGCTGTCAAATTTCTTGTACTATTGTCGTGGTAATTGCTTCAATCCGTAAAGAGACTTCTTCTGTTTGCATACTACATCCTCCTTTCCTGCAGCTTTAAACCCTATTGATTGTATCATGTAGATCTCCTCTTCTAAGTCTTCATTTAGAAAGGCTGTTTTAACATCCATCTAGACCAAATCTAAATCTAGCCGTACCACAAATGTCAAAAGATTCCTAATCGATGAATTCTTCACAACAGGTAAGAAAACCTCATTGTAATAAATGCCCTCAAGCTGGGCATACCCATTGGTAACCAATCTGGCTTTGTACCGAATGTCCCAAATAGAAGATCCTCTTTCTTTACATACACCCATTTGCATCCAATAGCCTTCTTTCCCTTATGTAGCTTTGTAAGTTCCCAAGTGTCGTTCTTCTGAAGAGACCGCATCTCCTCCTCCATAGCTTCCCACCACCTAATCGAATCAGAGCTAGACTCTGCCTCCGTATATGTAGAAGGAACCAAATCATCAACGACCTCCACTGATAAAGCATATGTAACCAACACATTGTTGGCCTTCTTGTTTTGATGACGATTGACAAACAATTTACAACTAATATTGTTTGTCTAGTATTTGTAGTTTTGTAGTTGTTGTAGACAAACAATAAGTTGGAGGATGGTTAAAATAGCGCTTCAACGATAATATCCAATGGAGGTTGGCGGAATAGTGGTTGAAGCCTTGCTATTCAAGTTGAAGATCCAAGTTCAAGTTTCATCTGTAATGTGTACCAAGTCAAGCTTATTAAAGATCAAGATCAAGCTTGGGTAACATTAGTTTAGGTTTATATTATGTGTGTTAGTACTTTAAGCTCAATCATATATACACACACATTATATTGGTTTCCTTGTATATATATAGTTATATATATATATATACAACACAAGTTTTGGTTTTCATGTATATATAGTTTCATATATGTTTTGTTTCTATGTATATATATAGTTATATATATACATACATAGTTTGAGTTTTCATGTTCATAAATATGAAATCACATATTTTATATTTATTATTGTGTTTTAGAAAATATTGCATAGAATATGCATATTTATGAAAATATTATGTTTCTAGTTTATAGACTTTATAACAATAGTTTACATCTTTCTTTAAGTCTATAAAATATCATTTTGTAAAGTTTTAAAACATGGTTTAGCCAAAATGTTAAAATTCATATGTTTACATTTTCATGTTTTGGACTATTTTGCAAAATGATGATATTTTACATTTGGGAAGTCCTTTTTAAAAACCAGTCTTTGTAGCATGTTTATTATCATTTCTACAATCATTCTCCAAAATTTTATATTTTTTAGAATTTTTTTGATATTTTAAAACCCTGTTTAAAGTTGAGTTTTTCTGTACACTTCAGGTCTGTGCATGTTTAGTCGACTCATTAGTCGACTCATGAGTCGACTCACGAAGTGCAGCGCAGTTATAATTTTTTTTCTGCTGAGTCGACTCATATAAGTGGAGTTATTAGTCGACTCATAAGTCGACTCATGAGTCGACTTATAAGTTGACTTATGAAAGAGCCGTTGCATAGTAACGGCTAGTTTCCAGTAATATTTTCTAGGGGCTTTTTTGGTCTTTTTCTTTGGGGTTTTGCTAAAGGTTTGGGTTCCTACAAATACCTCATTGCTCTCATTTTTCAAATTATCTAAGAAAATGTTTTAAAAAAGTTTAACAAGGGTTTAAAGTTTGTTTAAGTTTATTTAAAGGTGTTTAAGCCTTGTTTAAGAGTTTCGTTTGTGAAGATAATTTCACAAGGGCTTGAGGAGATAATCTTTGGTGTTTGAGCTTCAAATCATCTCTCTCTCACTCTTATTATTTATTGGAGAAGTTTTCTAAACTCAATCTAGCTTTATATTTTATTGTTTGATTATTATTTTTATTAAGCTAGTGTTTATATTGAGTTTGGTTAATTTTATTTATCTCTTTATACACACACAACCATTGAGCTTATTGTACTTTCATACTTAGTATAATTTAGGTTATAGAGAGTTGTAACATTAATAGTAAGCCTACATTGTGTTCTTATCTATTGTAGAGAATGATTTATTTGTATTGAGCCTTCATTGTGAGTTCACTTTGTAATACACTTGTACACCGAGAGGAGTGTATGGTGAGGACAGAGTCGATATCGAGAGGAGTGGCGTCGGTGGCCTAGTGAGAGGTGATAATTCTGAGCACTTGAGGGAGTCGATACGTGAGGACCAACACTTGAGGTTTTAGCTTGCGTATGTACTTTGTGAGGATTTGTGAGAGTTGTTGGTTGACTTGATAACCGAGTGTGTAGAGTTTTCGGTTAGCTAGAAAACCGAGTGTGTAGAGAAGTTTCGACTTTCAAACCTAGTTGTGTAGTGTATTCTGCCCGGGAGTAGGGAGCGGAGAAGTAGGACGGAAGGTCCGAACCTCGTGAACATATAGCATGTTTGGTTTGCATTAGCGTACTTATAACTGTTCATCTTATAGCCTATTGCATCTTGTTTGTTTCACCCTTGTGATAGTTTATATATCCTTGCATACATCATATAGTATATCTCATTGTTAGGATATATCACCTTTGTTCATATTGCATATTCTTGCTCATTGGTAATTGTATATCATCTTGAAAGAACATATTTGTTAATAAGTTTTAAATTAGCATAAAATCAGATTAGATTAGTATAAACCCTATTCACCCCCCTTTAGGGTTCTTTCATAGCGACCTTAGGGTCTAACACATATCATTGTATCTAGCTGACCGACGAATCACCCTTATAGGTCTATTTACTATAATGGACTCTTGAACATGACCCTGCTCCTGAGTCTCACCATCCACTGTATCCTCCAAATGCCCAGTTATCATCCCATCTCTTCTCAGTGTCACATATGTTGGAGCCTCAATAGATACAATGCTATCTGGAGTGGGTGGAGTCACATCATTCTCCACCTGCTGTGATATCTCACCTGTCTGGTCTTCCTCCACCTGCTGAGGGACTTGAGGCCTCATCATGTACACCTTATCAAATATGACATCACTACTAATGACTATTTTCTTACCCTGTGGATCACATAACTTGAAGCCTTTAACACCTTCTCTAAAGCCCACAAAGACTGCTTTCTTCACCCTCGGATTTAATTTTTCATCATTAACATGATAATAAGCTGGACATCCAAATATCCGAAGCGACTCATAGTCACTAGCCACCGAACCAGACTAATGCTCCATAGGAGTCTTCCCCTGTATCGCAGTGCATGATAATCTATTTACGAGATGGCTCGTATAAACTAACGCCTCGGCCCAAAAGGATCTAGGCAATCCACTCTATGTCATCATACATCATACCTTCTCTAGCAAGGTACAGTTTAATCTCTCAGCCATCCCCATTCTGTTGCGGTGTCTCTCGAACTGTGAAGTATCGTCTAATACCGTGATCCCGACAAAACTGTAGAAATGGATCACTTTTATACTCTCCACCATTGTCCGAACGAAGAGTCTTTACCTTTCTACTTGTCTGCAGCTCTATTTTCTTCTTCCACTCTATAAAAATATCCAGAACCTCATATTTATGCCTCATGATATATACCCAATTTCTCCTGGAATAGTCATCAATGAAAGTGATAAAATAGTTGGCCCTACCAAGTGATGTGTGATCGGAAGGGCCCCAAACATCTGTGTGAATGTAATCCAATATACCTTAGGCATTATGAATAACAGTGTCGAACTTCACTTTAGTCTTCTTCCCAAGTACACAATGCTCACACAACTCTATCTTGCAGGTCTTTACACCTTTCAATAACCCATGTTTGGCCAATGTCTATAGGGACTTATCACCACTGTGTCCAAGTCTTATATGCCATAAGGTGATAGTGCCCTCTTCTGTAGTGATAGAAGCTGCTAGACCCCCAGTAACTATCTTGCCCTTCAAATAGTTAGGTTATTTTCCCTGACACCTTGCATCACCACCATAGAACCATTTGTGATCTTCACAATACCATCCTCTAAGATCACTCAATAACCTGCTACCTCTAAAGTCCCAAGAGAAATAATGTTATTCGTCAACAGCGACACGAACCTCACTTCTTTCAACTCCCTAGTCACTCTGTCATACATCTTGATCCGAACTGTACCGATTCGACAAATGGGGCATACATGATTATTACCAATAAGCACGATATCCCCTCTTTCTAGCTCTTCAAAGCTGGAGAACCAATCATTCCTAGGCCAAATATGAAATATAGCTCCCGAATCTAACATCCACTTCGTAGAGTCGGCATAGAAAACTGACGGTAGTACAGGATATGAATAGCCTGAAGAATCCAAATCTGAATGGTCGCTAACAGCTTTAGTAACATTCACCTCTGAAGCTTATATTGTTTTCCTCTTATTCTTCCCGGCTTTATCCTTCAACTTTAGGCACTCGTTCTTCTAATGTCCCTCTTCTTTACAAAAGGCATATTAATTTCTATCAATACTCTTATGGCCACCTCTATTCTTTAACTTTGAGCGGTTGAACTAGCGGCGGTTTAGACTACAGCCTCGAACTGCTAATGCATCTCCTAATGCATTTTCGAAGGGTTCTCCATCATTCTTCCTCAACTCATAATTCACCAACACCAAGATCGCCTCTTTGTAGCTAACAATAGCTCTTCCATTGATCATACTGAAAACAAATGTACCATAATCATCCTCTGATAACGAACATAATAGTAACATTACATTGTCTTCATCCTTAACCATGATATCCACATTGACCATATCTGAAAGCAACTTTGTGAAGTTGTTAACATGCTCCCTAATGGAAACTCCCCTTTTCATCTTGAACTAGTAAAACCTCTTCTTTAAAGTCGATTCTCAATGCTCTTCGTAAGATACTTTTCATTGAGTGTTTCCCATAATCTCTTCACCAACGTCTCGTTCATCACATTATAAATAAGATCCGGTGTCAAGCATGACTGAATAACTCTACAAGCCCTACTGTTCATCTTCTTTCAAACCTTATCCTCTATGTCTTCAGGTTTCTCTTGTAACTTAAGAGTCTCCTCCAAATTCTATGTATCCAATGCATCCATCACCTGGCACCTTCACAAACCGAAAGTAATCTTGCCATCAAACTTCGGAACATCAATCTTAGTGTTATTGATGCTTAGACTTTGTATCGCCTTCGTAAGAGATGATCTCGATATGCTTTTTTCACCCATGTTGACGATCTAACTCTTTAAATAAGAATCCTTTAGCAAATCCTTCGAACAAGCCCCAATCAAAACCCGAAGCTCTGATACCACTTATTATGCACAGCGAAACTCAAAATACACGAAAAAGCACAAACAAGAAAGAGATAGATCACAACCAATAAGTAAAGTACAATCATCACAGCAAGACAAACAAATTTTACGTGGTTCGGCAAGTTGCCTACATCCATAGGGCAAGGAGGAAGGAGTTTTTATTATTAGAGATAAAGAGAATTACAAATAGGGTTATAAATCTCATCAAAAACCCTCAAACAAAACTCTCTAGATCTCTCACAAATTCTCCCACAAATGATGCACAACACTCTCTCAAATATTGCTCAAAGGCGTCCTTACTCAACCCTAATTAATCAGGTTTAGGGTAATATATCATCTCATAACGAAACGGGTCTGAAATCCAAACTTAACTCAAAACCTGACTGGCGGTCGACCGTACGCAACGACAGAAACCTAAAATGACTACATAGTTTCTACGATCGACCACGATGATCTACTGAACCAAATCCAGAGACCCAAAATCCTACAAGGTCCCTAGCGGTTGATCGTGGTGGTCGACCATCTCAACTCTAGAAACCTGCTTCGATCTTGTGCACGTTTTCGGTCGACCGCCGAAGTCCTCGCGGTCGACCGGCTAGTTTCCAGACTGTTTTTCCTGAGCTTCTTCAACAGTGTTGGCCAATCCTACATCCATTTGCTGACATAGTGTGTCATTTGGATCCTACCACTGCTTCAATCTTTACCCAAACCTTACAAAAATAAAAAAAAGCAAAGAAGAAACATAATCAGATTTTGAGCACTAGAATGATGTTGCGAAGAAAACAGATGTGAAGGCTTATTGAAGCCTTGTTCTTGTGTATTCAATAAGGTTTGATCTCACAAACACAAGGCTTGATCTTGTGTATTCAGTAAGCTTCATTTCTAGGTTCATAAGTGAGCCAAGTAAACTTCAAAAATTTTAGTATTAAGTATATGAAATAAGTTGACTGCAAGTTAGTTGGTTTTACTGACAGGATCTATGGATGATTGAAGGAGCACATCTAGTTATCTATTTTGCTTGGGATCAAAAGTAATTTCAGGGAGTTCAAGGAAGCAACCTACGGTGATTTATCTTAAGCTGAATATACTGTAGCAACAATTATAGCATGTGAAGCTGTTGGTTATGAATGGTACTTTCAAATTTGTAGCAGGAGTAAGAAGGTCCAACAGTTATTTGTTGTGACAATATGTTAGATATAGGCATGACCAAGAACCCTATCTTTAATTTCATGCAAGAACCAAACACATCGAACTCAGGCATCACTTCATTCGTGACTTGGTTAGCAAATGAGAAATCTAAATGGAATTTGTTAATACTTTTGAGCAACCAAGCTGACATCCTCGCAAAACTAGTCACTCAAGTGAAGATGGACAAGTTCATGGAGCAGCTGGAAATTTCAAATTAAGAGGGGGTGTTGGAAAAGTAATTCATAATTTTGTAGGTATTTATTCTACTCTCTAGAAGCTAGTTCATTGCATGGTTACTTCAGCAGAAGTCTCTTTGTATTGTTGGAAATGGGTGTAGACCCATACCTGTCAGCGGCAAACACGACAAGCTCCGGCAAGGATGAGCAGAGAGAAGGTGACGAGCTGCTGGCGAGTTCGGAGAAGCCCCGCTAGCGAGATCCCCTTGCAGGCAAGCTTGGATTTAGGGTTACAGGCGAGGTTGGGTCGATGTTAAGGCAACCCCCTTCAGGTGAAGTCATCGATGCGCTGCATGCGAGTTTAGAGTCAGGCGAAGGTGAGCTCGAGTTGGTTTTTGCGAGCTCGAGCGGCTGCTGCAGGCGAACTCGAAGATCGCAGGGGAGCTTTTGAGTGGGGCTGAGCAGGCGAGTTTGAAGTTCGACTTACCCTCTTCTTTTCGCTTGCGATGTTGGAAAAGAGCTGGATCCAACTGGCTAGGGTTTTCTTATTTAAACCCACGAGCACGAGAAAAGCGAAGCCTCAATTTTTCTTCTTAGCGATTAACTCCAAAGGCGGAGGCCATAAGTGAGCTCGAGATTTTCAGAAGGAAAATCTCGTTCATTTAAATCAGAGTTCCTGTAGCGATTTATTAAGAGAGGAATTTTTACAGTTGGAAAAACTCACGTCTTTTTTTAGAAGAACAAAGAGTTTTCTATTTATTTCTCTTGAGAGATCTCAAGTTTGAGATCCGCTCTTTACAAGCTTTGTAATCTTCTTTAATATAAAGGAAATTATTTGTGTGGCTCCCGAGTACGTAGGCAAGTTGCCGAACCTAGTTAAAACTCGGTGTTATTTGTTCTTACAATTTTGATTTATTGTGATTTCTTTTTTCCATTGCTTAACACAAGATCCGGTAGGGCAAATTCCGCAGAATGGATGTCAGAGCGTATCTGATATTTCCCCAACAACTGGTATCAGAGTCCTTGTTTAGATCTGTGTGTGTAAGAAATGGCAGAAGAAAACAAATTAAAAATTAAGAAGTTTGACGGATCAGACTTCACCTACTGGAAGTCACAGATGGAGAACTATCTGTACCAGAAGGATCTTTACAGTCCGTTGATGGGTAAAGCAAGAGGAAAGAAAAAAGAAGAATCCAACGAGGACTGGGAAATATTGGATCAAAAAGCCTTGGGGTAGGTCCGATTAGCCCTCGCAAAATCTGTGCTACATAATATATTAAAGGAGAAGACGACGGTGGGGCATATGGAAGCGCTCGCAATGATGTACGAGCAACCGTCAGCTACAAATAAGGTGCATCTCGTCAAGACGCTATTCAATCTCAAGATGGCAGAAGGATGTTCCTTCATGATGCATCTCAGCGAGTTCAACATGTTGTTGATCAACTTATCTCAGTCGACATCAAGTTTGATGACGAAGTGCAGACCCTATTGATACTATCGCAGTTGCCGGATAGTTAGGTAGGTTGCGTGATCGTAATCAGCAACTCGACAGGGAAAGTGAAGTTGAAGCTAAAGGAGGTGGTAGTTATGATTCTATCCGAGGAGGCTAGAAGAAATATGAATGAATCAGAAGGTTCAGGTTCAGCCCTAAGTCTCAAGCAGAGAGGCAAAAGCCATAATAGGGGAAACCAAAACAGGAATCGATCAAAGTCGAAGAAGAAAATGTCAAACTCGAAGGTGAGACCTATCAAGGGGAAATGTTGGAACTGTGGTCAGGAGGGCCACATGTCTTCTACCTGTAAAGCACTAAAGAAAAATGAGCAGGAGGCTCATATTATGCAAGATGCGCTGATTCTCGCTATGGATAGCGATTCTGATTCATGGGTCATTGATTCGGGAGCCTCTTTCCACGTCACTACTAACAGAAGGCTATTTCAAAACTATGTAGCAGGGGACTTTGGAAAAGTATACTTAGGGGATAATGAACCATGTAGCGTCATTGGAAGAGGTGACGTGCAAATAAAATTGAAGGGCTCCAAGTGGTCTCTGAAGAATATCAGACACGTACCGAAACTAAAGAGGAATCTTATTTCGGTTGGCCAGTTTGGAGTAGAAGGCTATGTTACAACCCTCACCGAAGATTCATGGAAAATCTCCAACGGTACAATGGTGGTTGCCCGTGGCAACAAGACCGATACCCTCTACCTAACTTCACACGTGAGTGACACCCTGGCGATTGTTGCAGGCAGGAAGAGTGTAGATCTGTAGCACAACAGGCTTCTAAACATGAGTGAGAAGGCTGTGAAGATTCTTCACTCAGAAGGGAAGCTAACCTGCATCGATTCGGTGGAAGTCGGTGTTTGTGAAGACTGCATCTTCGGGAAGCAGAATAGAATTAGTTTTCCGAAGGGTGGAAGACCACCTAAAGCTCACAAGCTAGAGCTTGTTCATACAGATGTATGTGGTCCAGCTAGCGTGTCTTCTCTTGGCAGTTCGACGTATTACGTCACCTTTATCGACAATCACTCGAGGAAAAGTGGGTATACTTCATGAAGCACAAGTCAGAGGTGTTCAACATCTTCAAGAAGTGGAAAGCCATGGTGGAGAATAAGACAGATCTAAAGGTGAAGTGTCTGAGATCAGACAATGATGGAGAATATGAATTGGAGGAGTTCAAGAAGTTCTATACTCTGAACATGATTCGTTTGGATAGGACTACTTCAGGGATGCCGCAACAGAACGGTGTAGCAAAAAGAATGAACAGAACACTGACAGAGTGTGCGAGGAATATGCATCTACATACAGGTCTACCTAAAACTTTTTAGACGGACGCGGTGCATACAGCAGCGTACCTAATAAATCATGGGCCATCAGTTCCATTGAACTTTGGGATTCCGGAAGAGGTTTGGAGTGGCAAGAAGGTTAATCTCTCACACTTGAGAATCTTTGGGTGCGTGGGATATGTCCACATCAGTGACCATGTCAGGGACAAGCTAGAAGCTAAGTCACTGAAGTGTATATTCATTGGCTAGGACATTGATGAGTTCGGGTGTCGTCTGTGGGATGAGAAGAACAGGAAAATCATCAGGAGCCGAGACGTCATATTCAATGAGGAAGTGATGTGCAAGGACATGGACAATGCCAAGGTGGGCCAAAGTAGTGGGAGCAACACTATGAATGTGGGTGCATCTGAGTATATGGTTTTGGAAGAACTTCCAGATGGGGGAGACAACGTTAATTCTGACCAAAGAACGGAGGAGACTTCAGGTGCAGAACCGACTACCCAGGGCGAGGAGCTTAGGAGGTCTTCCAGGGTACCCAAACCGAATCCCAGGTATCTCTCGTCACTAGATTACCTACTTTTATCAGATAGCGGAGAACTAGAATGCTATAAGGAGGCTATGCAAGTGGGCGAATCTCAGCAATGGAAGATTGCAATGTAAGAAGAGATGAATTCTCTCCACTCGAACGAGACATGGGAGTTAGCCCAGCTACCTGCACAGAAGAAGACCTTACATAACAAGTGAGTTTATCGAGTCAAGCAGGAGAGTGATGGAAGGAAGAGATACAAGGCCAGATTAGTCATGAAGGGGTTCCAACAATGGAAAGGAGTGAATTATACAGAGATATTTTTCCCCGTTGTGAAGCTCACAACTATCAGGGTGGTGTTGAGCTTGGTAGCTGCTGAAAATCTCTACCTTGAGCAGTTAGATATAAAGACTTATGGCGACTTAGATGAAGAAATCTACATGAAGCAACATGATGGCTTCATTAAAGAAGGAAAGGAAGAAATGATGTGTAGGCTCAAGAAGAGCTTATACGGATTGAAACAGGTTCCACGGCAGTGGTATAAGAAGTTCGACAACTTCATGCAGAGCAATGGCTATGGCAGATGCAACTCAGACCATTGCTGTTACTTCAAGAGGTTCGAGTCCAGCTATATCGTGTTACTGCTGTATATTGATGACATGTTGGCTGCAGGACCGTGTTTACAGGAGAAAAACAAGATGAAGAAGCGGTTAGCAAAAGAATTTGCCATGAAGGATGATGGTGCAGCGAAGCAGATTCTTAGGATGCGGATCAGCCGAGATGCGACTGAGGGAATGTTGAAGTTAAATTAGTCTGAATATATTGAGAAAGTACTTCAGAGATTCAACATGCAGAATGCTAAGGTCGTTAGCATGCCCCTTGGAAGCCAGTTCAAGTTGTCTGGTGAACAATCACCCAAGACTGATGCAGAGAAGGAGCATATGAAGAAGGTGCCGTATTCATTAGCTATTGGTAGTCTGATGTACGCAATGGTTTGCACGAGGCCGGATATTACCCATGCAGTGGGAGTTGTGAGCAAGTTTGCAAGCAACCCAAGAAAGCAGCATTGGAAGGCCGTGAAGTAGATTTTGTGATATCTGAGAGGGACTACGAATATGCCATTGTATTTTGGGAGAAAGGAG
Organism: Asparagus kiusianus; assembly: GCA_022839385.1. Taxonomy (NCBI): domain Eukaryota; kingdom Viridiplantae; phylum Streptophyta; class Magnoliopsida; order Asparagales; family Asparagaceae; genus Asparagus; species Asparagus kiusianus. The sequence goes on from BQKN01066916.1 coordinate 101,843, forward strand.
TTGGTACTGCAGGGATACGTGGATGCAGATTTTGTCGGTGATCATGATACGAGGCGAAGCACCACAGGGTATGTTTATACCTTAGGGTCGACAGTAGTGAGCTGGGTCTCACATTTGCAGAAGATTAAGACATTGTCCACAACTGAGGGAGAGTATGACGCAGTGACCGATGCGAGCAAGAAAATGATTTGGTTAACCGGGTGCCTGGAAGAGTTGGGTCTGAAGCGGGGTAACGAAGTTCTTTATTGTGATAGCCAGAGTGCTATACATCTTGCCAAGAACCCTGTGTTTCATGCCAGAACGAAGCACATCGAGTTACGTTACCACTTCATACGCTCGATGATTGAGGACAGGAAGTTACAGTTGGAAAAGATTTTGGGGAGCCAAAATCCTACAGATATGTTGACTAAAGCAGTTACCATTCAGAAACTGGAGTTGTGCACAACTACAGTTAGCCTTTATATGTAAGAGATGAGGGCGGAGCCACACAGGAGAAGATGCTTGTTAAGAGAGAGCTTGCTGATAGCGGTTTGGTCTCCAAGTGAGAGATTATTGAAAATAGGTGTAGACCCATACCTGTCAGCGGCGAACACGACGAGCTCCGGCGAGGATGAACAGGGAGAAGGCGACGAGCTGCTGGCGAGTTCAGAGAAGCCCCGCTGGCGAGATCCCCTTGCAGGAGAGCTTGGATTTGGGGTTACAGGCGAGGTTGGGTCGATGTTGAGGCGACCCCCTTCATGCGAAGTCATCGATGAGCTGCAAGCGAGTTTGGAGTCAAACGAAGGCGAGCTCGAGTTGGTTTTGGCGAGCTCGAGCGGCTGCTGTAGGCGAACTCGAAGACCGCAGGCGAGCTTTTGAGTGGGGCTGAGCAGGCGAGTTTGAAGTTCGCCTTCCCCTCTTCTTTTCGCCTGCGATGTTGGAAAACAGCTGGATCTAACTGGCTATGGTTTTCTTATTTAAACCCACAAGCACGAGAAAAGCAAAGCCCCTATTTTTCTTCTCAGCGATTAACTCCAGAGGCGCCGGCCATAAGTGAGCTCGAGATTTTCAAAAGGAAAATCTCATTCATTTAAATCAGAGTTCCTGTAGCGATTTATTGAGAGAGAGGAGTTTTTCCAGTTGAAAAAACTCACGTCTTTTTTTTAGAAGAACAGAGAGTTTTCTGTTTCTTTCTCTTGAGAGATCTCAAGTTTGAGATCCGCTCTTTACAAGCTTTGTAATCTTTCTTAACATAAAGGAAATTATTTGTGTGGCTCCCGAGGACGTAGGCAAGTTCCCGAACCTCGTTAAAACTCGGTGTTCTTTGTTCTTGCAATTTTGATTTGTTGTGATTTTTTTTTCATTACTTAACACAAGATCCGGTAGGATAAATTCCGCAGAACGGATGTCAGAGCGTATCTGATATTTCCCCAACATGTATTCCCAAGTCTTTGGGAGATAAAAAAGTTTATTTATTGTGATCTCTAGAATTATCTATGTATTGCTTTATAAACCAGGTAGTGGCCGAACATTGTAATTAAGAAAATCAAGATATTAGAAGCTCAAAACCAGAATCGTAGAGTGCATTATTAAACTAAATTCCCTAGGCTGTCCTGCTTATCTTTTGTTGTATCCAATAGAGATAACAGTAGTAGAAAAAACTCGTATGATAAACAATTAGAAAAAAATATTCAATTAATCAAAATATTAATATCGATCCTTCCCCAACCTTAAGCTGTTCATCTATCATCGAAGAGGAGGCAACAGAATAGTGGAGTTGCACCGAAAAAGAAGCCGTTCACGACATCTATCATTAACAAAAAAATAGAGTTTACCAACAACTACGATGGCCACAACTTCGATGGGTCCAGTGAGTTTCTTTTGATTTGATTCTTAATTTGGTTGTTTATTGCTTTAGATCCGGTGTGCTACGGTTTCGATTAGGGGGTTTTGCTTGGTTCTGGGAGTTGGACTCATTTAGGGCAGATTTAGGAATAGGGTTAAAAAAAAGAGTTAAAAGTGAGATATTTTATTTATTTGGCCATATCTAAGAAGATCTTGGGGGATATTTTATGTTTAGGAGTTTAGAAGTTTAGGATATATTGTTGTCAAAATAATATTGTGATATTTGTTGTCTTTAGCTGTTTTGGCACCTGTAAGCATTATTTTTTAACATGATTTCTTCATTGTAAATGGTTTATTTCTTCTGTTTGAGGATTGATATTTTTCTAGGCTGGCATTAGGGGCACACCATCAACCACAACTTCAACCACACCTCATCTCTTATTGCTACAGTACACCGAGCTTCACATGAGATTTTAAAATTTAAAATATCATGTGGAGCCCGTTGTACTGTAGCAAATGAGAGAGGGGTGTGGTTGAGGTTGTGGTTGGAGGTGTGCCCCTATCATTTTCCATTTTTCTATGTGAATTTCTTTTTGGAAAAAAGTGAGATTTGGGCTAAGATTTAACACCTTTAATGTTAATGTTGAATTTTGTTGAATTTTGCAATTTGCTTTTTTTTTATTTCCTTTCCAGTATGAACTTATGTGCATCTGTAGGACAGAACTTACATGCAAATATGAAATTTTCTGATGAATTGTCATATTTTTGGATTTTAGTTGAGTTTCTAGTTCTAGTTCATGACATCTCTACGATATAATCTAGTTCACTAGCATTTTTCTTTTGTAAGAAGCAAGAAGCATTGCTAACCCATGATTTAACTCTGGGATTCAGTGCACTCGCACTTTATGGTTTTGTAGATATTAGCATATATATATATATATATATATATATATATATATATATATATATGAGATTAATGGGTATCCTTATCATAGGAGGGGATTTCCTCCTATGACGCCTCTAAAATCACATGATTGAGCGACATTATGGATGATCCGTTCCGTTGAACTTGATCTACAT